>JASDQU010736612.1:240789-310226 GCA_032191745.1 Picea mariana
TGACCTCAGCCAAAGTCTTCCATGCTATTGTCTGCTTTTGGAGCTGCTGTAACTCCTTCCTGATTTGCTCATTCACCTGCTTTTCTTTAGATAGGCTTGTCTGGAAAGAATTTTTGAGCTCTTGGAGGTTCTCCACTTCTTTCTTAAGCCTGCTGATTTCTGACTCTTGAAAGTTCATCCTCTCCATGGACTTGGCAAGGTCTGTTGTTCCTTCTGGTAGTGACATTGGTGTTGCTGATGGTATCGCTGTCAGTGTTGCTGTGCTCAAACCTGCAATTGGGATAGCACTCAATGGAATGCCTTCCATTGGCTTCGTCTGCTCTTTCTCCTTTAGCAGTCTCTCCATCTCAGCCTCCATATCTTTTAGCTGAGCATTCTGCTCCATGAGTAACTTTAGCATCTCATCCCTTTAGCCTTCTTTTTCTGCTATATCCTTTGCCTGTGAGTCCTCTGTGGGCGGGAGCTTCAGTTGTTTTCTTAAGGATGTGATGTCAGCATTTTTCTTTTTAATCATGTCTTCAGTAGCCTTCACATTTGAAGGATCATAGCCAATCTTGAGGACCAGCTCTTCCAACGTTTCGATTTTGTTGTCTTTAGCAAAACATGATATCTTTTCTAGCTTAAGTTGCGTCTAAGCGTTGTTCAATGACACCTGGAATTTTACTGCGGAAGCTGTAGCGTGTGCCAATGTGTGAAAAACCATCTCCCCAGTTTGTTTGTGCAGATCCATCTTATCTACTGGATGCACGTCCTTCGCTTGGAACTCGAAGGTGGCCCTTTTGTAGTCTGATATCACCTTGGGATCTGGTACCTGTGCTTGGAGGTAAGCCATGTGCATCCTTCCCTTTTCTGTGTCAAATGCCGAAAGAAGCCTATGCTGATTTGTGGATGACTGCTTTCGAAAATGGGCATAAGTACTGCTAGTGAGTGTCTGGTTCTTCTTCTTGATCAATTTGTACTTTTCGAAAATGCCCAGCTTGGGACCAGTTTTACTTGTCTGAGTATCCAGGGGAGAATATGTGGATTTCTTTGGTATTGTTGTTGTGATTGCCTTGTGCTAGCTCGAAATGAAAGGTAGAGTGACTTTCTTGACCCCTGTGGTGGTTACTGTGGTAGTCGGAACTTCTTGTTCTACTGTTGCGCCAGGCGTTGAAACTGACCTTGGCCTCTTGGTGTGCATCTGGAACTCCTCTGATGACACCTCTGTTATAGGAGGCGATGACTCCTGTCGGGGCCTCTTCTCCTTGGGGACCTGAGGTGTCGTAGTGGGTGGCACACTCGTCGAGGGCACCTTCTGTTCCACTTCCACCTGCTGCTCCATCTCGATTAAGGTGTCAGGCACCCATACTGTCTGATTTGCAAACTTTTCTATCTGTGGCTTGGGCTCATGAGCATATGGGACACTCTTATTGTTCACCCTCATTTTCAAAATGATCCCATATGGATCATAGTGCCATGTGAAACTTGTAAAGAATTTCATCTCCTTCAACATTCTGTCCGCTTCCTCCCCGACACCTCTACTATTGCAGATAAAAGAACCTATCTGCCCTTTGATTCTCAATTGTTGTTTCTTTTTCAATGAAACAAAATGAATATCATATGAATTCATTATTTGTCTAATATATTCTAAGGCAAGGATCCTTACCGGCACATATTGAGGTAGCTTGTAAGGTGCCAACTCGCACCCGAAAACTCTGATTTCGGTATAGTTCTGGTACAGGTACCAGTCTCCTATCTTTACATTGTCCGAGAGATGCAGAATTCTCTAGACTTCATCATTTATTCATGGCTCAGGCCTGCCACTCAACATGCTAACCACCGGGTGGTAAAACTGATCAATGAAATATTTGAAGTCATATTCAGCAGAGTTACACTTCAGAAGAGACGTCCATGCTGTGACTAGCTGTGGCCTTTCGTCTGCATCCATCTTCTGCATAGAGAAACTGAATTTTTCGTATTGAAAGTAAACAAACATGTACGCCAGTATGGAAGAATATCTTAACATGCCTTTTGTGGCAAAATTCACGAATTGTTCGTGAATATTATCGGCCAAGAAAGTGCTGTAGTCGAACTGCGTTGTGGGCTTTTCATTGTTGAGAAAATGGACAGAAAACCCAGGATGGGATCATCTACCCATTGGTCAGAATAGTAACCAAGTAGGGCACAAAGGGAAGAAATGATTTGGTTTCCTCTGGTGGAGAACATGGAAGAAGGGTAAGGGGGATTGGTGGAAGGGATTTGAGCAGAAGTGGGGAAGAAGAGCTCGAATATCTGAGCTCTCTGAGGAAAGGTCATTTTCTGATATAACTCGGTGAGGATTTCTAAATTGAAGGGGGACGCAGATTCAGGATGGGGAATTTGCAACATCTGGTCAATGTCTTTAGGAGTGATGAAGAAGAGGACATCTCCAGATGAAGAGACGATGGCCCTCTTCTCGGGGATGTAATGGGATTGGCATTTGAGGGCGAATTCAGGGAAATGATGAATTTGGGGAAAGAGATACAGGGGCAAATTGGACTCCCAGAGTCCAATTTCGTCACTCTGGTCCAGGAACACCTCCCGGAGCCATGAATGAAGATCTGAAAAGTCGAAGTCGCAAATAGTATCTGTGATTAATCGATCTTTATCAACCAGGGGAATTTTGTCCAGGTCAACCGGAGGAGGAAGAAAAGGATTCTCTTCTTCTTCCGCTTGTCTTGGCTTCGACGCCATTTCAGCAACAGTACCTGCAAATAAACACGATGTTAGTGGGGTAGACTGACTGTGGATGAGGGTGGCGGAAAAGCAATGGAGGCGTAAGAGTAAAATTTTCTAGTGCGATGGATGAATAGTGAATGAAGAGGGAAAATGGTAGTTTTATTTAAAAATGGGGTCGGTTGGACGTGGGAAAATGGTAAGCATGACAGCGGGTATGTTATCCAGTTATTAATGGACAACGGGCCACTTGGGGGTGATATGGCAGGTGACGGTGGCCAAATCATATGGATGATTGACGTGGATGCTAGGGATTGGAGGTGATGGGAAGTGAAAGTCGCCATAAGGGGCTGGTCATGAGTGGAAAGGGTAAAGGACTGACAGCAGGGACTGACAACAATTATGGGATGGGACGCGAACTCAGGAACAAGTGGGACAAGTGGACTCAGTGGAGGATGACATCCATGAGTGACGGGATGTCAGACAGCATGTGGGGGATGAGACTTTAGGACCAATAGGTTGATGCCACGTATGAACAGGGGGCCGCCGGAGGGAAATATCTATTCCGGACCCCCCCCCCCTCGGTTAAAGGCAGAACACCATGGGGGGTCCAAAATTCATTTTGATGCATTGATCTGCACGCATGTTTCCGGACCCCCCCCCTTTGATTAAAAGCAGAACACTAGGGGGGGTCCGGAATGCTCTATGAGCCGTTGATCGAAGCGCCGTGATCTAGACCATTGGAAAGTGAATGTAACATAAATCATGAGCGGAGAAATATGAGCTTGGAGAAAAACTTAGGATAAAGCATTTTATGGGTTTTTCTTCAAATTTCAAAGAGATACCACCATGGGGTTTCGAACAAACTATTATTAGGCATTTGGGACATGGTGTAACATCTTTATTAATATGTTTTCATGGGGGATGAAACAAATGAAACAACTAACCTAAATGCTAATCCTATCTCCCTAGGACAATTAACCCAGATTAAACTATTGGGTTAAGAATTTACTCTACCTAAGGGCTATCTGACCAGGATTAGACAGTCTGGTCAGATTTATTCACTAATTTAACCTAAGGGCTATCTGACCAGGGTTAGACAGTCTGGTCAAATTTATTCACTAACCTATTAACATTGAAAATTTAAAAGAACTTGGTCATGCTTGAAAGGTATGACTAAGTTACTATTATTGCACGGGGCTTTTGTTTCAATTCTTTTATGCCCTCTTTTTCCTTTTCTTTTCTTTTTCTTTCTTTTTCTTGTTCGTTTTCTTTCTTTTTCTTTTTCTTTTTCTTTTTCTTTTTTTAAAATGAAAAATCAGTTGCCAATAAAAACACTAGATACAGATACTATCCATAATATCCAAGTCATAAGTTGATTCCCATCATTTATGGGGTGATAACAGCGGCTCCACCTGGGGATGGTACTTGCCCTATTAAGTGCCAAGAATCCAGTTTTCTGTTACTTTGAACATATCTGTCTAGTAGCCTTCATTGGTCTTATTCTAAGGAAAATTTTGAATAACAGTGATCAGCAGCTTAGGGCCTTCTCTTCGGGCTTCAACCAACTAACCAATGTTCCTCACTCAGAAAATGCAAGACTGAAAATTAAAACTGGTATGTACAATGGAGGGTGAGTTCTCCAAATCTCTTACTGAGGTGGGACATAATGTTTCAGCATTCTGCCATTCACAGGCGCTCCTGGTAGATCTGACCCATCAATGTTGTTTAGCAAAAAGGCATTGTTTCCTCTGAAATCTTGGATCATGTATGGCCCTGTCCACAGATTGTCAAATTTCCCATGCTTTCCCTTGTCCTCATTCCTGGCATCCCATCTCAACACCAGGTCTCCCAGCTCAAAATCATCCTCCTTGGCTCGTTTGTCAAAGATCTTCTTGATGTTCTCTTGGACGACCTGTGTTTTGTTGAAGACATCTTCTGTAGTCTGTTGCAAATGAATCATTTGATTGATTCATCTCTGGGAATCATTTGGCTCAACTTGTATATCCTGAAGTAACTTCATGACAGGGACTCCCAAAGAAGTTGGGAAAACAACCTCAATACCATAGACTAGATGGTATGGTGACATGCCAATTGACCTTTTGGTAGTCAATCTATCTGCCCATAAAGCAAATACCAACTTATCATGCCATGATTTTTTGTCTCCTGCAATGTTTTCTTGATGATATTTACCAAAGTTTTGTTTGAGGACTCTTCCAACCCATTCCCCTAAGGGTAGTAGGCCGTGGAATGCCCCAAGCCAATGTGGTACCGGTTGTAGAAATCTATGAGTTTCTTTGACTGAAAGGCCGCTGCATTGTCAGTAATGATCTTTCTAGGACAACCAAAATGAGACAAAATATTATTTTCAAGAAATTTGATAATAACAGAGTCAGTGGCTTGCCTTCTTGGTACAGCCTCGATCCATTTGGTAAAATAATCAGTGGCAGTAAGAATCCACCTGTATTGGCCTGAAGACAGAGGGTGTATTTCTCTAATGAAATCGAGTCCCCATTGCTGGAAAGAAGCCTCAACTGAGATTGGTTTAAGAGGTAAAGGAAGGAGTTTCCTTTTCCTTTCAAACAGTTGGCACTGGTGACATGCTGTTACTTTCTGATGTACATCTACAAACAAGGTAGTCCAGTAAAATCCATCTCTGAGTATTTTGTTGGCTGTAACCTTCCAGTTCAAATGGCCACCACATTCTCCTGCATGAAACTCCTGCAACACTTTGTCAGCTTCATCCTTCAGTAAACAATTTAACAGAATACCTGTAGGGTCTTTCCAATACAAATTTCCTTCTAGAATACAAAATTTCAAAGCTTTCAACTTTAAAAATCTAGCTTTAGTCTTTGTTAAACCAGGGGGAGCTTGTAAATTTTGTACAACGAATATAAGGTCTGCATACCACGGAGAGTTGAGAAATACCTCTCTAACGTTTGGAGTCGCCATCTCACCCTGTTCATCTGCCACATCTAGAAAATTAATGTCAAGAGCCTGGAAGTTAGATTCAGCCATCAGTTTAGCAAGGCCTTGGCCTTTGATTAGTTTTGTGGGCTTAATTTCTATGTCATATTCTAGAATAACTGCAATCCACTTTTCCCTTCTACCATCAGGGTTATCTTGTGTCAAGATATCCTTTACTATCGCGTTCGGAACATAAGCTATTGTGTGGGAATGGAGAATATAGACCCTGAAGTCCTTTATAGCCTTTACCAAAGAAAAAGCTTTCTTCTCCATGATATTGTAATTCAATGCAACATCTCTTAAAGATTTGCTGAAGAAAGCTATGGGTTTTTCATACCCTTCACTATTCTTCTGCAGTAATACCGCTGCTATAGTATGTTCAGAGGCGAAAGAAAAAAGATAGAAATCTTTAGTGAAATCGGGACTAATCAAGACTGGGGCTTCTGTGAGTGCTCGTTTTACTTGTTCGAAGGATTGCCTGGACTCGGAGTCCCATTTTATTTTTACGTCCTTTTTTAGCATGTTTGTGATGTTTCAGAGGAGCTCAGCCAGATTAGGAATGAATCTTCGAAGAAAGTTAATTTTCCCTATAAAAGACTGTAGTTCTTTGAGGTTTCTTGGGTGTTCTAACTTTAGTATGGCCTCGATTCTACTGGGGTCAATTTTGATTCCCTCTTTAGAGATGATATGTCCCAACAGTTTGCCTTCCTCTAGCCCAAAAAGACACTTCTTGGGATTTAAAGAAATCCCGAACCTTCTACACTTCTCGAAAACTCGTCTAAGGTGCTGCAGGTGTTCATCATCAGTTTGGGAAAACACAGTCACATCATCTAGATAAACGACAATAAACTTACCTACTTCTTCTATGAAGGCGATATCCATCGCCCTCTGGAAGGTGGCTCCTGCGTTCATCAAACCAAAAGGCATCTTCACATACATGAAAGTGCCCCATGGTGTGGTGAAAGCCGTTTTTTCTTGGTCGTCAGGGTGAACTAGGACCTGGTTGTAGCTCGAGAAACCATCTAACAGAGAAATTCGACTGGACCGGACCACCCTTTCTAGGAGGTGATCCATTTTAGGCAAGGCGTAGTTATCCTTCAGGGATGCTTTGTTTAGATTTCGGAAATGTATGCAGAGTCTGATTTCCCCGGTTTTCTTACGTGTAGGGACTAAATTTGAAACCCACTTAGAAAAACGTAGTGGGACTATGATCTTGGCATCGTACATCTTCTTAATCTTTTTTTCTACAAGGGGAAGCAACTTGGGATTTATCCTCCTAAGTTTCTGCCTAAACCGTTTCTGGTCTTCCTTTATGGGAATCCTGTGTTGTATGATGCTGGTATCATAGGCTTTCAAATCTTCATAGCCCCAGGCAAAAACGTCTGAATATTCTTTGAATACCTCAATGTATTTAAGCTTTTTCTCTGGGGGTAATGACTTGGATAGTTTGACCATCCTAGGCTTCTCTTCAGTCCCTATATTGCAGTCCTCTATCTCTTGTCCGTGTGCTTCTATTTTTGGTTTCTTAGCTACATTGTTATTGTCAAACAGATCTTCTAAAGGGACAAGCCCTCTAGGTAAAATGTTGCTTTTCAATTGTAAAACATCGGCATCTATTTCGTCATCCCCTAACTCTGTTGAATCTATGGTATCTACTCCTGAATCTACAGTATTTACACTATCTATTTCAAACTTAGAATTATTTACATTCTCATCTTCATTTTCTAAATCTATGTTTGTACATTCAAAATCGTTCTTGCATTGTAGAAAGTCCTCTATCTGATCATCATTTCCAAACACCTGCCAATACCTGATATTATCGGGAACCGTAGCTCTGCATTTCACTTCAACAGTGTATGGGTGAGTTTGGCGGAAAGGGATTTTGCAGGAAGATGCTGACGTAGCAAATCTGTCAGCCAGAATATTCTGTCCTCTCGGCATTACCTGCAAGTCAACCTCATTAAAACACTTCAAAGAATCAAGAATAGTATTTCTGTAGGCTCTAAGGCGTGGGTGTTTAGCAGCATATTCCCCTTTAATTTGCTTAATTATTAATTCAGAGTCACCCCTTACCATTATCTGCTTAGCAACAACCCTTTTCAACAGCTTCAGACCGAGCATTAAAGCTTCATACTCGGCAACGTTGTTAGTGCAATGGAATTTTAGTTTGTAGGAATGATTCTCTGAATACCTTTTTCGATGATTATGCAACTAGACTCTAGCACCTGCTCCTTCTTTACTCACAGCTCCATCAAAATCCATACTCCAAAAATTAGTGGGGAAATCTACAGTGATTACATTTTTCATCTTTGTTGCCTCACCACATTCTGGACCTTCATCTTGACTAGATACATCTTCCATCAGCTGAGTATTTTTCTCTTCCGTATGACCATCATTGTACAAGATGAACAAATCTAAATCTGAATGAGCAGAGTAAAGGGGTAATTATGAGGTTTCTCTTGACTACTGACCATATACTTCATCAGTGTTTCTCTGTATAACCTCCTCTGTTGTCCAAACACTAGGATAGTGGCGTAAGACATATCTAGCTGCAGGGTTCCTTTCAACTTATCTCCCCAAGACCGGGATAGCAACATACCATACTTTGGCGGGATGTCTACAACCACCACGTCCATTACCATGCTTTTCGAAGGGATTTGAACCAGGGTGATGCACAAGTCTTTAATCAAACCAATACATTTGACTTTGCTGGAGTCAAACGAGTGTAGATCTTTGTAAGGCCTAGTGACCTCCAATCCCAGTTTTTCCATTACTGCTTTAGGCATCAGATTATGTGAGGCACTTGAATCCATCATAGCATTATGCAATATCAAATCGTGTATGTTCAAACTGATGTAAAAGGGAGCTATGTTACCGGTATCGTCTCGACCATCCACTTCCGGTCCGAAAAGGAGTTCGAGGTGATCATCAGTAAGGTTCAAAGTGTCTGAATGAGTCGTTGATCCAATAGTCAAGGCCTTAGTGTCTATGTCAGGTTCAATGGCCAGTGCTTTTATTACCTGTGAATGATAACCGCCTCTGCTCATCAACTCTGTAAGTGGGATAGGAATTTTTATTTTGGCCAATTCTCCCTCCAGGCTAAAAGGTGCAGGAGCTCGGGTCTGACTCATTGATTCTGGTTGTTCCACCGTATTCTTCCGCTCAGCAGTACTGGGTAGATTAATAGGTGAAATTTTGGGATGTGCTAGTCTTTTCAGTATGGTGATGTTTTTCTTCACTGGGGTGTCGACTTTACCCTTCTCAGAAGACTCAGAAGACTTTTCGGTAGGGGTCTTCTCAGGAGTTTTCTCAGCAGTAGTTGGCTCAAGGGTTTTCCCAGTCTCAGCTAACTTCTRTGTTTCGGTTGTCTTTTTCGAGGAATTTCCTTCTGTCTTCTTACTTYGCAGATTATATTGGTGGTGCACCTCCAAAATAGMGTTTTCAAAGGCTTGTTGTCCTGCATCTTCGACCTCCTCACTTACCTTTGTTTGATTTAGCAGAAAAAGTTCCTACTCTTCTTGAGTAAGGAAAATGGCCTCATTGTCATGAATTCCCATGAGGTTGATGTGTGTGTCTTCCAGTTCTTCATTCATTTCACCTGCTTCATMAATGTAGTTTTCTTGTAGAGGAGGCCTGATCGGCTGATCAGGACTTCTCTGATCCCTTTGATCTCTTTGTCKGATTTGAGGAGGGTTTCTCCTGAAATTGGGGTTCCGGATCTGGGGGGCAGGTGCGTTGTCCCTTGGGGGGTTTCTGTTGGATAAATTCATTCTTTCCATCATTAATTCCACCATTCTGGCCAAAGAATATAATCTAGAATCCGTGGTCGACGTGGAAGGTTCTTCTTTGATCGTGACTCTCCTTTCTGTCCTTTGACGTGCCCTTTTTGCCAACAGATTAGCCTCCACACTAATAGCACTTTTCTGCATATCTTCAAGGGTGGCGACATTTCTTTCTCTTAACTGGTAAGACATGTCAGCATCAAATCCATCAGGGAATTTAATCAATGCCAAACCCTGGGGAGGTTTGATTTCAGTTGGGATTGCATTATACAAGTTATTAAAACGCGTACAGTAATCTTGTACCATCTCACCTTGGTTTCTTTTTATATTCCTGTATTCTGACAGTATTTGGAGAGGGTTTTTCTTTACCTCCTATCTGTCGAGAAAACTTCTTTGGAACGCGACAAGGTCAGGGATTGATGCGGCGGGTAAAGATTTGAACCATTTCTTGACATCTCCTGTCAGACTCTGAGCAAAAAGTCTCATTTGAACGTCGACTTCATCAACTTCTTGCAAATAAAAGTAGTCGTTCATTTTATCCACATGATGTTGTGCGTTTAAAGGTCCAGTTTCATTGAACTGTGGAAGTCTAGTCTGGTAGTCTTGGGGCATGGCATGCAAAGGTGCGGCCAACACCAAAGGGGCATATCAAGCTACCATGATGGGTGGAGGAGGTGGGACGACGACCTGGATAGTGGGAGAGGTAGCGAATGAAGATGAGGAAAAGGAGGGATTGGGCGGTGCTGAGGTAGTGATTTGTAGTTTAGACGTAGGAGACAAGACTTCGGGTGTTCGGGGTTGCAACACAGTTGGGTCAAAGGCGAGCCTAGACACAAAAGTTTTCGACCATGTTCTAACCAGGTTTCGTTGGGGAAAAGGATCAAGATCAAAGTTTTGAGAGATACCAGGTTCTCCGAAAAAGGAAGGAGACTTATGCAGGGCAGTATGACTCCCTGAGCCGACAGCCGAGGCCTTTCGCCTTAGCAAACGTTCGGGATTATCTATCGCTGTAGAGGGTTCTGGATCTGAATGAGATCTAGTGTGAACTTTCTTGGGAGCCAGAACTCTTTTTGGTTTTTATAATATATATATTTTTAATTTTGTGAGTATGAAAATAATATATACAAAGTTTGATCAACCTCTAACACTACTTTCTTCACAGAATCAAACTTTCTTTTAGGGGAAAGAGAACACGAAAAATGTCAAAATTTAGTTCGTTCCCCAGTGGAGTCGCCAATTATGTTAGCACTTGGTAAATTTCCTAGAGGTTGAAAAAGAAGAAATCTACAAAGGTAACCTTATCCAACCACTTTTAAAGATGGGATCTAGCCCTTCCAGCTTCAAAGAGGGATCTCTCTATATGATTTAAATTTGTTTTTAATTTCAGGTATTAGGCTAGGTAAAGAAACTGTTGGTTTTGTGGTCAAAGAGTTTTTTAAATTTGGTTGAGACGGTCTACACATCCATTGGGCTATGGGGTCTGTGTTTAATTAGATATGAGATAGAACCAGAAATGCCAAAGAAGTCCTTCACAGGGCGAGATAATATACTCACTGGATCTTTAGTAATTAAAATGATGGACAGAAGAAAAGATAAGAAAAATAACTTCAACTAACAAGCAGTTAAGAATTTCTTAATTGAAGATATTAGAAGATAAACATTTAAATCTTTTAGAATCGGAAACAGGGTATCAAAGATAAATCCTGCAACATTACGCTATTCATAAAGATTAGTTCCAGAAAAACACAATGATTACGAAGAAAGAAAACATTCAACTTAGAATATTGACATCACCAGTGAACATACGCAAGAATCTTGTAAAAGTTCCTCCTCTTTATTAATGGCAGATCTCTTCAAAAATAGTATAGTTTAATAGCAATAGGGTGTGTGAATCAACAACCCCCAATACTTCGAGAGTTGAAGTATTTATAATTCAGATTACAAACGTTCCTGTCATAATTGATCAGGACGTGCTCATTCTATTTTTAGTCTAACTACCTTAACTAATCAAAAATTGTTTGATGACTAAGTACAACTGCATGCGGAACTTTCTGGGGTAGGTCGTTGGCGAGGTGCCTTCGCAACCTCTTCTGACTGGACAGGTGACTGGATAGTCACAGCTCATCTGCTAATCTAGTAGATCACAACGTTCTTCCCATCTGAGATGATTTGGCACTGTGACTTTAAGTAATCTCCGATACACTTCATCCATGTCTCTATACTTAGCAAATGTAGGCTTGATGATGAATATGTGTTGAATATCGTGTTGGATACTAATATCCAACTGCAGGGAATCCATGAATGCTTTGCCTGTGATGCTCCCTTGTATCCCTGCAAACTTAGAACTATCCTTAGATACTTCAGTCAACCTCTTCTTGTAGTCAAGGAGTGTCATTAGTTTTTCATTAATGACCTTCAGACCAGGAAGGCCTTTCTTTTGGAGAGCATCTATCTTATTTAAAAATTTATGTACTTCTTGATCCATGACTTGAACCTTTTTCTCAAGATGAAGCATTAGACTTCTCTTGGTTAAAACCCTTTTAACCTCCAGTATAGTTTATGTTCTGTCCTCAATCTTTAGTTCTTCTAGTTCCTCTCTGGTCTTGGAATTCAGGAACCTGATTATCTCATTCGCTTGTGCTGGCATGTCTCCCAGCTCCTCTCTGATTTTCTCAATCGCCTGTTTTCTCCTCTGAAGCAACTCATTTTTTTCAAACATGATTTGAAGCATTGGCCATATTTCATTTATAGACTTGGTAATATCTATCCATACAATCTCTTTGACCTCAGCCAAAGTCTTCCCTGCCATTGTCTACTTTTGGAGCTGCTGTAACTCCTTCCTCATTTGCTCATTCATCTACTTTTCTTTAGATAGGCTTGTCTGGAAAGAAGTTTTGAGCTCTTGGAGGTTCTCCACTTCTTTCTTAAGCCTGCTGATTTCTGACTCTTGCAGGTTCATCCTCTCCATGGACTTGGCAAGGTCTGTTGTTCCTTCTGGTAGTGACACTGGTGTTGCTGATGGTATCGCTGTCAGTGTTGCTGTGCTCAAACCTACAATTGGGATAGCACTCAATGGAATGCCTTCCATTGGCTTCGTCTGCTATTTCTCCTTTAGCAGTCTCTCCATCTCAGCCTCCATCTCTTTTAACTGAGAATTATGCTCCATGAGTAACTTTAGCATCTCATCCCTTTCACCTTCTTTTTCTACTATCTCCTTTGCCTGTGAGTCCTCTGTGGGCAGGAGCTTCAGCTGTTTTCTTAAGGATGCGATGTCAGCATTTTTCTTTTTAATCATCTCTTCAACAGCCTTCACATTTGAAGGATTATAGCCGATCTTGAGGACCATCTCTTCCAATGTTTTGATTCTGTTGTCTTTAGCAAAAGATGATATCTTTTCTAGCTTAAGTTGCGTCTGAGCGTTGTTCAATGACACCTGGAATTTTGCTGCGGAAGCTGTAGCATGTGCCAATGTGTGAAAAACCATCTCCCCAGTTTGTTTGTGCAGATCCATCTGATCTTCTGGATGCACGTCCTTCGCTTGGAACTCGAAGGTGGCCCTTTTGTAGTCTGATATCACCTTGGGATCCAGTACCTATGCTTGAAGGTAAGCCATGTGCATCCTTCCCTTTTCTGTGCCAAATGCCAAAAGAAGCCTATGATGAGCTTGGGATGAATGCTTTCGAAACTGGGCATAAGTACTGCTAGTGAGTGTCTGGTTCTTCTTCTTGATCAATTCGTACTTTTCGAAAATGCCCAGCTTGGGACCAGTTTTACTTGTCTGAGTATCCAGGGGAGAATCTGTGGATTTCTTTGGTATTGTTGTTGTGATTGCCTTGTGCTGGCTCGAACCGAAAGGTAGAGTGACTGGCTTGACCCCTGTGGTGGTTACTGTGGTATTCGAAACTTCTTGTTCTACTGTCGCGCCAGGCGTTGAAACTGACCTTGGCCTCTTGGTGTGCATCTGGAACTTCTCTGATGACACCTCTGTTACAGGAGGCGATGATTCCTGTCAGCACCTCTTCTCCTTGGGGACCTGAGGTGTGGTAGTGGGTGGCACACTCGTCGAGGGCACCTGCTGTTTCACTTCCACCTGCTGCTCCATCTCGATTAAGGTGTCAGACAACCATACTTGTCTGATTTGCAAACTTTTCTATCTCTAGCTTGGGCTCATGAGCATACGAGACACTCTTATTGTTCACCCTCATTTCCGAAATGATCCCGTATGGATCATAGTGCCATGTGAAACTTGTAAAGAATTTCATCTCCTTCAACATTATGTCTGCTTCCTCCCTGGCACCTCTACTATTGCAGATAAAAGAACCTATCTGCCCTTTGATTCTCAATTGATTTTTCTTTTTCAAGGAAACAAAATGAATATCATCTGAATTCATTATTTGTCTAATATAATCTAAGGCAAAGATCCTTACCGACACGTATTGAGGTAGCTTGTAAGGTGCCAACTCGCACCCGAAAACTCTGATTTCGGTATAGTTCTGATACAGGGTCCAGTCTCCTGTCTTTACATTGTCCGAGAGATGCAAAATTCTCTGGACTTCATCATTTATTCGTGGCTCAGGCCTGCCACTCAACATGCTAACCACAGGGTGGTAAAACTGATCAATGAAAGCTTTGAAGTCATATTTAGCAGAGTTATTCTTCAGAAGAGACGTCCATGCTGTGACTGGCTGTGGCCTTCCGTTTGCATCCATCTTCTACATAGAGAAACTGAATTTTTTGGCTTGAAAGTAAACGAACATGTACGCCAGTATGGAAGAATATATGAACATGCCCTCTGTGGAAAAATTCATGAATTGTTCGTGAATATTATTGGCCAAGAAAGTGTTGTAGTCGAACTGCGTTGTGGGATTTTCATCGTTTGAGAAGATGGACAGAAAACCCAGGATGGGCTCATCTACCCATTGGTCAGAATAGTAACCAAGCAGGTCACAAAGGGAAGATATGATTTGGTTTCCTCTGGTGGAGAACATGGAAGAAGGGTAAGGGGGATTGGTGGAATGGATTTGAGCAGAAGTGGGGAAGAAGAGCTCGAATATCTAAGCTCTCTGAGGAAAGGTCATTTTCTAATATAACTCGGTGAGGATTTCTAAATTGAAGGGGGACGCAGATTCAGCACAGGGAATTTGCAACATCTAGTCAATGTCTTCGGGAGTGATGAAGAAGAGGACGTCTCCAAATGAAGAGACGATGGCCTTCTGCTCGGGGATGTAATGGGCTTGGCATTTGAGGGCGAATTCAAGGAAATGATGAACTTAGAGAAAGAGATACAGGGGAAAATTGGACTCCCAGAGTCCAATTTCGTCACTCTGGTCCAGGAACACCTCCCGGAGCCATTAATGAAGATCCGAAAAGTCGAAGTCGCAAATGGTATTTGCAATCAATCGATCTTTATCAACCAGGGGAATTTTGTCCAGGTCAACCGGAGGAGGAAGAAAAGGATTCTCTTCTTCTTCCGCTTGTCTTGGCTTCGACACCATTTCAGCAATAGTACCTGCAAATAAACACGATGTTAGCGGTGTAGACTGACTATGGATGAGGGTGGCGGAAAAGCAATGGAGGCGTAAGAGTAAAATTTTCTGGTGTGATGGATGAATAGTGAATGAAGAGGGATAAACGGTAGTTTTATTTAAAACTGGGGTCGGTTGGACGCGGGAAAACGGTAAGCATGACAACGGGTATGTTATCCAGTTATTAATGGACAACAGGCTACTTGGGGTGATATGGCAGGTGACGGTGGCCAAATCATACAGATGATTGACGTGGATGCTAGGGATTGGAGGTGATAAGAAGTGAAACTCACCATAAGGGGCTGGTCATGAGTGGAAAGGGTAAAGGACTGACAGCAGGGACTGACAACAGTTATGGGATGGGACGCGAACCTAGGAACAAGTGGGACAAGTGGACTCAGTGGAGGATGACATCCATGAGTGATGGGCTGTCAGACAGCATGTGGGGGATGAGACTTTAGGACTAATAGGCTGATGCCACGTATGACCAGAGGCCCGCCGGAGGAAAATATCTATTCTGGACCCCCCCCCCTCGGTTAAAGGCAGAACACCAGGGGGGGTCTGAAATTCATTTTGATGCATTGATCTGCGCACAGGTTTCCTGGCCACAGATCTTAGCGCGCTCCTTAATACCCATTCCGGACCCCCCCCCCTCCATTAAAGGCAGAACAGAGGGGGGGGTCCGGAATTCAATGTGAACTGTAGATTTAGGTGCTCTATTCTAGGCCATCTAGATGTGCGCCCAAGTTATTACCAATTCCGGAAACCCCCCCCTCAGTTAAAGGCAGAACGGTCAGGGGGGTCCGGAATCCAATGTGGGTCGTGGATTCACACGCTCTTTTCTGGACCTTCCAGATCTGCGTAAGTATTATCACTAATTCCGAACCCCCCCCCTTTGATTAAAAGTAGAACACTAGGGGGGGTCCGAAATGCTCTATGAGCCATTGATCGAAGCACCGTGATCTGGACCATTGGAAAGTGAATGTAACATAAATCATGAGCGGAGAAATATGAGCTTGGAGAAAAACTTAGGATAAAGGATTTTATGGGTTTTTCTTCAAATTTCAAAGAGATACCACCATGGGGTTTCAAACAAACTATTCTTAGGCATTTGGGACATGGTGTAACATCTTWATTAATCTATTTTCATGGGGGATGAAACAAATGAAACAACTAACCTACATGCTAATCCTATCTCCCTATGACAATTAACCCAGATTACACTGTTGGGTTAAGAATTTACTCTACCTAAGGGCTATCTGACCARKATTAGACAGTCTAGTCAGATTTATTCACTAATTTAACCTAAGGGCTATCTGACCAGGGTTAGACAGTCTGGTCAAATTTATTCACTAACCTATCAACATTGAAAATTTAAAAGAACTTGGTCATTCTTGAAAGGTATGACCAAGTTACTATTATTGCATGGGGCTTTTTTTTCAATTCTTTTATGCCCTCTTTTTCCTTTTCTTTTCTTTTTCTTTCTTTTTCTTTTTATTTTTCTTTCTTTTTCTTTTTCTTTTTCTTTCTTTTTATTTCTTTTTATTTTTTTTTTCTTTTTGTAAAATGAAAAATCAGTTGCCAATAAAAACACTAGATATAGATACTATCCGTAATATCCAAGTCATAAGTTGATTCCCATAATTTATGGGGTGATAACGACAAGAAACAAGGCACAATCCACGTGTGCGTTGATTATAGGGACATTAACAAAACTTGTCCTAAAGACAACTTTCCTACCCCCTTTGTTGATAGATAGTCGACGATTGTGCCAGAAGCGAAATCTTCTCTCTGATGGATGGTTTCTTTGGACATAATAAAATCAATATCGTACCAGCGGACCAACACAAGACCACTTTCATTTGTCCTTGGGGCACTTTCTCCTATTGAAAACTCCCATTCGATTTAAAGAATGCCGGTGAAACTTTTCAACGTGCTATGTCTTACGACTTTCATGACATAAAGCACATTGTGCAACCATATCTCAATGACTTACCCGCTCATTCCATGCACCGTGTAGATCATCCAATACACCTCCGTGCCATTTTCCTTTGATGTCGGTTTTACCATGTACGCTTGAATCCCCACAAATGTGTTTTCTATGTAGAATCTGGTCGACTTCTAGACTTTATTGTTTCACGTCAAGAGATCAGGGTAGATCCTTTGAAGGTCAAGGTGATTCTCAATCTCCCTCCTCCTTCCTCGCTTCGCCAGTTACAAAGTTTGCAAGGGAAGGCAAAATTTCTTTGTCATTTCATCCCAAACTATGCCGATCTAACCCTTGGATTTACGCGACTGCTTAAGAAAGGTTCTGCGTTCATATGGGATACCATTGCCAACAAAGATTTTGAAGCCTTCAAACTGTCTTTGACACATACCCCACTACTCTCCCCACCTGATTACAGTCGTGATTATTTCCTTTACCTCGCAGCCTCGGACTATACCATCGCTATGGTTATCATCTAGGAGGATGATTCTCATGACGAACATGTCATTTATTACTTGAGTCAAAGTCTCACAACTATCGAAACCAAGTATTTACATGTTGAAAAACTGGCCTTGGCAGTCGTCCAAGTTGTCCAACGTTTCCGACACTATATCCTCTCTCGTAAAACTACGGTAATTTCTAACTGCAACCCTATGCAGCACATTCTTACATGCCAATTTCTAGGGGGAAAATACTCTAAATGGATCGTAATACTCCAAGAGTTTTACTTAGCATTCGAATGCACTAAGTCCAAGAAATCCTTGGTGTTTTCCGAGTTGATATGCGACCTTCCCTGCTCTGAGATGGAAAATGTAGCAATCGATTCATTACCCGATGAATCCCTTTTTATGAGTAGTTCTGATGACCTTTGGTATGGAGATATCATCATATATCTCCAGACCCATACTTTCCAGCTTGATTTGTTTAGCACTGACCTCCATCACATACGCTACCAAGCCCATCAATATATTATCCTCAGTGATACTCTTTATTGTCGTGGGATTGACTCCATTTTTTTATGTTGCCTCACGTTTGACGAAGCCGAGAAATCCCTAAATGACTTCCATTCTGGAGCCTGTGGTGGTCACATGTCTGGGTATGCTACTGCCCAGAATATCTTACGAGCAAGGTATTTTTGGTCCTCTTTATTCAACAATTGTATGATCATTGTCCAAAAATGCCACGCTTGCCAGACTTACAACAATAAAATACGATCACACCCTGCTCCTATGCACCCTGTGGTCTCCGTTGGTCCTATTAGCTCTCCAAGAAACTCTTTGGGGTTGAAGGCCAAAGATGCTTGGTAACTTAAGAATATGATAATTAGGTATGCTTGGATCAATGGGACAACTCAATGACTAATGAAATGGACAATCTTATCATATTCTCGAATAAGACAGTGCTTTTAGAAATCAATAATCAGACATAATAGTTTAATAGGGGATGAAGAATACTAACATTGATAACCAAATACAACAGCGTGCAGGGTCATACAAGAAAGCAAGAAGTTCTTTAATTCAAGTTTTTGAGCTTAATAAAGAGATGACAGTCCTTAGAAGCTAAGACAAAATGAAGTAAAGTATACCATGATGAAGTACATGGAAAAATATGATGTTGAAGGCAAAAGAAGACTGTGATTATATTATCAAAATAAGAGTCTATTACAGTAGCAAAATGTATCTAAGATTGAACACTTTGTTCATTTCATATCTTTAGCTTTATTGCTTTACAATAAAATATTTAGATCCTATAAAAATGGATCAGATTTGCCAAAGATAGAAAGTCAAAACAATTTTTACAAAAAGAGAGGAAGAGATCCTCAAAATGAGGTCAACTCCTCATTCTATGGTCTTTAGATCATGTAGAACCTTTGTGCTGTGTAGATAAGCCTTCCAACGCTGTTTGATATCTCTTGAGGAAGATGAAATTCAAAATTTTCAAGTTTAGAAAAAACCCTTATTTATTTGCCCAAAAATAGGTGCCAAATCAACTTCAACACCTCTTCTAACTCCTTTGCATCAAAAGTGGATCTTAGATTGGATGCTATAATTCAATATCTATCTTTAGAAAGAGTTTTCAAGAGATTCGGCTGAGAAAAACTTCGATCTGGGCAAAAATACCCCTTCGCTGCCATGTAACAAGTTTCGGTGGTTAAGGAAGAAAAATCTGGGCCTGTTAACCACCAAAAAGCTCTGCTTTTGGTGGTTAAGAGAGGCAGATTTTAGGCCTGTTAACCACTGTAACCTGTAACTTTTGAAAAATGAATCTGTGGCGAAGTAATTTGCATGAGAATCGTAATGACTCAGCTTCCGTGAGATAGAGATGAGGAATAACAACAAACTAGGATTTGATTCCTAAATCAAATGGATTTCAAATGATAAACTTAAATGGGAAATCATCACGGTGATATCTCTTGCAACTTGAATGTATTAAAGCCACATGAATTTAAACAGTTAGGGAGGATCGAACTAATCAGGGATTTTTGTGTATGCAAGGTTTTGAATGCGAATGGACAGATGGGGTTTAACAAGTACCACAAGGCATCAAACTTCTATCAAGAACAATCATACCACATTACATCACCAATTAGCTTGATTTTTGGTGGTTATCCATCCATTATTACGCTGGATTATGCGAAAACACGGGCTCTGATCTTTCCACGTCGACACGTTTTCATTTGTTAAATGAGTTTTATTTTTCTCTTTTAACCACCAAAAGCCAAGGCTTTCAGTGGTTAATGAACTCTTCATAGGTTCGCCTAAACCACCGAAACCTGTAACTCTCCCCTTTGCTTAAGAAAATCAATTCTGATGTTTGTTTCAAGTTTATTTACAAATAATATGCTCTCTAACAAGCCTATAAAATTTTAGAAATATTTTATTAGAGTTCTCACTATCACCTAAAATTGACAAAAATGATGGTGTTATTTTAGGAGATAACAACTGGCTTCTACTCGAGGATGGAATCCTCCCAGTGAGGTTCCAAGAACAAGCAGACCTATGCCTGTCCATTTAACCTAAAAAATTCGCCACCTACTCAACAATCATTCACAATTTTTTATTGTGTCTAGTCCATTGGGCTATGGAGTCATCTGGCCTAAGCAACTTATCTTCGAACAACCTATAACCTGCTCTGTTTATTCAACCAAAATCTGAAAAAAATCTAAGTGCTCATATGAAGAGCTTATTCTTCTGTCTACTCCTACACTAACCAACCATACTGCCTCTTGGTTAAGTAAATGCTGACTTCCATAACAACTATCCAAGTAACTTCAAAATTGAAGAAACCTTGTCTCTGTCACTACTCAACAACTGATGTTTGAAATGTAACAATAGTGAATAAAACTCATTTAGGAAACTATACTTACCCGGAAACATGAGAGAGCTGAAGAAATCTGAAATTTTCAAGTTTCCTGAAATGTATGATTCCATGAAGGCTGCCACTGGGTCTTGGAAACAAAGATTAGAAACATACTAATCCTTGGGAAAAAACTGTACATCTATAGCAGCCTCTTGCTCAACCGTGATTGTTCTTTTGCTATAAGACTGATCACCTTCTAGTTCTCTTGAGATTAACTTGTGATCATTAATCATAATGACTTTCTCTTCAGAAAAATGGTCAGAGGATGATGATGAAACAGTGTCAAGATTATAAGAATAAAGATCAGTTGAAAAAATATAATTGCTTATGCAATCATTGATTACCATAGGCTCATCCTGGTTAGCAAACCGATCATAACATTCTGACTCATACCTGTTTTTGGAGCACTCAGCAAATATTTAAAAACTCTGACTTGAATCTGAAATAGACTCACATTCTCGTTGTTGTTCACAAACTGCTTTACATTCATAATCTCCATGTTCAAAATCTGAACAATACTTACTGTCTTCTTGATCCAAAATGGAAACATACTAACAGTTTTCCTACTCATAAGGATGCAGATTTTCAGAATATGATAGCGTATAAGTCCTCTTGGTAGCACGGATGTTCTCTTCTACCTCATGAGCATCTTCAAACAACTGAATTAAGAATGAAGACTTCCTTTCTAGCAGAAGAAGGGCAAGTTCTGAATGAAGACAC
Organism: Picea mariana; assembly: GCA_032191745.1. Taxonomy (NCBI): domain Eukaryota; kingdom Viridiplantae; phylum Streptophyta; class Pinopsida; order Pinales; family Pinaceae; genus Picea; species Picea mariana. The sequence goes on from JASDQU010736612.1 coordinate 261,825, forward strand.
ATAACATAATGTATCATGGCACCTGTCTTTGTAGGCTAGAACTTCAAAGGCATGTCATGGTAGATGCTGTAAAATCTTCGATTAAAGATAGACAAAGTTTCACCTTGGTCTCTCTTCAAAGCATAAAAATCAGCAAGGTATGAATCTAGTGATTTGTACTCACCCCAGTGCTTCGCAAAAGCATTAGAGAACTCGAACCAAGAGCCAATAGAATTAGCTCTTAGACCTTTAAACCATGCAACAACATCTTTGATTAGAGATTTCGTGAAAAATCTCATGATTACATCTTCATGAACAATCTGAAAACGATCAACAAAATTCTCAAAGGATTCCAAGTGCCTCTCAATTGAAACTTGATTCTCTCTAGAAAACTGGGGAAGATATTCATAACAGCCAATAGGATAAGGATGAAGGGGATAGGGAAGCCTTAAAGGTTTAAACATCTTCATCCTGATCTTGGTTTGAAAAGCAGTGGGCTTCTCTTGAGGGATAAGAGGTTGATGAAAAGTTACAATAGTAATGTTAGTTGGTACTGAAGTCTGAGTAGGTTTAGAATCAATTTCAATCTCTACAGAGTTAAATGGATGATCAATTTCAAAAGGAATTTCAATACAACGTTCATTTTTATGAATGGGTTGAGGTAAAGTTGTTGAATCTACTTCTACAATGCAAGCTGGCTGCAAGTTTTCCTCTTCTAGGGTGGTATATATACAAGAAGAATGATAAGTTTCCGAATATACAAAACAGAAAATAATTCTCTTAACATGCAAAGGAAAAAGCATGAAAGAGATGATAAAGAAATACAACAGTTCATGAAGCAAACTGATAAACTGGTATCTGGAATCAAACTTCAACCTCTTCATCTTTTGTCAACTAGATTTTCCCCAATGGAGTCTTTGAAACAGTGTGAAGATCATAAGATGTCCTTGCTGCTCTGGAAGTTTTCCTTTGTAGATCTCTTCCTCTTTTGATGATCTTCTTGAATAAGCAACAGGAGTTGTTGGTGGCCTCTGTTGATTTTATCTGATATGAGCCCTTCTTTTCGAAGCCAAATTTCTTCAATGGAGTCGCCAGATAGAAAATTTCAACCAATAAAATGTCCATGCTTTGTATATCATCAAAGTTGGATCTATGTCATGTCCCAAGGAAGTTGAACTTCAATCTCCTCTCCCTGGCAACGACGACAATTTGTTAGCTCTCCAAGAAACTCTTTGCAGTTGAAGGCCAAATATTCTTGGTAACTTAAGAATATGATAATTAGGTATGCTTGGATCAATGGGACAACTCAATGACCAATGAAATGGACAATCTTATCATATTCTCGAATAAGATAGTGCTTTTAGAAATCAATAATAAGACAGAATAGTTTAATAGGGGATGAAGAATACTAACATTGATAACCAAATACAACGGTGTACAGGGTCATACAAGATAGCAAGAAGTTCTTTAATTCAAGTTTATGAGCTTAATAAAGAGATGACAGTCCTTAGAAGTTTAAGACAAACTGAAGTAAAGTATAGAATGATGAAGTACATCGAAAAATATGATATTGAAGGAAAAAGAAGACTGTGATTCTATTATCAATTTAAGAGTCTATTACAGTAGCAAAATGTATCCAAGATTGAACCCTTTGTTCATCTCATATCTTTAGCTTTATCACTTTACAATAAAATATTCAGATCCTATAAAAATGGATCAGATTTGCCAAAGATAGAAAGTCAAAAAAAATTTTACAAAAAGAGAGGAAGAGATCCTCAAAATGAGGTCAACACCTCATTCTATGGTCTTTAGATCATGTAGAACGTTTGTGTTGTGCAGATAATCCTTCCAAGGCTGTTTGATATCTCTTGAGGAAGATGAAATTCGAATTTGCCAAGTTTAGAAAAAACCCTTATTTATTTGTCCAAAAATAGTTGCCAAATCAACTTGAACACCTCTTCTAACTCCTTTGCATCAAAAGTGGATCTTAGATTGGATGCTATAATTCAATATCTATCTTTAGAAAGAGTTTTCAAGAGATTCGGATGAGAAAAACTTCAATCTGGGCAAAAATACCCCTTCGTTGCCATGTAACAAGTTTCGGTGGTTAAGGGAGAAAAATCTGGGCCTATTAACCACCAAAAATCTCTGCTTTCGGTGGTTAAGAGAGGAAGATTTTAGGCCTGTTAACCACCGAAACCTGTAACTTTCGAAAAATGGATATGTGGCAAATTAATTTGCATGAGAATCACACTGACTCAGCTTCTGTGAGATAGAGATGAGGAATAACAACAAACTAGGATTTGATTCCTAAATCAAAGGGATTTCAAGTGATAAACTTAAATGGGAAATCATCATGGTGATATCTCTTGGAACTTGAATTTATTAAAGCCACATGAATTTAAACAGTTAGGGAGGATCGAACTAATCAGGGATTTCTGTGTATGCAAGGTTTTGAATGCGAATGGATAGATGGGGTTTAGCAAGTACCACAATGCATCAAACTTCGATCAAGAACAATCATACCACATTACATCACCAATTATCTTGATTTTCAGTGGTTATCCATCCATTATTGTGTTGGATTATGCGAAAACACGGGCTCTGATCTTTCCACATTGACACGTTTTCAGTGGTTAAATGAGTTTTATTTTTTTCTTTTAACCACCGAAAGCCAAGGCCTTCAGTGGTTAATGAACTCTTCATAGGTTTGCCTAAACCACCAAAACCTGTAACTCTCCCCTTTTCTTAAGAAAATCTGTTCCGATGTTTGTTTCAAGTTTATTTACAAATAATAGGCTCTCTAACAAGCCTATAAAATTTTAGAAATAATTTTTTAGAGTTCTCACTATCACCTAAAATTGACAAAAATGATGGTGTTATTTTAGGAGATAACAACTGGCTCCTACTCAGGGTTGGAATCCTCCCGGTGAGGTTCCAAGAACAAGCAGACCTGTACCTGTCCATTTAACCTGAAAAATCTGCCACCTGCTCAGCAATCATTCACAATTTTTTATTGTGTCTAGTCCATTAGGCTATGGAGTCATCTGGCCTGAGCAACTTATCTTCGGACAACCTGTAACCTGCTCTTCTTATTCAACCAAAATCTAAAAAAAATCTAAGTGCTCATATGAAGAGCTTATTCTTCTGTCTACTCCTACGCTAACCAGCCATACTGCCTTTTGGTTAAGTAAATGCTGACTTCCATAACAACCATCCAAGTAAATTCAAAACTGAAGAAACCTTGTCTCTGTCACTACTCAACAACTAATGTTTGAAATGTAACAATAGTGAATAAAACTCATTCAGGAAACTATACTTACCCGTAAACATGAGATAGTAGAAGCCCAGATAAAATGCATCAAAGCCCAATACGACAAACATGTCAAGCCATGCATTTTCTTCGAAGGTGATATGGTACTTTTGTATGAACAAGATCGGGATATGCTAGGAGATGGAAAATTTGAAGCTATGTGGCAAGGTCCTTATATTGTTAGACGAGTTTTAGAGAAAGGATCTTACGAGTTGGTAGACTATGACGGTATCCCTTTGAGTGAACCCAGAAACGGGTTGTACATAAAGAAGTACTATGCCTAAGATCACCTATGCATGAGTGCTTGTATTTTATTGTATCATACTTCTTGTGTGTTACTGTAGTATTCTTTTTCGTTATTTTGTCTCTACCCTCGACTGCTTATTTTATGTTGTGCTTAGTTTCCAGATGACGGAGTCTTCGCTGCCCCACATTGGCTTTGCTGATGGCACTAGCCGCAGTACTCAGAACCTTGCTTCTGCTACATGGGCAATTTACGCACCTACAAACGAACTTATCAGTCTGCAAGGTGTGTGCCTTGGTCATGTGACCAATAATATTGTAGAATATAGCGCCATCATTGAATTGTTGATCAATGTTATTTTGCTTGGTATCTGCCACCTGGTTATACGACTCGATTCACAGCTAGTAGTACTATAGCTAAGTAATTTCTATGCTATTTGAAATCCTACTTTATTATGGGTATATTTACAAATACACCTCTTGGAACGTTATTTTGATTATATTGAGTATCATCACATTCCTAGATGTCTAAGTACATTCACCGATGCATTAGCTAACTATGTGTTAGATAGACATTTGGACCATTTATAAACCAATCATACATTACATGTATAACACAACACAAGATAAGTTGGTAGAAGTCGTATGTATGTATATAACGATCAAAAGTTTTGACAAAAAGTTTTCGTCTAAGGACCAAAATCTCAAAAATACGAAGAAGCCCATGGATTCTACAAAAAAGTGTCACGGATGATGCTCATGATAACACACAACTGCTCGGGCTACCCTACGAAGCAGTCGACTGATAGACTCGGACACGCCCACAGTATGGCGCTGGTAACATCTAGGAATCTCCCCAATAGCCATATCCGGGATGTCAGCAGTCAACCCCTCCAAGTTCTGCTCCACTGCCTTGTAGTCTTTGGCATCCCATCTCGCCATTGGAGCCACCTCTCCTTGTCGTTGAATAAGAGACGTTCCCGGAGGTCAATATGGCCCCACATCCGTGTCATCAAAAAGAGATTTTTTTGGTTAGTTCTTGGATAAACACAAAAACATTTCATATGATAAAAATTACAAAAACCATTTAAAAAAAAAATGCATACTTGTTACTTAAATAACCCCACTGAACATCCTCAGGAAGGGCCAAATCCGGATCCCCTCAGGAAATCCAAACCAACGTATGCGTAGTCATCAATCATAAGCATTTGGGGCTGCAACCAGTCGAAAAATGAATCATTGTACTTGATGATGGGCCCTGCTACGTGTCAAGCCATAAGGTTGCACCACCTCAGCATCCTCGGATCCTATGGGGCCAATAAACCCCAATCAATTTGTAGTATCAGCAGTGGAGCCCTCTCGAGGAAGAAGGACACCAAAAGTGATCCGTACCCAAACTGCTTCAAGTTGCCCCTCTTGCACTTCATCAATTGCCTCTTCATACTACGGAGAACTGCATCCAACTAGTTGAATACTCGTGGCTCTATGCACTCTATGGCATATTGGAAGTATCTCTAGATAGCCATGTGTGGAGCCGCGCTCCTGACCATGCGTGCTATAGTGAACAAAATTGTTCGCAGGGTCAAGTCTTGGACTCCCCAAATAGAAACCTTTCCCTTGCTTCTTTCTGCCTCAGGAACACAATATTGGTGACAATACTCACTCATAGGGAGTCCACCACCTCAGCCACTGGTCAAGCTAGCATGGTACCCATGCCGTGACAACCCTGTTAGAAAATAGATATCCTCGATATCTAGGGTCAACGTGTGGACTCCCACGTGAAACAACTGTTGGTCCACGTCCCACATATGAACCAGGTATTCCAACAATTTGAGTTGGGCCCTCATGCTCGGAATCCTGAAGAACTTCAATAGCCCACAATCTCGAAGGGAAACAATGGTACTTGGGTCATTCCCGACAATGGAATCCTCCTCCTCATGTTCTCTTTCTCACCACTCCTGCATTGTGATGATCAAACACCTGCACAAGGGCCATGAGAGAAGGGTCAATGACTTGTTTTAAACTTTGGCATAAATTTTATTTGGCAAAAGTCAATTTTAAAATCCATTTTCCAGCCCTTGCAGGTGCACTGAGGGCCACCTGCAAGAATCCTAGATTCTCGCAGGTCTCGCAAGGCCCACCTGCGAGAATGCTTGAGTGCATGGTGTGGCACTAAAATGAACCCAAAACCCTAAAAATTGCCAATAAAAACTAAAACTAAACCATGGAAAAGTTAAAGGATCAAGAGCTTACCTCGTTGGCTAAAACGGTTTGCCAAATGATCGCCTGTGCCTCCCGTGATCAAACAAATAAGTTTGGGGGAAAATGAGGTGTGTTGAGCAAATATTTTGGCAAAATCACAAGGAAATGGTAAAAACCCTTTTTACCCATATTTATTCACTTTTTACCACTTTTGTTGATTTTTTATATTATTTTGTCTATAAAACCTAATGCCCTAATAGTCCTATGAGTGTGGTTTTTTGCAAATGTAGCAACTTTGAAGTCCAAAACGAAGAAGTACGGGTGTTTTTTCTTTTTGTCGCATGTACTACTACTTTTTAGGGTTTTTAGAAAAACCTTGAGCTCAGTCTTCGTTCGTTCTCGTGCTCGAAAATATATGAGAATGTAACCGAGTATACTTTTTCTCATCTTTTCGTACTCGTATGGTAACACAAAAATGATGACCCTAGAGGAGTATCCTTTAATCTCTTTTCACGCTCCATAAAAACAAAAAGACTTCCGAGCGATCTTGTTCTCTTCACGCTCGATAAAGTATCTGAAGAAAACGTTCGACGGGTGATAGTTTATCACTTTTTCAGTCTCGTCGGACTTATTTATGAAAAAGGAACTAGGAGAGTTCTCTTTAAGTGTTTTTCAGACTCTCAAAACATGAAAAAATCCTGAGTTTTCTATCCTTGGACTCATTAAACAAACATCAATAGACCCGTAATGGGACCAAATCACTCCTTCCTAGGGTTCATTAAATATACTTTGAGGGACTCATCCTAAGGATGAGCTTACATCAACAAGCATATGTTATCCTCCTCAAGCTTGCGTAAAAATAAAGAGGTACTCGCCAGAAATGGTGGGGGAAATTTTGGGAAAGGGATGTGTTTTCATATTCATATTAATGGCAGTAAGTGTCGCTCTTGAACATGACGCCCCCTATTCGTCGTTTGAATCTGGGTTGGGAAATCCATTTGTCTCTCATTCGACTTGCTCCAAGGTCATATCTTAGGTTGTCTTTGAGTCAGTTCTGCCAAGTCCTTGGTTGTGTCGTTCATATGTTCAAGAGAAGTTCACATGAGCCCTCTATTGAGTCGACCATCTGCAGTTGTCCATTCTTACTATGTCAGCCTTCCCTATGTCCATTTCAACCTATATTCATACTCTGTTTCACCCTCAAAATCTGTTACTTATTTCATGTCATTTATGGGGGATACATCAAGGCCCTCATGTGACGAGTCTTGTTCCGTTGACTCCAACTCATTATCTAGAAATAAGACTTAGAAATCATTTAGTACCTTGGAACCTGCATGCCTTAATGGTAGGTCTCTTCGCTTTCAACAGGGGTTTTACATCATTGATCCCTGATCGAGAGATTCCACCGAGTGCTCGACTTCATCTCATTCATTCGCATTCATTCGGATTGTACTTCGGTACCTTGGGAGTCATCGACATCAATGGTTATTTCCCTCGCACTTATTAACAGTTTTCTTCAATGACCGATAATCAAGTGGTTTCTACCATGTTCGACTTCAACAAATGTAATCACATGGATAGATTCGTACTTTCAGGTGACGGGATTGAAGACCCTGGGTCTCATATTTTTTATCTAGGCTGCGATGGAGTATGTATGATTTGTATCGACACATAGATCCACTTTGTATGTCTCGTGGCTATGTCATTATTCAAGTTTTCTTGTATAGATCCACAGTGTATTCCTGGTGGCTATGCAACATTTTGATGGCATGGATCCACGGTGTATGATTGGTGGCCATGACCTACACTTATGATTTCTTTCATTTGTGATCTGAGTATGGGAATGCCTACCTCAGAACTAGTATTATATTATGTAGATGCTTGGTTGTTTACAAGTTTCCTATTAGGTGCGCTTCTGGTTTCTGACACACACACGTAGTTTACAAAGTATTTCGGCTATCACAGATTTCAGCTTCTTAATTTGGGGGGTATTTTGTTACACATGATTTTGGTCACTCTGGTGATGTATCAACAGTGATGTATTCAGGCTCCTAACAAAGACTTTTTGCCTGAGAAAAGTGGCTTCTGTCTTCTTCCAAAAACATATTTTTAAGATGAGTTCGCAGGCTACCTATGGTACAGGCTGCAAGAATCCTTCATTCTCGCAAGCCACCCACACTTAGGGTGCAAACTATTTGCATTCTTCTCCATAGATAGGGTGAGAACCTATTTTTAAGCTTGGAAAGGAGAAGAGGTCCTGAAGGTTCTAGAAGGGGATCTTCTAGAAAATGAGTTGGCATTCACATGGTTGTCATTCTATTGACTTCTCAGATTTAGTGGGATCATCCTCATCCATTTAACCATCTCTCCTTCTCCTATATATTGAAAGGTTTCTCATGGAAAAGGTTAAGCAAGATTGAATGAATAATTGGTGAAAGAATTGTGTGAAGAACCCTCCTTGGATAGAAGCTTGAAGACTCTATTTGGCCTATCAAGAAGAATCAGATCTTCTTCATGCTAGTGCAAAGTAAGTGTGTGTGTTGGAACCAAGGGTCACTGAAAGGAATATTGTGACATCAAGGCGATTAGGTTGTATCTTCTACTTTCATTTAATATAATACAACAACATGTCCCTTTCCCATAAAATTACTCTTATTTTATAGCATAACTCCTTGATCATATGCATAAGTTGACATTGAATATACTTTGCTATCTTCACTTTGGTTGGTTTGTGTTGTCTTGGACCTAATGTCATAAGAGCACCGGAGCGAAGCGGGAACAACAAAGACCTATAGAAGCGATATCAAGGTATGTCACTTATTCCTTCTCTTTAGTAGATTCAATGACTACAACTTAGGGAAAGAGTCGTGTCTTGTTCTGTTTTGTTCTCGATCCAGGTGGATCTAGGGAGATCTATTAGTGTCTGCACCTATCGATTTGTCCGATAACACCTTGCATTTTCCAGACTTGACAAGGTTGTTGAATGAACCTATCTATCACGATCTACGTTGGCCCCCTATGTCGACGAAGTTGCCTTCAGACATACCAAAGTTCGAGGGAAAGCCTAATGAAGATCCAGGAGATCATGCGACTACTTTTCACCTTTGGTTCTCATCTAATTCGTTAAAGGATGACTTCGTACAGTTGCGATTGTTTCAACGTACTCTCATTGGGAGTGTCGTGAAATGGTACATTGAGATCGACTTCTCAAGATACTCTTCCTTTGACGAATTGGCAATGGATTTCCTCAACCATTTCCAATTACCTGTGCAATACGACGTTGGCATAGAATTGTTGGCCAATTTCTCACAGAAAAAAGAAGACTATATCTCTGATCACATCCAAGAATGGAGACGCCGAAAGAGTTTAATTAAGGTGCCAGTCCCACCAACATTCCTGCTTGAGTGGTTCCTTAAGTCTTTGGTCCCAAAGTTATCCAAAGACGTCGCGACGTCGGGAGTGTTTTCTGAAGAAGATGCCATCATGAGAGCTCAATAGCTTGAGATAATCTACTCTCAGTCCGGTTTATTATACAAGATCTTTATAGATGATCCACGCTCAATACTTGATAAAACCAGACAGAGAGTTGGACCACATGGCGATGGTATTGTTGGTTCATCACACACAAATCCCGTTGAGCAACTGACGAAGCAATTGCAACAATTGTCTATACAACACACATCGGTCATCCAAACTACTGTTTTGGCTGCTCCCCCTACCCAAACATTGGATGTACACACAGTGCAATCGAAAAATCCAAAGGCCACCCAGCAGCCTGAAGGAAATAAAAAAAAAAAAAATAAGGGTAAGGGGGATAAGAAACCCACTAATAATGTTGGCGGGGGGGAAACTAAGAAATGGAAGACGAGGTATCTGTGCAACCTATGCGTGGAAGACCACTTGACCCACCAATATCCACGGCTTGCAAAGGCCCAAAAGTTTGTGACACAACAACAACCTGTTGTGTTAACCAATCCATTTCAACATGGGAAAAACCTAACCCAAGCCTCTACAAGTGTGGAAGGGGGCAGTCAAGGACCCTCTCCATCTTCGAACAATCCTGCATTCGTGAATGTGTATATGATGAAGGGTGATGCTTTTATATCAACTAGAGCACATGACTACAGTAAACCAAGCACTTCTGATAAGGGAAAAGAAGCCGAACTCCCATCTCTTCCTCTCCAGATCAAGAAGACTTTGGGAGAAATAATGACATGCATCCCAAAAGGCACGTTCAAGAAATCTTCTCACAACCCAAATGCAAGGGCCACCTAGAACTATTCTGTGGTGGAGGATTTGTCTCAAACCCCTTGTGCGATGTCTACTTTGGAGGTCCTCCAAATCTGCCCTTCCCAGAGGAAAGATTTACTAGCCACTTTAGGATCTACCGAGACTTGTAATCCGGGTACAATCATGCCGACTTAAAACCTCATCTGCCTTACCACGTAGCATTTTAGATAGCAGTGGCTCACCCCAAAAAAACTTTTACATGAAAATTACATATGTTTCACAAAAAAAAAATGATACAAACTTACCCATCTCTCCTCGCTCCTCGCTATGAGGTATCGGTATCATAGGGTCTCTCAATAAATCAATCCCAGCATAAGGATAATCCTCTATGACCGGGATCTGTCATGACAACCAAGCAAAGAATTCATCATCGAAGGAATCATTGGTCCTTCCACCACCCTATCGTGGCAGTAACACTGCCCATATACAAACCACAGGAAGAGAGGCCTGATGTCCTCGTACCACCACTCGAGGACTGAAACTAGGAGCTCTTTCAAAGAACAAAGAGCATAGAATCATCTCGAACCCGAAGTTCCTCTGCATCTGCAACTGGCAATCTGTCAGTTGCCTCTTCATTCAATCCAGCAGTGTAGTGCTCCAGTCAAATATCTATGCATTTAAGCATTGGACTTCACAGTTCATTTGTGCATGGGATGGTTGATGTAGAGCCTCAGAACTAGTCCTCCACCCAATAAGAAACACAATTGCCTGCAGTGATAAATCAATGATCTTTCTTATTGGCACCTGAGAGCTCAATCAGTCTGTACCAGCCTCACAATAAAGTCCTATAAACTCCGACATGTTATGATGCCCCGAAGGAAATGTCCGAAAATTGACTGGTTCCCCTCTCCTAGAGAGGCCAGTCAAAAATTATATATCCTCTGTAGTAGGCACCAGTGACTGCCCCTCTAACATAAAGGCCTCTACGTTGGGATGCCAATAATTAACCAAGGCATTCAGTAGCCTAGGTTGTGCTCACATAAAAGGACATAGGAAGAATTTTAGCAACCCACATTGCATTAAGGCAACAACAACATTGGGGTCTTCCCCGACTAGTGCACTAATCTCCTCATGCTCTCTTTCCCTCGAGTGAACATAAATCCTGCAAAAAGACAATTTCAGGAGGGTTAACCCTTGCTTTCTAATTTTTTTTTCCATTAAATAAAGGGTCCACACGGGCTGTAATGATGATAGTCGCGTGTACACACATGCAGTTTTTCCTCTTCCCGAGTGTACATGCGGCCTGTCTTAAGACAACCCGCATGGACCTAGGGCCGACCTTTTGAGGGTCGACGCCCCCCCAAAACTTGAAACTAAAAGCATAAATAAAGATTTAAATTGCAAGAGGAGAGAGTTTATACTTACTTGGTCCAAGCAAATGATTGTTTCATCCATCGAAGCTCCCGAAATCAATTCTTTTAAAAAGGGGGAATTTTTGGCTTTTAGTCAATTTCTGAATTAATAATGGTGATAATGAGCTGTCAGCTTCTATTTATAGAGTTTTTTTTCCCTTTTTTGTCAATTTTCAGACCCTTTTGTCATTTTTTCTAAACTGAAAATCATTTAAAATGGTTCGGGAGTATTCTTTGGATGATCAAGGGAGGTATTCCTTTGGGTATTTGGAATTTTTTTTAGATTTGGGCATTTAGATGGTCCTTTGGTTAAAAGTCATATTTTCCCATCTCGTTGCATTTAAGTCAGGATTCCACCCCCACTTTTTGCATCTCGTTGTCTTTTCTGCTTTTCCATAGGATCGATCCCACCGAGTTGTGACACAGAACCCTCATTACTTCTTTAGAAGTGTTGTAATTTGGTGGTAGATCCTACCATAACATGGATGCCCTAGGTAGATCCTGGATGCATGACGCTATCCATGGTGTCACTAACGACTATAGGCTCGGGAGTCCTCCATAGTTTTTCCCTGATTATGAGTTTAACCCTCATTTGCATGATTCCTTTTCACTCTTGACCTTACCCTCGGGACTCCCAAAAAACATAAGGGGTCTTCTTTTAAGCCCTTTTCAGACCCTCTAAACATGAAAATATTGTCGAGCGATCTTGTGACCTTTCACGCTTGTTAAACTGAAATTTGAAGTCACGTCTGTCTGGCGGTAGTTTACCCCTTTTTCGGTCCGAACGGTCAACTGTATGAACAAAGGTATACTCTAAGGGACTCTAGTTCTCTAGAAGAGTACCCTTAGGTATCATTTTAACCCTTTTTCAGGCCTAAGGGACTAAATGTACGAAAAAGGAACCCCCACGGAGTCCATAGTTAAGCTCTTTTCAGACTCCGTAAAATTGAAAAGATCGCCAAGTGACCTTATTCTTTCACACTCGTTAAAATGGTCCAGAAGAACATTCCTGACGGAGTCCATAGTTAATCTTTTTTCAGACTCCTTAAAACTAAAAAAATGGCCGAGTGATCTTGTCTTTATCACACTCGTTAAAATGGTTTTGAATAGACGTCTTTTCATTGCTAGTGTACCCCTTTTTCAAACCTACTAGACTACCTTCGAAAAAGGTACCCCATTGGAGTCTCATTTTACATTTTTTCAGACTCTCTAAATATGAAAAACCACCGAGCTTACCTTCTCTGGGCTTATTAAACTTACATTGAAGGACGTTACCATTGTGTGTTTTGTTAACCGAGTTTGCATACCTGCGTCTTTGGTCTAATGTCGGCTCCATGTTTCTCTCAACTGAACCATCTGAAGCATGCCTTATACACAAGCCTTGTAGCACTTTGCCTTTGCGTCTTGACACCTTTGGTCCTAGGAGGGATTTTTCTCGAGTGTTCTTTCATTGAACATCAGTCTTGTCCTTGCACCTTGAACTTGTATGTTTGCGACACTCATTCCTCCTTTGCAACGTAACATTCTTTTATTATTTTTCCAAAATTATTGAAAAAGACAAAAAAATCAAATATACCCCAAAAAGAGGAAGGGAAAAGTAGTTTCTTTGTATTGGCAGCATAATGAGTCGCCCTTGGATAAAGCACATCTGTCCGTTTGTTCATCAAACTCTCGGATTTAATACGACCTTAGGAAGCTTTTGTCACTACATAGAGTCGTGTCCTCCTCCATTTGGTTATCCTTCCAAACATATGGAGATTTTGTGTTGCCTCTTGCATCATGAACTTGATATGTTGCCTGAGTCTCGTTAGTTGTTGTGCTATTGTTAAAGGGAAGTTTTACCAAGCCTGAGTCATCCCCTCTAGAGTTTGTCCCTTGCCATCCCAAAAGTCCAATCAAGTCTTTGTTCGAGATCAATGAAGCCTTCAGTCTGTTCATCAAGATCCTCTAGTCCATGACCGACGAGCCGTCGAAGACCTCTGGGTAGTGAAGTCGTACACTCATATTACACTCCTACCCAAGTTTTGAATATTTTGAAGTTGTTGCTCAAGCTCTGAAGACCCCATCTCCAGCCATCAGGCCTTATCAACTTCTAGAAGATGGATACTCTACATGTATATCTTTTTTATTTTGAGATGTAGATCTGCTATGTATTGCTTGTGGCTACACTTTATATAGTTATATGACATGGATCTACAGTGTATTTTATTGGTAGCCATGATTTATTTCATCCTGAGCATGGGTATGCCTGCCTCGGTGAGATAATTATTATTTTGCAGAAGGCACCTCTCGATTTCTGGTCCCTGGGCTCACTTGTTTGGAACGTTGGAGAAGATTGTTAATGTATTTCGGCCATCAAATGCTCTTCTTACCTCACACATTAGGGGCATCTATTACAACCCTAATTTTCACCAGACATGCTTACCTGGCATCAAGCCATCTTAGATTCCTTCTTTTCCAAAACAATGCCAAACACCTCTTCGTAAAAACCCCTTTTATAAAGATCCACATGCCCTGCTCCATTACTGCATGTGTGTACATGCTAGCTGGCCCAAGAAAACCTGCGTGTACCTACAAAAGCACAGAAAAAGGAAAGTTGCTGACAAAACACACAGCTTTGGGTAAGTTAACTAAACCTTTTAGCCATGCATGGCTGGTCACTCGAACAAATACCTAGCTTCTTCTAGCCTATAAAAGAAGGGTTAGGGGTCCCATTTGAAAGGAGGAGAATCATAGTAAAGAAACTATACCCGATTAATCATTCCCTTTGTCCCAACCTTTAGCCATCCTTGTGCAAAGAGAAGTATAAAGCAAAGCAGTTGGAAGACAGTGGAAGAAGAGCCCAGGACCAGGATCGAGGAGTAGTAGCCAACTTTATCATTGTAAGGTATCATTGTGAAGTTAATAAAATAATTTATTTTCCCGTCCTGCCATATAAGATTGTCATTATTGGAATATTGATTGTATGACTGATTAAATCTCTAACCCATTAGTTCATAGAACAAATGCATGTGGAGTTCTTTGTTTGTCTTTAGTGAATGCAGGTCAGCATTGGGAGGAGAGTTGCAGTCAAATAACGACCAAGCGCGAAAAGGGATCAACATCAAACACGAAAAATAAGGTACGTCAACCTAATCTCTTGAGCCTTGTATTTACATATGAGTAATGGGGGTTTAGGCATGGGATGATGGTAAAACGTAAGAATCTTTAGGTCATTTCTGCATGCATGATAAAACCCTTAGTGCTAGTCCGTAGGAGGGATTTCCCACCCACAACACCAGTTTAGGGGAAATTTCCCCATAGCACTAATTTTCAATTGTTTTGTTGCAGAAAAGAAAAAACAAATAGAATCCATTCATCACATAAGGCATGACGACGAGGAATAAAATGGTTGATCGTAAACTTTGTGAGTATTTACGTTTTTGGCCTTTCTTAAGATTTCATGTTTTCTATGATATTTATATTTAAACAATTAATTTACACTTTTCTATGGATGTCTTCTACTAGGTGCTATCATACAAAGAGGATCCAACCCATGAATTGATAAAAGTTGGGTTATGTATGGGATGTGAATATATGTTGAAGAATGAAAGTTTAATTGAATAATTTGTAAATATCTATGTTGTTTAACTTTCCTTGTTTTATAATTAATGAAAAACAAGAAAACTCTATATTGATTATATCGAATATGCTTTGTCACATCGTATTAAACATGCAGGAGACAAAGTATGAAATGAAGACATCAGACGAGATCTTGAGAGAATTCATGAAGCATGGCTTCGAAATAATATGTATTGTTTATGAAAAAATTATTGCTAAGGTGTTTATAATATGTATTGTTTATATATATATATTGGAGATTATTTCTATGTTTGTAGATGGAAGATAAAGGGGTGGAACATAAAAAAGAAGCTGACCATCAAGAAAACATTATGTTAAAAAAACAAAGTACAATATCACCTATGAATGATGAAGAAATGAAGCATGCACACAAATCAAGAAATGTCAACAGTTCATCTAATGAATGACAATCAATATAATTGAATGTTACTGCAAATTGTATGTTTTGGAATATTTGTCTCTAAAAATCAAGGATTTTGTTTAATGTACTCAACATGTTGTCCTAATTACATGAAGACATGCTACCAATAATTCTAACAATTACAAGTTGGTTGCAATTTGATTATTGTACTAGACCTACATATTGTCCCTTTTTGTATTACAATGGGTCTCTTATTCATATATAATAAAATAGGTTTCTTATTTCATTGTATTCTCAAATGTTGTAAACTGTTGTGTTCATGAATAAATAATGCGGAATATTTACATTGATACAAATGACATAAGTTTAATTGTTGGGATAACCCATTAATGCAATAACATAAATACAAAACAATATTATTATAAAAAAAATTTGATTTTGAAATAATTCATTTAAAATTTGTAAAAATCAATGAATTAAAATATATACATAGTAGTGCATTGTTTTGAACTCACTAGATCCATAATATAGACATCGATGTGTTTTGAGGAGTCATACACACCGATGCATATTAATTATCATAACACCCCAACACATACTATTGGGAAAACATACCATTCCATAAATGATATAACATACAATAATATTTATTGTTTCAAAATTGTATGGCGCTCATGTTTGAAATATTCACTGGTTCGCTAAAACTTTTATCGTACTGGTGCGTTATGTTTATTATACTCACCGTTCAACTAAATTTTATTTAGGCATCGGTTCCTTTACTATATTATACGCACCAGTGCATATTAAAAACAATGTTATCCACATATTGATATGTACTAATTACATAAGCATTGGGGCACAGTCTATATTAAATGCACTAGGTCTCTGAATAATATATCACACTATGGCTAACTATAACTTAATGTCACCGACACATACTAATCCTAAATCACACCATTGTTATCTATAACTAGATCCCACCTAGAAGGAAAAATACTAAAGTGCACTCGTGCATCATAACGTGGAACTGGTGCGTAGTAATTATAAGAGTATTGGTGCTCTACGAGGAATTTTTTTATTATATATAGGTCCATGGTGTTTTTATTATATTACTATAGCGGTGCGTTTGAATATATTAATGTACCGATGTGTGTGTTTCAATATCGAACCGATTCGTTTGGAAAAGAAACACACCGAAAAAAACCTCTGCTACAACCTTTTCCCTCCAAATTGTTTTTAGTTATATAGCACATCTGCTAAAATATCCGTAGCTAATAGAAGAGGTTGTAGTGGAGGGTTTTTTGAAATATTTTCCAAATTTTGTTACACTAAAAACCTCCGCAAAACCCTCTACTAGAAGTTGTTCTCCTTGTAGTGATATTGTTTTATTCAGTTTTACAAGTTAGAATTTACCTCCATAATTTCTTAGGATATATCTTAGGTAGGTGAAAAAACTATTATTTCTTTCTACTTATATAATACCTTTATTTTTTTTTAATAAGGTATTTGTATCTATTTATCTTGTCAATTTTTGTGGACTAATTAAAAACATACCTAATGGATTTTCTAGCAATCTTACACTCTTTATCATACCAAGGGTTGGCGATTCTATTTTTTGTTTTACACAATATATGAATAGAGAAGTTGTTAATGGGAGTAGAGAGGATTTCCATAAAATTACAATAGAGGTCTTTAATATTGTTCTTAGTTGACAAGATATTTAATTCATTACTTGAATCCTTTCAAAAAAATCATCTTTATTTTTGTGGAAAATCAAGTTCTTTTGATTATCAAAATTCTCTTCAATAAGATAGTTTTTCATGACTAAGTTTAGAGTTAAGGTTAAAGGTCTATGAACTACATCTAGTTCATGGTCATTTAAGAGGTCAAAATTTGATTGTATACGAGGATATCAGATATGACATAATCTATGACAACCCATGAATACAAGTCATATGGTTGGATTTTGACCACTTCATTAGACTATTGCAACTCATTAGATATTGAGAGTTGTAAATCTCGATTCGATCCAACAAATAAATTATCTATCAAGTATTCAAAGTTTCGTTTCTATGCTCTAGATAAAAAGGGTCCTCATATATCCATACATGATTAGGGATGGAATCATTGCTTCAAATGATAACTTGATTAGTTGTTGTTCTAGCATTAATATCTCTTAGCAAGAGGCTACTATCTTCATTTCCCATATTGTAAATATCTTGTTCTAAGCCATTGTAAAGAAGGTATTCGTGAAAGTTGCATTCAAATTTTGACCCACACGGAGAGTACATAATGATTTCTTTATTATCACCAAAAGCATGAAGATTACACATTCTGTTAGGCGAGAATTATGACTAATTATATATAATAAATGGAAAACATGTTCAAAATGTAATGTGATTACCAATACTAGTACTAATTATTCACATACTTGATGGAGCAATGATTGCAGCACATGGAAAACACATATCCAAAATCAAACATATTTTTTGTAATAATCATGTACAAGGAATCAAAGTGGATAGTGTAGTGCAAATTCAATATAGAAGAGAGAATCCACCATAAAACTTCAAAAATAAACTCTAAACACCAAACATACCGAGACATTCCACATAATAACACAATAATATAAACAAAAGGACCGTTGGGGTAGGGTAGCACCATCAAATACTCCTTGTGGAAGCAATCACTCCACAACAAATACTTACTACAAGACAATACAATTCAAAACATATCCAATACAATGATACTCATGTGTATTTATACTTTATCATAAGTATTCCTAGGGGTCTTATGCCAACTACCCCTTATTATTATATTATTTCCTTTTAATTGCATAGTGGGAATATTATTTCCTTTTAATTACATAGTGGGTATATTCTATTATTATGTCCACATTATATTCATTATCCTGTTGGATACCTCCATAGGTATCTCATATTATCCTCCCTAGGTACATTGCATTCCATTCCACTTGGCATGTTTCATCCTTTAAACATCAGAATAAGCCCTATAATAATACCTACTAAGCAATGTAGTCAACTAGTACCATGCACGGGCATCCACCCATCCTAGTGAAATGTGGACATGTGGTCCAACTATGGCTCTTCCTCCTTGATTTTTATTATGATTTATCTTAGGGATCCATGTCTTTTCTTCACTACTATGATGTCACCATGCATTGCATTTAGTCCTCCTTGTGCCTCTATACTGGGTGTGTTTTTGGTTCCCTATAGATCCATAATAAGTGTATTCTCACTCATACCCTTGCCATGATGACCATTGATTCTCTAATTGGTGGGGGTGGCTATATTTAGCAACCTTACTTATTGGTTCTTTTTGCCTTCAATATTCAACATGGGACCTTTCTTTAAGACATTTATCTCCTTATATTTTTCTTCCTATTCATGCCCTTCCCGTGGATTTTCTTCACGTTCTTCTATATTCTCTTATTCTAATTCAAGTTGGGACTGATCATTTAATTTTTCCTTAGGCATTGCAACTTTTGTTTCCCTATACAAACTTGTTCGTGTGTCTCATGGGGGCTTCACCTTTTTTATTAATATCTTATCACGTTCATTAATAAAGGGGGTTTTAAAATTATGAAAAACAGGTTTAATATATTGTAAGTATTGGCGGGGGGGGATGTGGGGTACGGGGTTGTTTATAGGTATTTGGGGGCATAATACGGGGCATCTAGAAAAATATATGGAATATCTAGTAAAAATAGGGTTTTTTTATTGGAAATATGTATTGGAAGGGGGTTCAACATAAGGATTTTGGGAAGTATTTTTCAATATCTAGTGAGATTAGGTGTATTCTTTAATACTCATGAATGCATGTGTTATGTCACATGTTCACTAAGTGGATGCCCCGTGATGTGTCTACTTGGGATCTTCTTTCAAGTAGTAAGAGAAATATCTTGCAAGATTACCTTTTTTCTTATACCAAATATTCATAAACTTATTTTGCACATTAATATTCACTATACCAGTTGATTCCATCCAATGATATCCCGAAAAAATATTCACATCATCCATATCTATAGCATGAAAGTTAGAATGCAAAACATATTTATCCATGGAAATATTCAAATCTTTAAACATTTAAACATGCTTAATTTCAACATCTCTACTTTGAATATTATTTTCAAGAATTTGTAATCTTTGAGCCAAATTAACATTAATGTAATTATGAATGCAACTAGGGTTAATAGAAACAATAACCTTCTCTTGTTGAATACATCCATGAACTTGTAATATAGAGTTGTCACATGAAAATAAACATTCCATGTTTTCTTTATCGATTCTCTTTGCATGAGAACACTTCTCTAAAAGTAATTTTTCATATGCTTCATCAGGGAGTTCCATATTCTTATCATACTCCAAAGATTGCCACCAGATGGAAACATTTTTTTTGAAACTAGAGAGTAACAAAAATGTCCAACCATTGTTCCATTTTGACTCTACATATTCTATGAATTTTTCAATGCTAGGGCCATCATCTTTTCCAGCAAAATACAATTTTCTTGAAGTAAATCTTCAACAAAAGCTAGGGTTTATAAAAACATTTTACTTTTCAATGGAGCCCTTTTATGTATTTAAGGTTTGAGGCCAAAATTGAAAAGTGATCATAATTTTAGTTGCACTTATTGAATTGGCTATTATTACCCCAATTATTACATTACACAAATTTTTTGGAGCTAATGGCCCTACTTGGATCTAGGGGTCGTCACCGGAAAACCCCTAAAAATATACAAATTTTGAATCGATGATATCTCCACTTCCCAAACTCCATTTTGGACGATATTTGTTTTGAAACTAGGTATTTTTTCTAGAGGAATTCATATATATGGTTATTTTTTTCAAATGATTTACATAAAGTTTTAGGAAACGACTTGAATAATGCTTCCCTTTTTCCATAAAAATAATACAAAAAGAGAAAAACAATTCTTCTACTTCGTGCGAGAAGTTCTCCCACTCTGTGGCCAATAAAAAACTCTATACCACTTGTAGTAAAACTTCAAAGATAGAGGAGAGAATCCACCATAAAACTTCAAAAATAAACCCTAAACACAAAATATACCAAGACATTCACCTTGAATAACAAAAGAATATAGAGAGAACAACCCTTGAGGTAGGGTGACACCATCAAATACTCGTTATGAAAGGAATCACTCCACAATTCATGCTTTCTACAAGACAATACAATCCAAATCATCCAATACAATGATGCTCATTTGTATTTATACTTTCTCATAAGTATTCCTATGAGTCTTATGCCTACTACTCTTTATTATTATATTTTTTCATTTTAATTACATAGTAGGCATATTATTTCTTTTTAATTACATAGTGGGACCTATTCCATTATTATTGCCACGTTACATTCACTGCAAGGATACCTCCCTAGGAACCCCATATTATTCTTCTTAAATACATTATAAATAGAAGAACAAAATGATGAAAAAACTAATAGAATAAACAATGGATATTTGAGTAAAATGTTCAATAACGACATTCCTAAAATGGAACCAATTATAGTTCCAATATGGTGGAATAATTGGTTTCAACAAGTAAGTTACACTATTTATTCTTTTTTTTTTGTCTAACCAAAGCACTTTCATGACATGAGGATTAGATGGAACATGATAACAACATCATATATGCATCTTCTTGTAACATAGTAGAAAATATGAGAGAAGACATGTTGCACACAACACAATTCAATTCTTATTTCATAAACAAATGGAGGTTACATATATAGAATCCAGATCACCGACTCCTAGCAATCTAGATCCTAAGAAAGTGGATCTGATTAGCTAAAAATAGTTAACCTAGAAACTCACAGTTACAACAGCTATAAGCATTATCTCATAGTTAACCTAGAAACTCATAGTTACAACAAGTGTAAGCATTATCTCTAACACCCTCCCTTAATGCTTACATTACAAATATTACAATCACAAATTAAAAAACATAACAAAGGGTTACAACACAAATTTCGTCATGTCTGTCTCACTGGTCCTCATACACAGTTACACCCATCTCTGAACTTCATAGACACACTCTTTCTCTCCATCATCTTCGAGCTATCAATTCATCCAACACAAATACAATCGCTTCCGACCATCTTTGAAGTATTTATAGGATCGATGATTCTAAACTACCCCAACGAATAGTCTCGATATTGAAACATTCAGTAATCGATCTAACAAAATGACCTTTTTACACACACTCAACAACACAATGATAACACATAACTCATGATATTGGAGCACCGAAATACAACAAGAACCTAAAGTTTTTACAATATATATCTAACATACATAAATAACTATATTCTAGAAAATTTTGAGAGATGGGTGTAACTACGTATGAGGACCAGTGGGACAGACATGACAAAATTTGTGTTGTAACCTTTTGTTATGTTTTGTAATTTTTGATTGTAATATTTGTAATGTAAGCATTAAGGGAGGGTGTTAGAGATAATGCTTATAGTTGTTGTAACTGTGAATTTCTAGGTTAATTATGAGATAATGCTTACAACTGTTGTAATTGTGGGTTTCTAGGTTAACTATTTTTACTTTCCAAGTATGGAAATTAAAACCATTAAATTTTTCCAATGCAATATTATCCATATCAATAAAAACTTTAATCAGAAAATGAATACCTCTGCAATCAATAGATATGGCAGTGTTCCTTCCTTTATGCAGATTACAACAGATCACAACAAGCTCCTTCCTTGCAATATGCAACAGATCTGGAGACTAATTTCATCAATGCTTAGATCCTGTGATCTGATTGATTCTCAGATCCTTGCTCAGAATGAGACCCTCCTTTGTTCAACATCTTGACCCATGTGTCGTCAACAACGTTCAGTCCTCTAATCCAGCTCACAGCTCCTCAGTAGAAAGTGATCATAAGATGGCTCCTCTGATGGCTCAACACGATTTCTTCATGCTTACTGACAATGCCATCGCAGCATCAAATTAGGCTCTTTGTTCCTCTCACCTCAACTCTGATACCAAGTAGAAAATATGAGAGAAGGCATATTGCACACAACACAATTCAATTCGTATTTCATAGAAAAATGGAGGTTACATATATAGCATCCAGATCACCGACTCCTAGCAATCTCGATCCTAAGAAAGTGGATATGATTAGCTAAAAATAGTTAACCTAGAAATTCACAGTTACAACAATTGTAAGCATTATCTCATAGTTAACCTAGAAACTCACAGTTACAACAGCTATAAACATTATCTCTAACAAACATGCCCTTTAATTAGTCTGAAGAATATTTAACAATGTGTTATCCATGACATGTGATTTGATTGCAAGCACCTGTTGGACCCATTTACTTTAGGTGAGAAAATACAAGCCAGAGATTTAATTGATATGTAATGGTGGCTACTTTTCAGACCCCATTTACTTTAGTCGAGAACATACAAGCCAATGATTTAATTGATATGTAATCGTGGCTACTTTTTAGATAGTCTGATGTAATTTGATGTTGATAATTATCGTTTTCGATTAATTCTTTCATAAATCAACGAGAGTTTACTTTACGTGGCCCAGGTTTGTTTTCTAATGTCAGAGTCCTAACATGTCTCAGTGTAGCTCTCTACTGCTTAAAATTAAATATAAAAAAATTAAGCAATTTTCTTTCAAGGCCAAACCAAAAATCTTGGGTCGCAAATGAAAACAGATTTTACTAGCCAATATTCTGAAGATAGGGATTTCAAGTTTCATTATCTAGGTTTGCATTTATTGTTTCAAGTTTGAAATTACATTTAACATAGACGTGTGCTAGTAGATGACTTGCATAGAATATAGAACTTTTTAAAATCAAAATTCATTTCTAGTACAAAATTTGAAAATTTGGCAGAAAGACTTCGTCTAATTATCCTTTTCCATTTCGAGATATGAATAGAGATTAACCATAGATATCAACCAAAATTTAAAAAAAAAACATCACATTCATTTCAGTTGTTTTCCATGACATCAAAACCGATTTTAAATTCAAATTTAAAATACATTCTAAAAGTTTAAAGTTTATATTATCTTATGTAATGAGAGAAACTATGTTTTGTAAGCTCAACTAGTCTAAAATTGTTGATCCTCATTTACATAGAACTTACAAATATTAGAAAATTGTTTTACATTAAAATATGTTAGTCCAAAATTTATGAAACTTACAGACAATGAGAGAGAAATTTATTTTCTCTTCTAAATATTAATTACCATAGCAAGAGTTGAATACAACAAGAGCTTCAAGACCAATCTCAAATTTGTTTTTGGCCTTTTTACATGTTTATCACCATTAAAAGTTAAAAACTCTCCTAGCTAACCTTTGAGCTTCAATACCAATCTCCAATTTGTTTTTGGCCTTTTTACATGTTTATCATCATTAAAAGTTAAAATCTCCCTTAGCTAACCTTTTTACATACATATTTTATATATTCAGATCAATGCCAAAAACATTTTTTCAAACATGGTCTATAGTATACCTCTTTTCTTTGCATTGTTATTTGTCTTCTCATAAGATCCCCATGTGAGAATTGACAAACACAACACCCATAAACAATGCCTTGTGAAAATTGAACATTTTTTAATGTCAACCTTAAAGAAGCAATGGTCTAAAAATAGGCAACCACAGAGACTTACACCATCATTTTCCTTTGCAAATTTAGGTTTAACTTGTAGTAAATAGAAGGACAAATTTAGGTTTAACTTGTAGTAAATAGAAGGAATCATAGAAAAAAATTGTTGCAAGAAATATATTTGAAATCGACCAATATCAACATTAAACCTACTTTACAAATTTAAACCAAAAACAACTCAATTTGTTATTAAAAAGATGAAAGTACTTTGAAATGAATTTATATATATCGCAAGTTTCCATTCCCAAATGGAAAATACCACTACAATTATTAGCCCCTTGTCCTCTTTTTCTAAATATACTTAGGATAATCTTCAATATGAAAATCAACAGCTTCTTTCAAAAACAAGCCACCTTTTTTATCATGTTTCTCCAACTTCCACTTATTATAAGGCTCTTTCTTCCCGTGGGTCACATGAATGTCTCCACTCCTCGTCAGTATAGTCCTAACAATCTTAAAGAACATCTTCACTAAGCGACGGTGCTTCCTGCCCATCATAGCAAAGTAGCAAGTTGAACTACAAAATTAAAAAAAAAAATGTTCAATTCTAAAAGAAGAGTAGAGAGCGAGAGGTTCTCTTTTGACCATGTTGAACCCATATTTTAAAACTTTTGTTATGGATTTACCAACTACATTGAATTTTTTTAAGGAAAACAATTGTTGAATTGAATTGAATCATGAGTAACAAAGTCATATGGCATCTCCAAAAAATAGTAAAAAAATTGATTGGAAAGGAAAACAACTACAGAGAGCCACGATAATTGGATACTCATTATAAAAGTAAATTAGTATTTTAAATTTTAATGAAATTTCGACTTATTTATTATATGATAGAAAAGGGTTTCCTAATTTTTAATGAACTTGGTTGTGTCTCATCGTATCTATTGTTTCTTAGATTAGGTGTCTAAACCCATTCTCTACTGTTTAGATTCGGTGTGTAAACGCATTATTATTAATAACATGTGTTATATGTCAACGCGTATATTATTATGTAGATTCCGTGTAGCGACTCTCCATTGTCAACGCGTATATTTTTCAAGATACCTCTCACGAACTTTATATGTCAACGCGTCTATTATAATGAGATACATTATATGTGTCAACGCGTCTATTATTATCGAGATTAAGTGTAGGGATTCTCCAATGTCAACTATATACTTCGACATACTTTTCCTATGACATTGTGGCCTGAAAGGCTGCTACATAATTTTGCCCCTCCATTATTATGTCTTAAAAATACCACTCTTAGATGTTTTTACTTAGTTATCCAAAAATTACAATACTAAATAATGGAACCCCTTTTCCTTTTCTTTCTAGTGGCTTGATATTCAACATAGCGCGACAATCGTCTAGGGTGAGGGTTTTGACTTCTTCAACCCTCACGATACATCTGTACATCTTGTCAAAGGTATATTTGTTGTTGAATTGAAGGATATTGTTTTTGCATTTTTCACTGCAATTGAGTTCAAGCTTCTTCACTTGCTATTCATACATATAGAAGGGTCAATGGCTTTGTGATGCAGGAGCATCGCTCCCCTTTCAAGCGAGCCAGCACGAGGAGGCAAAGGAATAGCTGGAAAGCGCCAGCATTCAAATTTTGAACCATTGTGATATATGGTTGCGCCAAGCATTAATGTTTTGATGTGATGAAGCGCACTTTGTATATGTAACGGACCTTGAGCGGATAAGCTCTCGTCCTTAAGTAGCTGAGGCATTTATTTAGTTTTAATGCAGGTAGATAGGGAATTAACTGTAGATTAGACAGTTTTAGCTTTCGAGAGGGAAAACGGAGTATAGACACCCTCCCTTGTATCATTGTAACATAACAATTCATTCAGCATTAGCGTAGAGAGCAAGAAGAGCAGAGCAGAGAGTTGTGAAGAACCTCCATGTACAGTTATTGAATTAATAGGAAGAGCCCTGATTCAATTCCATGGACGTGTTTGATCTCTGTGTGTTGCTGATATTATACTTGTGCATGTTTGCTTCTTTCTATGCTTATCTGTTATATGTTGCATATGTGATTGCATATCAGGTTCGAAACCTGAGAGAGTGAAGGAATGAGTTTCAATTGTTTCTCTGTTTAGGCCAGGAGATTCCTGCATAGAGGCAGTTGAATTCCTCTGCATAGAGTGCGTCGAGGAGGCTAAACAGTTGAACTTTTGTTTCTCTTTGCCCAGAGTTGGGTTTGAGGTATTCGAGCCGTGCAGGTGAGTACAGGTCGAGGTTGAATCTCAGTGGCAAGTCTGAGAAGGGGAAGGACGAAGTTGTTGCAGCGTGAGCGCACAGTACCCGGAAGAACTTCAGCACTTGGAGAGTAGTTGAAGATTGGAGAGTGAGCAAAGTGCATGAAAGTTCCCTGAAGGAATCAGAGGAACAAAGCTCAGGAGAAGCAGCGCCTTTGTCTTCAGTTGCATTGAACGAAGGTGGTGGAGCGGAGATCTCTTCATAGAGGAAGAGAATCGACGACTTGAATCGTCGCGAAGACTCGCGAAGTTCCGTGAGTCGTCGGATCTGGATGAAGGAGCGAGGGGTTTAACCCTCAAGTGGAAAAAGAATCCTTGGTCATCGCACATCGGCGAATCAGGGTTGGAGAGTGCAAGAATCACATGCATGTTGATATCGCGAAGTGCGATCTCCCTATTTGATCTAAGCTGTCGATCGTTGGAGAGACAGGTGGCACGAATCTGGGACATTAGAGTTTCGGCATTCGGGGTTTCCAGCAGCAGGAAACTTGGAGTCGCGGACCCGCGATCCGCGAAATCCTGATGTGACGTGGCAGCGTGGGGCCGGGGAGAGTGCGGAGTCCAGGTGGCCTCGTGTCGGGGAACTCGGTACCTTGGCGTTCGGGACTTGGAGAGCCAGGAGGTTGACATCGCAGGTCGCGATATCCCGATAGGGACAAGCCCGATATCCGGGACATTGACCGTTGACCATCGGCGTTCGGGGTTCGGCGGTTGAGTGACTGAGAGCAGAGCCACAACCTCGCGAAATCGCGAGACCCGATCTCCCAATTTCCGAAGGGAGGATCGGCGAGGAGGCTGTGGGTGTTAGCACTCCCGAGAGAGTCGGAAGAGCTTAGCTCTTCGGGCCGTGGAAGGTGAAGGTCCTGGTGGTGCGACCGTGCCGTCAAGGGCAGGTTGGCACCACTTTGTTTTAGTTGTGGGATTGGTTTGTTTGCTTGAGTGCCAAAATCAATTCAAATTAAGAAAAGAAATTACAATTTGATTTTGCCAACTATGTTATACCAAAATGCACTCTACAACTTTATTAGGCCCAATAACAATGCATTTTACAACTTTGTAAGTCCAATAACAATGCACTTTATAATTCAAATGTGTGCATACAACTCTCATTTAATCATGTCTATGTCATATTCAATTAAATATACATTTATGTGTTCACATGGTGTAGATAACTTGATTTAAATCTCTCCAGTTGTAAAAAAAAAGAAAAAAATGTTTACTTCAAGGCATTTGATCCCTCTTTCCACAAATAGATCATCTCCCTCACGTGTGTATGTGTGGGAATGAACTTGATATTGAAGTTTTTAATTTTTTACCAACATTAAAATATTTTTGTAAATATTTTTTAAACATCACTTATCAACTCCATGTTAATCACTAAAGGAATTACACATCTCCCATGATGTACACAACACCTATGAGGGGAACACATTTTTTTCCTTTCAATTCCTTTATATATATATATATATATATATATATATATATATAAATATATATAAAAGTGGATATTGAAATATTTTCTTATGACTGACATTGAAATATTTTTTGTTATTAGCATGTTTTTTAAATGTTAAATGTTTACTCCATTTTGAGTACAGAAGGAATTACAAATTTCCTTAATCTCTCGACATAATCAACTACCAATAGAATTCGATAAATCAAATGTCAATTGAATTCCATACATTGTTTATTAACATAATCAAACCCAACCCTAAATGAAACACCTCTCTTACTATTTATCAAGCTATTCATCACACATTCCAACCAAGTGAAAAGCATAAAAACTCCTCTTGTATTTGCTACCACTATCACCATGAAACACTAAATTTATATAACGATTTGTATATGTCCTTCCTTGCTTTCGATAAATAGCAATGCCCATGGCTTAGAGAATGCATTGCGTGTAATCATTTTGATGTATTTCATTTGGAACAACTCAAAGGGGATGGTTATAGGTAGTCACCACTCATTATATAGAGAGTGCAATGATGTGAAGGGCGTTAACACATGGTCTAATCGAAGCACAAGCATAAAATCTCTATAGAACTATGATTTAAAAAAAGGACATACAAGAAACCATGCTAGTGAACAAAGCAAGGAAAACAATGGAATTTGGAGATGGTTTTTGTGATTTACACAGTAAACAAACAATACATTAAAACCAACAATATAGAAATTGGAAGATTTAGTTGTAGATATCAACCATAAATGCCATCATATTGATTCTAGTGTCATGGGAGTCAACTACGTGAATAAATTAGTGTGAACATAGAATTAATTACCATGAGGACATTAGATAGATAAAGTACTACAATCACACAAGTAATTAACATGATAGAAAGCATAGAATACTTTGGAGAAAAATCAAAGGAAAAGATTCAACAATGAATGTGTATGCTCAAGGTTTATTTCTTAACAATTGTAGAATTACAATGATATTTTAATTCTCTCGAACATTACCAATTACAAACTTGGTAATTTTATGCATCCGCTCTTTTCTTTGTTAAATAACTTCTTCCCAAACATCATGAATGATTTAATATGTAGTGTTGGCTTATTGGGATTAGTTGGAAGGTTAGGTGTACCCAACTCTTAATTTCTTGAAATCTTTAATACTCTTTTTTTTTTTTTTTTAATCTTTTGAGGCATTCATATATAAGGATAATTTTTTATCTTCCATTATTTTCATTAATAATAATTATTTCTTTCTTTCATTATCAATGCGACACTTTGGAGGTTTGTTGGGAGATGGTTGAACAAGCATGGGGCCATTCACACTATCAACTGCATCCCCAATGTTATCATCAACAACTTTGTAAACTCAATGTTCACATGTAAATGAAAAACACAAGTGATACATTATAAGATTGGCATTATTAGAAGTGTAAAATAGAAGATGGCATTTCACTTAAGTTACACTTGTAGTGGGGAAGTCGAGAATCAAATCTTTGAAGGGTGTTATCTTGAATGGAATTATTAATTCAATTGTGCTCCTTTATTTTTCACTTGTGTGATGTGGTTATTGTGTTATTTGGTTGGTAAGAACTATAATTATTCCAAATAGGTCTCTTTGGATTAAGGGGCTAGGAGTGTTCGTGCACCATTAGGAGTTTCTTAAGATTAGTGTGTATGGCTCCTTACAAAGTTTGATTGGGTCCAAATTTTAGGATTCCACTATTATGATGTTGTCATGATATGAGGTTGTCTTCTAGTTACTTTGTCCTCGTTGTCTTATTGTAGATTTAGAGTTGCAATTAAGTTATTATTGTATCTTAAAAACATAAGAAGTAAAGAACAACATTTGGCTATCACATATGTTGGCTTAATGTTAACTTAGTCATAGAGTAATTAAAATAACCTTGGTTCATTCAAATATGGGTCTACCATTGGTGGTCTACATGATTGTGGTATTGGGTAACCCATGGTATTTTTTATGGTATTTCATGTGATGAATTTTATTTAAAGGATTGGTATACTTTTTTGTAAGGTACCTCATGGAATAGACCTGAGAAGTTGGTTCATTTGCCAGTAGAGTTCTAGGTGGCTGATGTAGTCCTGGAATGCATGATGTAGGCCTAGGTTGATCCATATATCCAAGAAAGAATAAGCTTGTTGTAGATTATTCATTTGAATAAAATGACACTGAAACTGCATTGTAACTCTATTGGGAACCCCTAAGGAGGTAGATGGATCAATAGAACCCATTGATACTTTTTTGTGTGTGAATCCACTTAGTAAACTTGAGACATTGATGTGTTCAAGGATACAATGAAAACAAAAATGTATATTAAGATCATTGATTTATTGATGATAACTTGCATGGAACTAACATAGCATTTGCATAGTAGGAATGATTTTTTTGATTGTTTTTCTTTTCCTTGTTTTTATTTCATATGATTTTTCATCACGTTATAATCATTCCTTTGGTTTTAGTTATCTTAAGATAATAACATGCTTAGTATAGGTCAATCATCCATAATCCTATTAATGTTTCTTTTAAATTTGATTATTCACATTGGTTATTTGATAGCATCATTCAATTTTCCTTCCTTGCATACCATCGTATTGGTTTTAGTAGATATAGTTGAACGAAAAAGAACTAGAAGTTTGTGTTTACCCCAACCATGAAGCCATGTAGTGAAGACAAAAAATACAATGTGAACCATATACCTAGAAAGACCCTAGATTTGGAATTATTTCCATTCACGATTTGACATAAGAATTTTGAACAAGAAAATATTTATTAATGCAAAATGTATAAGTGTTTTATTTTGCCATTGTTTTCCTCAAAGATTTTTTTTTGTTTAGTTGAACATCAAAATAAAAATACATATCAACCTAAAGTCTACACATTGAGCTTGTTGCAGCCCTGATTTCCTCATTTCCATGATCAAATGAAATCATCTAAGCATATCAATGGAATAGAATTGAGGATATCATTAATAGGCATATGGCATATAAAAGTCAACAAAAATGATTACATACATATAGAGTTGGACATCTTGATAAGTTAAACGTAGTCTATAAGAAGAAACCATAAAGTGGTACCATGGATACTAGCTAACCTATTATTGAAACCCATTATAAATAACTCCATATCAAATCCATGAACCATGACCAAGCCTCTAGTTAGTATTGATCCCTGTAAACTAAAGAAAGGAGGGAATTTTGTGCAATCTTGATGATGAAATCATAACCTAGGCCAAGTGGAAAACCCTTGTCTCTTCACAGTTTCCCCTACAAATGTTCAAATCTCTCTAATTGCAATACTAAAAGGGCCTTTTTCCTTGGCATTTAAATCCATCAACCCTCCTTGGTCAAAGAATTTAGCAAAGTAAGTTTCCCTTTTGTCACTTGAAAAATTCCCACTGCATGTAGCTTCGATCATGGAAACCTCTCTTAGTGATGGAAACATAAACCAACCCTCTTTTGCATGAAAAATATCCATGGCATGATTCTTTATAGAAATAACATGAACCCCTATTTCATTAGATTTGGATTATTTCCATTCTAACCCTCTTTACAGGCATGCCAAAAAAACCTTTCTAATGTCCAAAATTGGGTTTTCTAAAGTGAAAAAATCAATTCCAAAAGTGCTAATATCGAGTTTCAAAACTGCACTTTTCAATTTAATATTGACACTTTTGGAACTAGAATTTCCAGTTTTTGAATCCGATATTGTCACTTTTAGAACCTTATTTATCACTTTTAAAAGTTTATATTGGCACTTTCAAAATTTGATTTTGCACGTTTGAAAGTCAACATTGTCACTTTAGGAATCTATTTTTCACTTTTGGAATCTAATATTAGCACTTTTAGGATCTTATTTTGCACCTTACAAACCCCAATTTCGCACATGATTTTGAGTCACATTTAATCTATGTCATTCATAACTTTTAAAATTAGTTAAATGAAATCAAGTCATGGTATTTGATATAGATTCAAATATTATACCTAAGTATAATATTCTAGGCAATTATTTTAGACTTGAAAAATATTGCATAAAGATATGTAGGTGAATATTCAATTAAGAAACATAAAATTTACTACTCAAACTTGTGAATTTTGAAGAATATTCTAGTATATGCATATTTCATCTACAAAACATGAAAATTTTACAGTGAAAATGGCCACTTCACAAATTTATTTTTGAAAAAAAAAATTGGAAAAAATTTTCCCATAAAAAAATACCCTGCTATAAGTATTACTAAATTAATCACATAATTGAATATACAAAAATCTAAATACTCTATTAACCATATAAACATTAACACACATAGAAAATATTTTTAAAAAATATTTGATTGCATTTTTTAACAAACTAGTTTTATGTTTTTTATAATAGATATCATTGTATTAACACCATTAAAATGTAGCAGGCAAGGCCACAATCTATGTAAAAAATATGTGCCATTCACATCGTCACAATTGTCTTTACATTTCTATATATTTAATCTGATTTGACCCTTTTGAAAAATCACATTTAATCTATAAAAACCCAAAGACTTTGTTAACCTTAAAAGCTTTGAGATGCATGGAAAATTAAGAAAAATAATTGGTTACATTATTTAACATACTAGTTTCATGTCTTTTACAATAAATATCACAATAGAAACACCATTTAGGTATAGCAAACAAGGTCACAATTGATCTAACAAATATGTGTCATTCACATTATCACAATTATAGCTTTTTGTATTTACACAACTCCTTTCTTCTTTTTTTTTGTAAATAAAAAAGAGTTGGAACCTTTTATATTGACATAGACATTATACAGCACTGTTGGGGATGCCAGCTACCCCGCCTTGGCAGGAAACCGAGGCAGCTGGACCTCCCTTTCCACATGTCTTCATAGGTACATAGCAGATAAAAGGTGGCAAAATTAACAAAATTAACACTGCCATCTCCCGCCCGCAGGAAACCGGGAGTAGCAGACTGCATCATAATACTAATGTTTGCGTCAAAATCTAGAACATAAAGAGAGCTAATTTTCCCCATGCATAGACTGTCAAAACAAAACCAGAAGCAAAGTTTGGGTTGGAACATCATATGACCTTGGAGTCCATGTGAATGTCAGCAGCTTCGGTATGCCTCCATCGCGCAGGAAAGGCGTATGGTCTGGCACACGTTGGACATTGTTTCTTCGGCGTGGCTCTTGAATGCGCGGCAAAAAACAGGTCAATCCTCTTCTCCAGTCGCCCAGTCCGAAAGACCAGATCCTCCAAGAGGTGGCGTACATCAAATATGAGACTGAGGTAATCCCCGGCTGCTGGGGGTGGCTGTGCTGGGTTGGTGTCTGCATTCGCTTCATGCCTGTTGTCTCTCGGGTCGGTCCTGGTGGGTGCAGGAGGAGGTTCCTCCACCACAAAGCAGGGAGAATAAGGTTCTTCTTTGCCACTGTCGCCATGGTTGCGCTTCCCACTTGCCTCTGCTGTAGTGCTGTCCTGACCAAATTGCGAGCATGGGTTCCGGTATTCAGGGACCGTGAACGAGGTAAACACAAGGGGGTTGTCCTGTTCTTCGCCCGGGATCTCCTCCATGACAATTGCCATTCCCCTCATTCTTCTTCTCCTGGCAGTCACTGCCATTGCTTTTTCAAAGGTCTCCTGTCGCGTTCTTCGTGATTTTGCCGCATGCCAAGCCGCTCCTCTTCGAGGTGTCCCCCTGAGTCGTGGCATAGCGAAGCAGCGAGGTAATGCGAACAGGCAGAGCGGCCTTGTCAGCAGGTCGTGAGCAAACTGGTGGTGATTTCAATGCTGCTGTGAGACAAAGTGTCTCGAGAGCTCCCTGCAATCTGGAATGACCTTGCTAACAATGAGCCCGAGCATTATACCGATTGTAATAATCACCGCCATCTCTCCCGGCATTAATGTTTGAAGCTCAGTGCGGGTACCTTCCCCTTGTGCGGGCAGGCTCCGACTGTGAATGCGCTGGTGTGAATTCATAACGAATTAATGGGCCTTTGGTGCGAGCCGGTTAGCTCCGTGCCGCCACTTCCCCGCTCGCCTCCACGTGGTCCCCTAAGTTGCCCTGTCACCCCATCCGGGAAGTGAATGTCTTTGGTGGCGAGATCTTGGCATCGCGCGAAAACCTCTGAGCCTGGTGAGCCATGGCCTTCCCAGCAGATGAGTTCCTTGCCCGTGTCCACTGTCTCATTTGCCAGGTGATCCGCAACTTTGTTTGCTTCACGCTTTACATGTGAGGTGATGATGCTGTAGTGCGGTTGAAGGTGGAGAGTGAAGTCCGCTAACAAGCTGTGGAGTCTCCAGCTTGGTGAGAGCTTGTCTGGGTTGCTGCCATGGAGTATTTTGGTAGCTAGCCTGATGATCACTTGGGAGTCTCCCTCTAGAAGAATCTTGTGATGGCCTTTAGCTGTGGCTCTTTGGAGTCCTCGGAGGAGCCCTGTTAGCTCAGCCACATTGTTGGTTGTGTCGTCGAGGTAGCCTGCCTCCATATCGAGGATTTYCCCTTCCGAATTCCTTATCACTGCCCCATAGCCTCCTGGTCCCGGGTTGCCTCTGGAAGCCCCATCAAAGTTGACTTTGATGAAATKCTCTGGAGGGGGGGACTAGATGGTGGGAATAGTAGGTAGACCCCTGTGGCGGTTTTGCTGATGCTGGATGTTGGTTGTGGCCTGCYAATGTTGAAGAATGCTGAGTTCCACGGGCCTGCCATGCTGATCTGCTTTAGTCCAAGGCTTGCTTCGGACGGTTTCGTTGATTAGGGATTTGATTTTCACCCAAGTAACTTCTGGTGGACTAGAAAGGGAGTGGAATATTCGCTTGTTTCGCTCCTTCCAGATTTGCCAGAGTGTGAATCCCAGTAACAGGGTCCAGATGCAGTTTAAAATGGGGTTGTTGAAGGATATGTTGTCCCAGTTCTCAATTGTGCTGTTGATGCAGCCTCGATTTCGGTTGGATTTGTGCATGAGTTGCACTCCATAATCCCAGATATGTTGGCTGTAGGAGCAGGCGTTGAAGAGGTGCTCCTTGGTTTCCTCCGCTTGTAGGCAGAGTACACAGCAGGAGGGTCCTATAAGGCCTCTCTTACGCAGGTTGTCCCATGTCAGGGTTCTATTATGCGCCACCAGCCAAAGAAAAGTAGAGATTTTGGGCCAAAGAACTGGATTCCAAACCTTACTCCAGATCTGCTCTGGTTCTGGTTCCTATTGGTTCGCTTGAAGAGAGTAAGCTTACTTGATGGTGAAGACCCCAGCTGGGGTATACCCCCAACGCAGGATGTCCGGCCCTTCTCGATATCGGATTTTCCTATTGGAGGCTTGGGCTTGCCAGTGCTGCAGATCGAGATTTTCTGGGACACCGAGCTCTTGATGCGAGATTTTCCAGCGACGCCATTGCTGCTGCGTGACATGTGCTGCCCAAAAATATTTGACTTTTTGAGGGGTGTGCTGGTGGAGAGCTATTTTAAGTTCATTTAATTCCTCCAGTGAGTCCAGTGGTTTGAGTTGCTGCCATGAATCTTGCCAGAAGAGGGCACTGCCACCATCTTGTATTTCCCAAAAAGCGTGGTTCTGAACCAGAGCGCGATTTTGCCAGGCAGTGTTCCATATGTTGGAGCCCTGTATGCAGTTGTTGTGTCTGATTAGTTGGTCTTCTGGTGTGAGAGGGGCATACTTGCGTTGCCACAATTGTGCCCATGCTGCTGCAGGATTTTTCAGCCATCTCCACCAAATTTTGGCTCCCATCACTTGATTTAGTTTTCCCGGATCTCGGAGCCCCAGCCCTCCTTGAAGTTTGGGCATGCAAAGCCTGTCCCAGTTGACTAGAGCCCATTTCTTTTTGGGTTGAAGGCCCTGCCAGAGGAAGTTTCTTTGCAGAGTTCGAATAGCTTTGATGACTTTCTTTGGGGCTGCCAGAGCCGTAAAAAGGTAAGTAGGCAGGGCCTGCAGGACAGACTTAAGAAGAACCAAACGAGAGGCTAAATTGAGGGGTCTAAAGGCCCAATTGCGCATTCTATTGGAGATGGAGAGGAGGAGGCTGTCCCAGGAAATGGAGGAGGTCGCTACACCGGTTAGAGGTACGCCTAGATACTTGGACGGAAGGGAGCTCCTGGGTATTCCTAAGAGTCTGGAGATATGTCGTTGCATAGGTTCAGGGGTGTTGAAGAAATAAAGCTTGGATTTATCAAGGTTGAGGGTCATGCCAGAGGCTTCAGAGAAATCAGAAAGAATGGAGCGGAGCTTGGTGGCTTCCTGGGCCGAGGACGAGTTCAGAAGGAGGGTATCGTCTACAAATTGGCTGTGGGAAAGAGCAGGTTGGAGGTTGTGCAACGGGAGGCCCTTGAGGGAGCCTTCAACAACTGCGGCTTTGAGATAGCGTCCAAGGCCCTCCGCTAGGAGAATGAAGAGAAAAGGGGAGAGGGGGTCTCCCTGTCTGATTCCTCTAGAGGGCRCRAAGGGTTTRGAAGGAACACCATTGAYRAGAATGGAGAAGAAGGTTGAGGAGAGAAGATTTAAAATCCAACTTGTCCATTCYTGATCAAACCCRAAGGCRTCTAGGACAACCCTTATGTACTGCYAGCTGGCCCTRTCAAAAGCTTTAGAGAGATCAAGTTTTATAAGCATACCTGGAGTTCTTGAAGTTTTGAGAGAGTGTATGATCTCATGAGCCAAGATGACGCTGTCCATGATTTGTCTTCCTTCAACATACCCAGACTGCTCCTGGGAGATGACGAAGGGCAGGATGGGTTTGAGCCTGGTGGCGATGACCTTAGTGATAATTTTGTAGATGACGTTACAGAGGGCTATAGGCCGGAAGTGCTTGGGATTAGTGACTCATTCTTCTTTTGGAATAAGCGTGAGGAATGTGGCGTTGAGAGCTGGCAGTACCAGACCCGATGCTCGCGACTCCTCTACTACTTCCCATACTTCTTTTCCAATCAGATCCCAACAATGGTGGAAGAAATCCGTGGTGAACCCGTCCGGACTTGGGGCTTTGCCTGCAGGCATGGCCTTGACTGCTTGGTCGACCTCTTCCTGGGTGATGGGCCGGGTTAAGGCCGCATTCTGTTCCGGGGTGATGAGAGCTGGTATGTGCTTGGTTACTCTGTTGATTGCCTCTGATCTGTCAGTGACTGGTTCCTTCATGAGGTCTTGATAAAATCTGAGCAGTTCATCCTCAATTTTGGAGTGCTCTCTGATGAGATTGCCCTGGCTGTCCTCAAGGTGGGCGATCCTGTTGATGTGCCTTCTGTGCATCATGGATTTGTGGAAAAACTTAGTGTTTTTTTCCCCCTCTTTAAGCCATTGCACTTTGGATTTCTGTTTCCATAGGATTTCCTCTTGCTTTCTGCGCTCTTCTAATTGCATCTGAAGCTGTTCCTCTTCCTGCATGAGATCTTCTGTTCTAGACCCTGTAATGAAGATTCCTTGAATTTCCTCCAGCCGCCTTTCGATGATCTGTATGCTTTGCGTGATGTTTCCAAAGCTTTCTTTGTTCCACCGCTTTAGTTGTTGCTTGAAGTTTTTTAGACGTTGCTGAAATTTGTACATGCAGGTGCCGTGGTCAACTTCTGCTTGCTCCCACCAAGATTTGGCTAGTCGGTTGAAGTCCGGATGGGAGAGCCAGAATTTTTCAAAGCGAAACGGCTTGTATCTGGGCGGCTCCC
The DNA here is from genome assembly GCA_032191745.1 of Picea mariana. Classification (NCBI taxonomy): domain Eukaryota; kingdom Viridiplantae; phylum Streptophyta; class Pinopsida; order Pinales; family Pinaceae; genus Picea; species Picea mariana. The sequence continues at coordinate 299,224 of JASDQU010736612.1, forward strand.
CCATGTCCATATGCAGACCTAGTGGCCAGTGGTCGGAACCTACTTTCGGTAGTATCCGGCTTTCCAGTGTTGCCCCTAATTCCATTATTTCCTCTGTTACCAGAAAGCGATACAATCTGTTGGCAATGTGCTGATTGCCTGATCTTCGATTGGACCACGTAAAGGTACCATTGCAGTTTTCTATGTAAACTAAGAAGAGGTGGTCAATGAGAGTCTTGAACTTACCATTGTCTTGCTCCAGTCTTTTGATGCCTCCAGATTTTTCTTCCAGTGTCAGGATCATGTTGAAGTCACCGCCGATGATCCAATTTGGGGTGGTTATCAGATTCTTGATTAGTTTGAGCCACTCAATGAATTTGTCTTTGTCCTGGTTCCCTTGTGGTCCGTAAACATTGGTGATGTCACCTTCCTGGTTCGTGCCCATTATTATGTAGTGAGCCGTGATTGTGCTAAAAGTTGTGAAGGGGTTGTTGATGGTTATGTTGGCTGGATTCCATAGTATGGCCATGCCACCCGATGCCCCTATGGAGTCCGTTGTGATGGAGTTACATTCTCGCCATATGCGATGGAAGGTTGCTTTCGCTTCTGCCCCTTTGCATTTGGTTTCCTGGAGTAGTAGTACGTCTGGTTTTTCTGCTATGATACATTCTCAGAGTATCCTCTGCTTGGATCTCCCATTCAGACCTCTTATGTTCCAGGTTACGATCTTCATCATTAAGAAGGGGGTGAGGAGTGGAGGTATCCCTCCGAGAGCTTCTGTATCTGTCCTGAGTTGATCAGGAGGTTCCCGGCCTCCTTGATTAGTTGGTGCGCTGGTTTACATCCTCTTCTCTTGTTTTCGCAGAGGATTTTCTTCGAGCCAGAGTTCTACTCCAGAGCTATGCCTAAGCGGGCAGTGGACCCTGCTGAGGAATTCATAAAAACTTTGTGGACCTTGCGTAGTTGTTCCTCTGGGAGAGTTTGCAGGTCCTTTTGGTTCAGGGCTTCTTCCAGCTTTTCCAGATCAATCCCGGCCAACTCTCTGTTGTCTAGAATCATCGGCGTATCCCCTTCTCCCTCTTCTCTGTCTTCCATGCGAGCTTCGTGGTTTTGAGGGGGGAGATTGGGGTGCGTGTTCTCCACCTGCGATGGTTGGGGATGCTTGAGCGGATTTTGTACCTCCTCCTCTTCTGGTAGTTGCTCAAGGATCTCGTAAGGGTTCTTGGTGGCTATGCTAGGTTTGGGATCCATGGATTGTTTCTTTGCTGGATTTCTCCTTTTGGATGTAACTATGGTGAAGCCATCTGTCTGCTTGCTGTCATTTGCTTTGGTGGTTTTCTTGAGTAGAGGGCAGTCTCGATAGAGGTGGCCGTGTTCATGACATCTGCGGCATCTGAATGGAATATGTTCGTAGTCCAGAGTTTGCAACCATTTCTCATCCTGATATTCAAGGGTTACTGCGCCAGGGAGTGCTTTGGAAATGTTCATATATACACAGATCCTGGCGTATGAAGTATATTTCCGTTGTCTGGTAGCCTCTGATGCCTTCACATATTGTCCTAGGGTGTTTCCAATGCCCATTAAGATTTCTTCCAGTCAGAACTCCTGCGGGAGGGAATACAGTCAGATCCAAACTGGAGCCATGGTGAAGTCTTCTTTATCTGGGCTGAATCTTTCGGTCCAGAAGCGAAGGAACAGGCCTGCCGAGTTGAAGAAGTATGGTCCATTTTCAAAGATTCTGTCTTTGTCTTCTAGGTTGTAGAGTATGATTTTGAAGAAACCCTTGGAGCTGAGTTGAAGCTCATACTCACCTTTGGGGTTCCACCAGTGCTTTATCCACTTGTTGAGGTCTCGCTCAGCCGGCCATAGCCCTAAAAACTTGTCGATGAGTGCATGTTCCCGCATGAACTGCATATGTTCACCTACTCTGGTTGAGCTGATGAGGTACCGCGGCGGCTTCTCTGTTTGAGGGATGCACTTTCCCGGTTCCCATCTTCGTGGATGCTTCTGTTGAGATGTGCCGACATCACTGTCCATGTCCACTTTGAAACCTTGCTCCCTGGCTAGTATCTTCTCGCGCATTTGCGACGGCGGCTCAAAGGTGGGCCGAGTTGTTGTGGGCCCCTATTTTTCATTAGCTGCAACGTTTCGGTATGAGGGGGGTTGCCCCCCCTCCCCTGCGCTCATCCTCCTGTAACAATAGGAGCCGATCTAGGAGGGAAAATGCTTGAGGAGATTCACGCTGGTGATCTTTGACCTGTGTTCGGTCCGTCTCCTTGGGCAGGTCTAGGGTTTTTGCAGAGCCTTCATCCCCTCCGCCAGAACAATCATGGTGAGTTTTCAATATGATAGTACTTTGTGTTCCATTTACACAACTCCTTTCATCATTACAAACATGTTTTTATTTTGAATCGTCTACAATCACTATGTTTCTAGCATCATAAGCACCCTTCAAAATATTCCAAACTTTATTTAAATATTTGAGATACACATTTGGATTCCTAACACCAACATAACCCATTCTTGGTATGGTGTCATAATCATCTTGAATTAATATGATTTTAAGTCGCTCCCTTTTCAATCCTATTTTTTCAAATGAAAATGGAAAAAAACTCATCCATATTTTTTTCTTGCGTAGATGTCCATAAACCAACCTCAAAAATACTAAGGCACTATTCAAAAAATTCTCTAAACTGTGGATGTATAAATTAACTCTTTTTACTTATTTCAAACTCTAGATTTCTTGGTAATGATTTCTTTTGTAATGGTCATTTATGAACTGCATGTAACAAGAATCCATTCATATCGAATATAATCAGCCATTTATTTGATAATAATTTATATGAAAGGAAATAAATATATCACACAATCTAATTAATATTGCTATTTGGACATTTCTAAATTATTAAGCTTAGTGATTATAAATATGATATACAATTTTTCAATAACATCATCACATACATAGTTTCATTCATATTGTTTTTTCTTAGAATGTACCCAATACCATTTGATCTTAATCTTAGGGGGGGGGGGATTATAGTCTAACTTTGAATTTATTAGTCATAAAATCATATTTTTATGTAAAAGGAAACTTGATAGATATGTAATTTATGGAGTCAAGCTTAATCAAAGTTTATTTAGTCAATGAGATACTTTATAAGAAGGAAAAAGGAAGAGAGTGAAGGATGGGAAGAAAAGGTCCCAAAATTGACCTCATTACATGTAATGGTTCTTCTTAATGGAATCCATCTTCTCCAATGATCTCTTTTTCTAATATTTTCGTGGTGTATTCAGTTCATGTATCTTCATCAATGTTCTTGTGATAATTTCATGGAAATTTTGTATGTTTTCACTCCTCTTCTCTTGAATTTCAAGACTTCTATATCTTATCATTTAAGATATGGATCATTGGTATCAGAGAGGGTAACCACTCCATGGGAACCATGGTTCGATGCATAATTCAGGTTCAAATATTTTGAACAGTCTCCAACCTCCTTTTGGCACTCTCAGAGTCCATTTATTGGGCCATAAACTATAAGTATCATAGTTGGTCGATAAATAGTATACAATTTTCTACCCTCACACCTTCATTCATCATCACCAAAGAATCCTTACATGGATTCACTACATCAATTGGTATCCAACATTTAAAAAAAAATGCATGATTTCCATGTTTCCCACGAAGGTTCCATGACCTCTCGAAACAACCCATGCCACTCTACAAACCCTTGGCATTCTTTGTGGCCCTCCACACTTGGTGCTCTCACATTCAACAATATTTCAGATTCATACAACCATGACATGGCTTGAAAACATCTATGTGAGGCATCTGAAATCTTGGGAGACCTCATTTCAACCTTTTCTGAGCTTACCCACAACTGTATGGCTACCATAGAAGCACAATAATGGATGGAATGTAGAGAAAATATATTCTACAAAATTTATATAGACTCCAAAAGCTTTATAGAGTGTTTCGAAGGGTGTATTATAGTTCATTTTAAAATATTATTTGTTGGATCAAATGGGTTTTTTACGGAATTTCATTTATTTTTCTAGTTTATTAGATATCATTTATTGAAGTATCAAAGGTATGTAAAAGAGTTTTGTCATACATACCTTGATTTTCAAGAATCATTTTCTCACTCCATGGGATACAACAAAGAATGTATCTTATATCAATGTAAATACATCTTAAATACCTCAAATGGGTCTTCAACATAATTTTATTTCATCGTCTGTATCAAAAGATATGAACCAAATAATAGCTAGAGGTCGAGTGCTGAAAAAACATGATTTTTTTTCATTTCAATTTTTAATTTTGTTTGGATTTATTAAATCCTATCGTAATTTTGTTTACCCATGTAAAATACCTTATGAATTAGAATTGATATCCACAACAATCTTTTCATTTCTAGCTTGGTTATGGGTCATCCACACGGCCATGATTAAGGGTTGACCACAAAAAATTCTTCTCTTCATTTGCACTCAACACATTGTAATCATGATGGTATGGTGAACATAATGGGGTGTTTCTTTTTTATCATGGGTGAAATGTTGGGCACCATCATTTTCTAATGGGGGAGGATTGATTTGAATCTTAGGGGGGCATATAGCCTAAATTTGGATGTACAAGTAATAAATTCATATTTTTATCTAAAAGGGAACTTGATAGATATGTAATTTATGGAGTCAATCCTAATCAAAGTTTACTTCATTAACAAGACACTTTATGAGAAGGAAATATGAAGAGATGCAATTTGAAGAAGGAGAGATCTCAAAATTGGCCTCATTGAATGTAATAGTTCTTCTTAATGGAATTATTCTTCTCCATGTCTCTCTCTCTCTTTCTCATAATTTTGTGTTGTATTCAATTCATGTATTTTCACGAATGTTCTTGTGATTCATTTCATGGTAGATTTTATTTTTTCTCTTCTCTTCTCTTGGCATTCAATCACTCTATATCTTAGCCCTCAATATCTAGATCACCATATATTCTCTGTTGAGGATATGGGGTACTTATTGAAAAGACCAAATTTCATTCCAACTAGTTACTCTGATACCTTTACCTACATACCTACTACCAATTAATTAACACATATAGGCTTATGTAAGAATAATTAACCATTTATTCACAATGGCACCATAAATTATAATTCCATCCTTACACATGCAAAGATGATTGAACAAACTAGAAATTAATAAAACCCATGACATAAACAACATTGATTCAACCCAATTCAGAGATAAATCCATGAAAACTTATCTTTCTGGAAATTTTCCACCTATTAATTGTAGAATAATGACGTTCCACCCAACCATAGGCTCCTTGTTGCATCAATTTTTACTGTAGCAGAGGCCACCCTCATGCTGAGGATATGAATCAATAAGGGAAAATTTCTCCTATGCATGGCTCTAATTCTCTTTACATAGCCTAGTACCTAGGTTCATAGTCAATACCTCCACCTATAACAATCTCAATCTATGATTATATTTACTCATCATCCTACACAACCTAAAAAATGGGATCCCCTTATTTTTTTATAATTCCCTTAGGTTATCCCAGTTCCCTCTATGGATCCATCATAGGCTATCCACAAAATCTCACTATTGGGCTTTCAAGGATTATCAAGTATAGATAAATTGACTCAATAATAATGAATATCACTCCAAACAATGACAACTCTCATAATTCATGGTTGTATCTTTCCATAACCCAATTATAATAAGTTTATGGTCATTCTATCTTAAGGAGTAACTTTTGAGAGGAAGAATGAAAGTAAAATTGTAGCACAAAGTGGTAATTTAAATAGAAAGATAGTTTGGATCAGAATATTAGTTTAAATAGATTGGTCATTTGAACCACTTAGTACTCTGAACCCTGTGATAATTTAGGCTCTTGGGTAATTTGAATTTTCCCAACAACATTCAAAATACCCCACAAAACCTTCTAACTCTCTCTCACTTGCATGGCTAAAAAAGGTACAGGTAAAATTGCATGTTTGTAAGAGACCACATGTCTTCATGGAAAGTACATGTTTATCCTCTCTTATAGTCAATCCCAATGATTATTTAAAACATGAATAACGTTAAGAAATTAAGAATATATTAAAAGCAACTCTAATAATACTAATAGAATTTATCTTATTAAATATAATGATCTCTTAATAGAAGATAAAGCATGGTGGAATATAACCTAAATCAAGAGAGAAATATAGGCTATGCAAAAGAGAGCCTAAAATTTTCGAGTTAGAATCATCCCTAGAAAAGCAAACTAATATTAACATGAACAAATGGAACCCTCTCTTAACAAACACTATGTTTTCCTTCAAGTCGTTTAGGACATCAAAATCACTTATCATTGTGTGGAGTTTTTCTCAACTAAGTAAAATTAGCATTAATTACCTCCCCAATGAAGTATATAAAAAACTATTGAGACTACCAAGCCAAGATATTAAAACATGGGAGTTTTATCTTTGTGCCTCGTATTAATCATTTCTTCAATAAAACTATTAAGAAAAGATTCCTCATAAAATAAACATAAATTCAATTCTCTTTATTTTTAAATTTGGAAACAAGGGACCTATCCAAGTATTGAATTGTCATGATTAACACCATTTCAAGGAAATTATTTATTTTTCTTATTGAAAATTAGTTATTATCAAGGGGATAACGATAAAATGGCCAAAGTACAACCATGGTTTTTTAATCAACATACTAGAACTCATCACCTTGATTCCCTTAAAGTTATTGTTAAGTATTACAGAGACAAAATGAATCACATATGTTGTTTTGTTGATTTTCAAAAATCCTTCAACTATGTTCATGGAGCTAAGACAAAAAGTAATGGAAGAAATTGCTACTACTTTTGATCTCCATAATGCTATGATTAAGATTTATGAAAAGGATATTTCTAAGATGGAATATAATAATAATGGATAGTGCTTGTTATAATGGTGTTAGGGTTTTCCTTTCTCTCATCTTTTTTTTTTCATCATTCTTTTTTTATACACTAATGATATTGTTGTTCATACAAAATATCTCAAAGATCTTCATAAAAAACTCAATGTTGTTCATCAATTCCACAAAATTTACAAGCTTCCAATTAATATCAATAAAACCAAACATATGATAATTGAATCTAAGAAAAGAATTTATCCTCCAATTTTTATGATAATAACACTCTTGAAGAGGAACAAACTTGAAATTCCTTAGGTATTAATTTCAATTTCAATTTGACCTTGTACCAAAGTTTCAATAAAGGAAACATCAATGGTTGGAAATATTATTACAACATTGCAAACAAATGTATAAATTCTAATCTTTGGGATGGGAATAAGTAAAAATATTTTTCAACACTTTAATCATCTATATCATTCTTTATGGCCATAGATTTTAGGCATGAGATGTCCTTTGTGAGACTTGGAGTAAAATTGAGAAAAACAAAAATGATTCATATAACCTATCATTATAAAGTTAAATGCAACATGTTTTACCCATTGTCTCAATAGAAAGTGGGCATACTTTGACAGAGTTTAAACTGCGATTAGATATATATATTATGATCACAAATTGCATAAGTTGAGAAAGGATTGACTCTCTGTTATTGCTTCTCGTTTGAGAAAAATCCAGTAGATGCTTAAAAGAGGTTGGGCTAGATATTAGTAGCAATGGATAATTATTACAACACAAAATAAGGTAATATGGAAAATATTAAATATTACATCCATATGAAGTTTAAAGAATACCTAGAATGACAATGAATTCCTTAATAAAAGAAAGTTTAAATAATATGAAATTTTATAAATCCTAATTTGGGTAATCAAAATTACTTTTAATCATTGATATGTTACACAATAAAATGAAGATTGTCAAAATTTGGACCAATTCTCATGACCTCCATATTGAAATTCATCATTGACTAACCCATAAACACATTGGGATGAACAAATTTGTAAAGTTTGTGATATAAAGGAAGTTGGGAATAAGAACTTGATTTCATTTTTAACTTTCCCCACCCTTCATGAAATAAGGCACAACTTTACCCATTTTCATAACCTAACTATTTTTGGAAGGCCTCTTCACTTGTCAAAATCATAATGATATTGGTACTTTCATTGGGATATTTATTCTACTTTTTCTTATTTGTCAAATCAAACTTATTAATGCAATAGACCTAGACCCCCATTCTAAGCTCCCATACCAAATTGTAACATACCCCCACGCTCGGGTAATATACATTCTTGAACTAATTTATCACTTCAGATACCATTCTTTAATAAATCAAGAAGCATGCATGACAACCAAAAACTCATGCAATTTTCAAAAATTGTTTATATATGCAAATGTAATTTCTGATTAACAAACACATCATTAAAAATATAGATAACCAAATATAAACACAATGAAAACATAAAATATGGAGAACTTAAAATTATCTTTAAAATATAAGTACATCAACCAACTATAGACATACACGGTTCCACCCAATTATAGAAATGATTGCTCCAAATCCCTCAGCAACAGGTCACCCTTGAGCTGAGGCTATGAATCCACAAGGACAAGTTCCTAGGAAGATTCCATTCTCACATAGACAATCGAGTTTTCATGAAATTATAGGCTACTTAATCACACAACCATCTCAACTTCATCTTTTTACACTTCAACTGACATAACTCAAAGAAAGAAATCCCTTTCTTTACAATGCAATCTCTCCGGAGAAATATCTATTTCAAAAGATCCAAAAGTTCTTAATCGTGGAAAATGTTTCCTCATATGCCAATGCTTCCATGCACTCAAGCATCCTTATATTGCTAGAAAACAAAGTACCCAATCTTCTCATACAACTAACTAGTAATGGTTGTCTACCATAGAAATCTTATCGTCTCCATGAGCCAAGAACCAACAGAGAATGACAAAAAAAGAATGCAAAATATCCCCCTTCTACCATTAAAATATGGTTAATATATGAATTCTCACAATGTGCCATGTGTCTTCTCTAAGAAGCTCATGTAATTTATTTTCCCAACTAATTCCAAGATCTGTTTAATAAAATATAATAATTTGGTCTAGCCTCTTTGTCTGCCCTCTCTTGTGGAATCATAACACTCTATAACTCTATCCATGTTTATCTTTGTTTGTGTATTGTATTTTTATTATTAATATTCAAAAGTTATTACATGGTTAGGCTCTTCCACAATTCCACAAGTACAAACATACATTATTAATGTGGGTATCAAAACCAAATTATTACAATTAATCTTAAAAAATCAACAACAACATCATTATTAAAGAAGAATTCCATGAACAAAAATGCAAACAAACAATTAAAAAGTCATTTTTAACACATTCCAAGACCGAACCCTCTTTGAACACAAAAGGGTATATAACAAAGGCCAAGGAATTGTAAATGAGAAGGTTGACATGGTACAAGTTTTGAATAGTAATTCTTAATATAATAATAATAATAATTTGTTTTTAAGATCATAGTCAAACTAGAAAGCAAATTGGTGTATGAGATCTCCTTGTTTGTGGGACAAGAAACCCCTTCCACAAAATGATTTGACTAAATTAATAGTTAAGAATTACCACTTATGAATATGGATGGTCATTAATAACTAAATACATATAAATAAAATGAATTTTTATTTATGGATTATATTTATATTCCATCTTTTTTAAATTTGATCAAAACAAGGATCAAAATATTGAGCCATCCTTTACTCCATCTAAAATGTATAAAATATATAAATTGTATATACCTATTAAATTAATTATAAAAACATGCTGATTCAGTTCTGTGATATTTTTAAATATTTATAATGACTCCACATAGAATAGTTAAATTTTTAAATAGTTGTAAAACAACTATTTTATTTTTATTTTTATTTTTAAATATATATATATAAAACAATTATTATATTTTTTTCAATTTAAAAAACCATTATTTTATTATTCCATATTAAAATCAAAGATAATGCATATCTGCAAAGTAAAACAAACTATGCAACACTGTTCAAAAAGACTATTCCTTCCCTACAAAAAAAACCTTATATCAACAAAACTCCTGATCATTTTTCAGGATACATATAACCTCTTACAAAAAACCAAGATCCTCCTGTCTATTACATCTGATTTGCCACAAAAACTCCATTTGAAAACAGCATATAAACAATGACCACTAAAAGAGATTTAAATGGTCCCTAGAGACCAGTTCACCATCTTTAAATTCTTCATAGTAGCAAATCCCCCAAGTAATTGGGAGAGCTCTCTTTGACATCGCATCAGCTACATCATTTAGTTCCCTGTAAATATATTTAAAGCCAATTCTATCAAAAGCATCAACACAGTCCAAAATTCTTTTCTCCAGTATTTTAGTTTAATTTTAAATGAAACAAGTTGTCATCATATTAAAAAAAAAAACAGCTATTTTAAATATTTTAACCAGTTATTTTACATAAAAAAAAAAACACGTTTGAAGAAGGTTCGAAACAGCCGGTAAGTCCGTCTGGTAAGAAGGTTCGAAACAGCCGGTAAGAAGGTTCGAAACAGCCGGTAAGTCCGCGTGGGCTGCTAACGTAAGATTTCCACGCTGCCCACATTAATGTCGGCGTCACTATTCGCCGGTCGTGTCCACCATCTCCCACGCTCAAGTATTTTTATACGAGGACGTGTGTGCAGGTATATAGGCAACGGTAAGTTCATTTCCAATTCTGAAAATTGAGCAAAATACAAAGTACTTCAGAAAATTACAGAGGAAGAGTTGAGATTTTGTATTGAAGAGACAATAATGAGCACTCTATACTCTTCATTATGTAGGGACTTAGGCTTGCACAAAGCAAAATGCCAGAGCGAAAAAGATTATTATCTGTAACAATTTCCTCTCTGCCATTGATATGTGTTGGCTCTAACCGACATAGCTGGTTGTAGTTCATCCGTATGGATTCTTCATCGAGTTCACCTTCATGTAGCAGTGTCATTATAGTCGGCGCGGGCATTTCAGGTAACGAAATAGGGATTGTTGTAGG
>JASDQU010736612.1:313110-330335 GCA_032191745.1 Picea mariana
TTGACATCCTTGGATCGTAAGGACATTGTTATTTGTTTACCACATTGTTGTCAAATAATGTAAGGGTAAGGTCCTTAACCTAAGAGCAATAATTTATTATGATGTAGATTTAGAATTTAATCTTGGGTACTCATCTTCGGTCGGGTTGATGACTCATCGACTAACGGTTTAAAGGTAGTTTTCGATCTACACTTGTTGCCTTTGAGTTGAAGGTAAGGTTGAGTCTTAACTAAGGGTAGGTCATCATATGTGTCCTTCGGACTTGCGTCTTCCATAGAGGTCATGACGGTCCATTGATTGTGGTACCTGGGTGGCTTGCCTTGCCGAGTCTGCTTAGGTCGGGTGGGATGTGGGCACCTCCTTGTAGCATGGTATCTAAGCTAGTTAGTGCTTGTAGTTTTGTTGAGCGTCTTGTGTCTTCTGGTGGTGATTTTAGTGGTTGCATATTGATAGTCTTCGGGGGATGACGTAGTGTCCGGTGTGTTGTTTCCTACACGCGCACACACACCTTAAACACGCACAAAAAAAAAAAAAATTACCTGTTATCAGCGTTGTTGTCGTAACGAGGAGGGTTGTTACATCCCACTTAAAGAGATAGGAAACTAAGGAAGAACCCCCAAATATTCACTAGGACATCTGTCAAAAGCCAACAACTCATGTGAAGCAGACACAAGCTTGAGAGAACCCAAAGCTTGTCAAGTCGAGGAGGATAAAATACTTGTGTAGGCTCCTTCATCCACAATAGATCGGTAAAAAAAATTGAATTGAATTCAACCCTTATTTGAAAGGGTGCATAAGAAAGAAGATGAGGCTCAACAAGGTCATTCCAATCAAAGTAAACCATCCTAGGATTTGGAGGGGGTGTGATTGAAGTGAGAGGAATGCCCCCTTGTTCTGAAAGTACTGAATTGGAAATGATAAAAACATAGTCAATAGAAACATCAATCTCCATCAGAAGAGTGGGATTATCCAAATATTGGATCGGCATGACCACCTTGGTAGAATCAACACTCTCCAAGAGAAGAGTGGAATCAATCGAAGATTGAATCGGCGTGACCACTTTGGTAGACTCGATACTCTCCAAGAGAAGAGTGGGATCAACTGAAGATTGCATCGACATGACCACTTCCTCAACCACTAGTTGAACAAGTTGCGAGACAACATGGTCTAAAGGGGCATCACCTCCAAAAAGAGGAGTGGGATCGATCTAAGATTGCATCGACATGACCACTTCATCAACAAAAGGATGAATAGATTGTGGTAAAACAAAAGAAGACTTAGAATCAAAAGAGATTGTATACATGGACCAAAATCTTCGTGCCTCTAGAATTCCAGAGCATAGATGAGTAAGGTGATCTCCCTAGCAAAGCTTACAAGGGAACTTAGGCTTACATCCTATCTGTCTAGGTTTCTTAGTAGAATTAATGCCCCCAACATAACTAGTAGTGGTTGGTTGCTTTTCCTCAACATGAATCGCAAAGGTTGTTTATAACTCTCCAACATTAGTAGTAGAGGTTGGTTTTTGAACTCCAATTGACTCGTAGGGACTAGGTTCATTCCCTCAGTATGACTTGCAGTGGTTGGTTGCACATCTCCAACATGATTTGCAGAGGTTGGTGATTGGTTGATAACATGACTCACAGAGGCTATATACCTATCGCCAGTATGAATAGCAGTAAATGGAATTTTTCTCCCAGCATGAATTACAGAGGATGGATGTTGGTCTTCAACATGACTTGCAAAGTTTAACGACCTATCTCCAACATGATTCGTAGAGGTTGGTGAGTTCTTCTTCCTAGTATTCTTCTTTCTATTTCATTTAGACTTTTGGTTACTAGTAGCTATACTTTCATCAGAGAAGGTAGAAGGAGGAGGAGAAGACTTTGTTGATGAAGGTAAATCAGCATGATTCCCATGACATAAGGTACTTAACTGAGGAGCATCAAGAGAATTTAGGACATTTGGAATGGTTCCCAACTAAACCGATAGTCCCGCCTTCAACCCAGGAATGTACAAAGTGGCCATCAAAGGGACACCAACATTTATGAAGAAATAAAAAGAATAATAATACCCTTGCGAAGGGGTTCCTTGGTTGGTATAGTCAGGAACTTTTTCCATGAACATCTTACGCACAAGTTCTTCCCTTATGGGATCATTCAAGTCCGTAAAAGTCTCACGCACTGACTCTAGTAAATTAGTGGTATAAAAATATATTCCTATAAGAAGGTTGCTCCATGTTTCTAAGAGAAAGACCAAAAATTCACCACGACCGACGGAGTGGGCGGTCTACCATCTTAGGTCAGAGACCCAAAGCAATGACTGAATAAATCACTATGGAAAACTAGGGAGCACAAAGCACACCACTAAGAATAAAATCCTAAAAAGATACAAGCCAAAAAAATGACCCTTTTGAATGCTTCCAACCCAAGGATATGAAGTCTTGATCATCCAAAGCATTCATAAAGGCAAACGAATAGCCTAGAGAAGCAGTTACCCAGTTCTTCGACCAACGGTCCCTTCGGGTGTCTCCCAAAAAATACATTTTGCCTCAGGTACCACAATACACTCCTCGCAGTCACCTATGTGTCAACCTATATAATGGAAACTAGGCCACCAACTTGTAATCAACAACCAGGGTGGTACACTCAACAATCAAGCAAGTGTATGGGCAAGGTAACCAAGCAAGTGCCAACAACTATTGCTAGAGTTGGCACCTGGTCCTATGATTTATTGTTTTTTTGGTCAGACCTTAGTTGGTATTAGGCATCCTTTTTTCTGGTGGATTCATATCCCCAACTCGGGGGTGACATGTTGTTGAGAGTGCATAAATAATAGAGTCTATGGTTGGGAGGAACGTTTAAGGTCTGCATGAAATTGGTGATTTAAAAAAAATTATAAGTGTTCATCTATGTGTGTTTACATGTTGATTATTATGTGTATGTTTATGTTAATTCCATTTGTTGTAATTGTATGTATTTATGGATGGTTGTGAATTTTATTGTTGGTTATGCATAATTTTTGCATATGTAGGGCATGGTAGTTAATTAATGGTATCAGAGGAAAATGTTTTTTGTGGCATGGATCAACTTCGAGGCTGGGGCCGTTACATTGTGGCATCAAAGCCGCAGGTTTAACCATGATCCTGCACGGGCTAGAGATAACACGTAGACACAACATGTAGAAGATAAAATTGCAGAATTAAGTTCATAGGGTGTCTGCAATGTATTTGCTAAAATTTTTACCAAAACATTTTGGGAATTTGAAAGGAATGTTGGGAGATTTACATTCAGGGGTTACAATATCTAATTTATAACCTTTGAATGGGTAAATTTAGGCCTAGAATTGGCTGAATTTATGCTCAAAAACATCAACTAGTCGTGCACAAAGGTAATTGGTTGTTTTATAAGTCAACTTGATGCATATGTGGTTGAATTTAGTTATAGAAATCTTAATTTCATAGTCTCATGGTGGCCCTCGAAGAAATTTTGAAATTATGCATTTTTAGAAAAACTGAAAAATTTGGCTAATTTTTTGTACCATGATGTCAAAATGATGTGGAGGGCATCTGGAAGTGATGTTTCAATTACATGGCGATGATGTGGCAGAGGTGAAGTTAACTGCGATGGTGATAAGTGCATGACGACAACTAGTAGCACAGTGGTTGGGTCTGTAGTGCACATGGTGGGTCCAGCAAGTGATGTGGGAACCACATGATCACAATGGTATAGCTCGATAACCTAGGCACTATCCCATAAAAACCACATAAACACATGCCCTACTAGGAGTGACTATCCTCCACCTAAAAGGGAGGTAAAACACAACTTCCCTACTTTTGGTTTCTCCCATTCCAAAAAAGGATCGATATTAGATAAACCTGATGGAAGGTCTAATTGAAGAGATTGAATGCTCATTCAAGAGATCAAGTTAGTATCCAATTTGTTAGGAGAAGAGAAAAGGAGATCTTATCTGGTAATTTATCCTATTTATATCATTTTTTGTCTCTTTGGAACTAGTTATGTTACTACCTAGGTTTGTATTGTTAGTGGATAAGTCACGTCTTAGAAAAATACCATTGTGATAGTTCCAAGAGAAGGAGAATACACTAAACACCTTTGATTTGGTTTCAAAGTGGTTTTTCCCAAGGAATTCTACTATGTGACACCATTAAAATCATGCCACATAGCAAGGAAATTTTGTAATTTTGCACTAGGGAGGGGGTGTTAACCCTCGTGTACATTGGTGATGCAGCAAGGCCTCTCCACCATTGATCTCTCCTAATCTCATTCGTTGGATCTAGGGGGATGTGAAAGTTCACAAGTCACATCATGAATGGGATTTTAACCATCATGCATGATGGAGATGCAATGTCGCCTCTCCACCATCAATCTCTCCTAGTCTTCATCATTGGATCATGGAGGAATGCAAGTCCGCACGGCAAGGTAAAGCTGTGGTATGGGACCCTCCCATCCTCGTGGCCAATGAAGGGGTTCTATGTGGAATTTTATATTTAAGGTGGGACCCTTTTTTCATCCAAGGTCATAGTGTGTTACTTGGGCAAGTGGGGTTTGTAAAATATTATATTTTATTAAATTCTAAGGCTAGTGTAAGGGTAAAGAGAGATAAGGGAGAGGATATAGAAGAGAGAGAAGGATTAGAAGGTTGAAAATGTAGGTCTAGGTGGTATAGGAGGTTGACATGGCATCACCTCATGGTGCCAAGTGGACCATAACACTATATCAACAGCCAAGAAAACAAAAATTAGTCAAATTTCTTAGAATCTTTATAGTGTTTTGCAAGTCATGGTCTTGTAGGGCATTTTTAAGGGCCTAAAAAACGTTTTTAGGAGTTCTAATTTTCAATGATCTCGAGGAAATATTTCCAATGAGCTATTATGTTTGCAAAACATAGCTCGTATGGGAAAGTTACAGTGGAAATAGTGCAAGGTAAAATTTTGGTATCGGTTTACTTCTGGAGGGATTAACCCCTTTCTCATAAGTCAGTTTGGGGCATAGGATTAGTCTATGGAAATATCATCAACCATAGAATATAGCCATGTAGTTAGATTGGCAATTTGGGTACCTAAAATTGTACAGGATGAGGGAGAAGACACATGTAGCATTTGGTACCAAAAAGGAGTAAATGGGTAATGTTCTGATGACTATAAATTGCTACTTAGAACTTAGAATGGAACAAGGATATAGTCATTGGAAAGGTCTTGGATAGATGAATATAAATACTCTCCCAGAAATGTGAATTGAGCAGTAAAATTCACGAACAATCAGAACGAAGAATTCAGGTGCACTTAAAGGGAACAATTATGAATAATTTTGTAGATTTGTTGAATTATTTTTTCTAACAAATCCTATTGCATGCACATTTTGTAGAATTAAGGGCATAAATAGAACAGAGTAGAGTCAACAAAGATACCATAGACATGGAATATGTATAGAGAACCTACGACCATGAAGATGAAATCAAGGGATTGTATGTCAGCATGGATAATGCAGGAACAAAATCAAATGGGCATGGAGAAGGAAAAGAGGAGAGCATAAATTTGGTAGAGATAATAAAGAGTATACAAAGATATGTGTTGAGATATAAAGTTGATAATGAGAGACTTATGAAATCTTGGGAGTAGCATAATGGATTTAACATCAAGTTGTTGTGGATCTTGGACAAGATAGAGAAGAAGATGGATAAGGAAACATATTGAAGTAAGTCAAAGGATCACAAATTTTATTCCAAAAAGGAATAATCTAGAAGTGTTGGTAGATATCATCATCACTCACCAAGACACTCAGTTAGAAGAGTAGAAATTATTCCAATTTTGTCTCATGTTAAAAAACATAAGAGGAGGTTTGGGGTAGAAGAGATACAAGGGGAGATGAGGAAGATCAAACCTCCTACCTTCAATGGCGATCACAAGAAATATGAGGATGCAAAGGATTGGTTGTTGGGGATTAGGAGGTATCTCCAATTGCACAATTATTCCTCTCAACAAGAAGGTAGAATTTCAATTTACCAATCGAAGGGAAAATTATCAATGTGGTGGTACCAAATCATGCAAGTAAATCACATTAATTAGAAGAATATTACTTGGAGGAAATTCAAAAGGTATTTTCAGAAGAAATACTTGTCAAAATTTTATTATGATAGGAAGATGAAGAAGTTCTTTGAACTCAAGATTGGGAGCATGACCATGTATGAGTATGAGAGAATATTCTTAGAGATACTAAGGTATGTTGAATTAAAGGTTCCTAAGTGGGATACCTTCAATATTCAATGTTAAGATACAATATGATGATCCCAAGACTTTAGAGGAAGTAATAAGGAGAGCCAAGTGCCTTTCTGATCAACATGGAGGAAGACCAACTTTCCAAAAGACTTGGGAAGATAAGAATAAAGGTAGTATGGAGAATAAAAATAAAGTATACAAGCCACCATTCTTTAGAAATAGTTCTCAGGGACATCCAACCCAAAATGAATCCATAATGACAAAAACATTGGGAAAAAGACCAAGGAAGAATCCTATTAAATATTGGGTTTGTGAGGGAGATCGCATGTATAGATATTTCCCTCATAGAGGAGAAAGAGTGAAGATTAGTCACAATGTATAGAAGGATGATACATTTGAATATGTGGAAAGAAGAATGCCAAGGATCTATGCATCCTTGGACAACAAGAAAGTTTAATTTTAGTTTCATATGATTGAAGTAGAAGGTAAGATCAATGATCAACCTATAGATATTTTAATTGATTTAGTAGCTAGCCATAGTTACATTGATCCTAATATTCTTGAGATATTTCATTTTCAAAGAAGAAAGCATGGGAAATCATGGTTGTTTCAGTTAGATACATAATCTAAAAGAAGAATCAATGAGTTGGTTAAGGATTGTCCAATGAACATTAATGGACTAAGCACAAAGGTAGATTTGAATATCATACCTATGGGTTCATATGATTTCCTAGCTGTTATGATTGGTTGGAAATGAATCATGTTGTCCTATATTTATACAACAGGTATTTCACTTGTTTGGATGAGGAAGGGAACTTGAGAATAATTCAAGGTATTCTAAGGGTAGTATCTACGAAAGAAATTTCATCCTTGCAGCTGAAAATAAGTTTCAGGAAAGGATGTCAAATTTATGCAACACATACAAAATATGTAGCTAAGGATAAAGTGTCAAGTATTGAAGATCATCCATTCTTGAAATAATTTGAAGATGTATTTAGAGAGATATTGGGGTTTCAACCAAAGAGAAATATATATTTCTCCATTAATCTAATGCATGGAGCTTGCCGAGTGTCCAAGAATCCTTATAGGATGAATACACATTAGTTGAAGGAATTACAAATGTATCTTGAAGAGAATTTTAAGGAGGGGTATATATGCCTAAGTGTGTCACCTTGGGTGCCTCACTGTTATTTGTGAAGAATAATGATGTAACTTTAATACTATGCATTGATTTTAGGTAGTTGAATAAGGTGACCATGAAGGAAAAGTATAGTTTTCCAAGGATAGATGGTCTTTTTTATGATCTAAGAGATGAAAATATATTCCTCAAGATTGATCTCAGATCATGCTATCATCAAGTGAGGATTAAAGAACAAGATATAAAAATATATATCATTTAGAACAAGGTATGGCCATTATGAGTTTACAGTGGTGCCATTTGGGTTGTCAAATGTTCCAACTATCTTCATGTGTTCGATGAATGGAATTTTTAGAAATTACTTGAATAAGTTTTTCATTGTCTTCTTGAATGACATAATTATCTACTCTAAGTCTATATAAGAGCATGATAATCACTTGAGGATGGTGCTACAAGTGTTGAGAGAGCATCAATTGTATGTCAAGATGAGCAAATGCTCATTTTATTAGAGGAAGATACATTATTTGGGCCATATTATTTCAAAGGACGAGATAACAGTGGACCCTGATAGGATAGAAGTCATTAGGGGATGGCCAACACCAAAGAGTGTCTTAGAGGTGATATCATTTATGGGACTTGCAAGTTATTACATAAGTTTTAATGAAGGCTTTTCAAGGATTGTGCATCCAATCACTTCCTTGCAAAATAAGGGTGTGAAGTTTGAGTGGACTTGCGTGTATGTACGTATTTTTTTAAATTATTTTCTTTTATATTTTTTCTTAAAATTGTTTTTGTTGTTATGGTGTATGTGTGTGTTTTTAAAGTTCTTTTATATTTTTCTCTTTTTTAATTATTTGTTTAATATTTTTTAAAGTGTTTTAATTTATTTATTTTTAATTTGTTTGAAATGCATTTTTTTCTTTTTCTCTTTCCTTTCTCTGTGTTTTTTCAATTTAAAATGTTTTTTTATCTTTTTTTATTCTAAATGTCATATTTTTAAATTTATTTGTAAACCTTTTCTTTTCCCGTTTTGGGGTTCTTTTATGCTATTTTTTTTTCTTTTTTATCCCTTTTGTTTTTATTTGTTTTCCCTATTTTTTCAATGTTTTTTCCTTTTTTCTGATTTCAAATGCAATAGTTCAGGGCTTTTAGGCCACCATTTCAAAAATATTGTAATTGGATGCCCTAAAAAATGGTGGTGCTACTAATCAAACCTCTTTTCAATTCAAGGGTTAATTTAAATATTTTGGTTGCAATGATACCAATTCTCAATGGAGTGATTTCAAAAATGTTGTAATTTTATCCCCCACAAAAAAAGGTTGTTCTACTTGGAGCACCACCTTTTGATTTAGAGGTTTATTTTAAGATTTTGGTTGCAACAATACTAGTTGTTAAGTCCATAGTTCTAAAGTAGTTACAATTTTCACCTTGGGAAAAAAATGGTGATGCTATCAGTGCCACTTTTCGATTTGGGTGTTGATTTTAAGTATTTGTTGGCAATATTATGAGGTTGTTAACACCATGGTTGCAACAGGTGGTAATTTTAATCCTAAAAAAAATGGTGCTACTAGTAACACCACTTTTTGAAACAAGTGTAAAAACAACCAATAAATGCATCCTATAAAAAATTGATAACTCTTGAGGTTTCTCATCGAGTCAATAATTATGTTAATTTTTTTATACACATTGATAGATTTTGAGCAATGTGAAAATAACCTCAATAGGATTTTATATGCAGAAGTTATGCCTCTTGCAAGTTGATCTAAC
Organism: Picea mariana; assembly: GCA_032191745.1. Classification (NCBI taxonomy): domain Eukaryota; kingdom Viridiplantae; phylum Streptophyta; class Pinopsida; order Pinales; family Pinaceae; genus Picea; species Picea mariana. The sequence continues at coordinate 322,251 of JASDQU010736612.1, forward strand.
TTGTTGACCACCATGGTACTGAGTGGATGCCATAATAGCCACCATTACTTGCACATGTGAGGATAATAACATGTGGAATTTCAAAAATATTCTAGAGGCTTTGAAACGCTAGCATTAAGTGAGGGTTGAAGCATGCAAAAAACCTAACCCTAACCCTACATGACTATCAAGCTATGTTAAATACTAGGCCACTAGGAAGAGAAGGGGTGCCATTCTTTTAACATTGTACTTGCTTTGTAGTTGATAAGTATAATGTCCCCACTATAATCCCCATTTTAATTAATTCTTAATGTAGATATAATGTGTAGCCATGACCAAGCAATGTATATATGTGAATTGTATTTATGAATTTTAATAATAAAATGTGATGCTAGTTATTGGGGGACATGGACAGAGACAAGGGATGAATTAATCCATGAGAGAGGGGAGGTTCTAAGAGAATGTCTAAGAGGGGTCCAAGGGGGTGATTTGTTGTTGAGATTTGGAACATAAAGTCTATGGTTGGGTGGAATGTGCATCCAAAGCAGTTGGTTGCACAATTGTTTTTAAAAGATAAGTGTTTTGTCTTGTTTTTTTGTTGCATTACGAGTTCCATTGTTGTGTATTAAATCAGTGTTTGAGAGCGATTTATATGTTATTGTGTTTAGTTATTTAAATTTCATTCATGTAGTTTTTAGCATGTTGTATATGCATTTAATTATTATATCAGAAAGTAGTTAAATCTGTGTGTAATTCATCGCTGGTAAGTTATAGGAAATTAGTTAGTAGAGAACATTTAGCTTTTATGTGTTTTCCACGTAGTAAAGATCCTCAATTTAGTTGGGGTTTGTTATAATAAGAGCATATAGGAATGAGATTTTAGAGCATAATAGAACATGTACAAGAATTTGTAGCATCCATTTAGACCACAATGTCAAAGGAAACTTCATAGTGAGTGCCCCCTTTCTTTGTACTTACATTTCATAAAGAAAGAAAAGAGAGAAAAGCACAATCCTCACCTTCTAGCGAGGTTTTATCCCATTTTGTGTTTCCTAGGTCACATCTTTTGTTGATTGTGTGAATGTTGTTTTCATTTTCTTTCTCTTTCATTTTCGGATTTCAATTATTTACATAAATTTGAGCATTAAGCTAGTAATAATAAACGTGGCATCTAAGGAAAACACTTGCATAATAAAATATTAGATAATATTGAAATATATGTTGTGATGAACTATTCGAGTGGAATATCTTTAGTAGTTTATAAATCAACCAAAGAGTCTATGCCAACTACAAAGTTTTCAAGGCAAGTCAATTTTCTTCCATGGCTTGTTTCTAATTAGATGCCTGCTCTCATGGGTTTTTTCATTTGTTGTATTCGAGTATACCATTTGTATGGGATGATTGTGCTCAACAATCCTTTGAAGCATTAAATTGTTTTCTTACATATTCTCCTTTAGTAATCCCACCTGACTTTCACAAGGATTATATCCTTTAAATATTCATGTCACCATTTCTTGGGTGTGATGTGTTAGTCCAGGAAAGAGAGGATTGTACTAGGAATGTCATATAGTACATTAGCAAGAACCTATCAGGACCATTTTTCTTCTACAATCATGATGAGAAATTAGCCATATTCATTGTCTCTTTTATCCAAAAGTTGTGTCATTATATTCTTTTATGAAAAACAAAGTTCATTTCAAATTCAAATACTATGCAATAACTATTTAGTTTGTGAGTCATCAATGGTAATTTTTCTTTTTGGATTATGATCCTCCATGAATTCGATTTTGAATTTTCCACTCCTAAGAGTAATAAAGGCTTGGATTCAACTAATTTTATCTATGACCTACCAATATGTGTAGATGACTCTCCCCTCAATTATGGTATTCCAAAATAACATTTGTTTTCATATCATTGGATGATCCTTGGTACAACAACATATTAGTTTACCTATGCACCCAAAAAAATGGTTCTCATATTTCACATGATGATCGACATCATATTTGACATCAAGCTCCTCTATATCTCCTTGATGGTTATGTAATCTATATGTAAGTATTTGATACTATTTTTCATCATTGTCTCACCCTTGTTGAGGTTCAAATGAATCTTAAATGAATTTCATAGTGGTACTTGTGGTGGCCATCACTTTGGAATGGATACTACCCAAAATATTATTCAGGTGAGATATTTTTGGCCTTATTTATTTTCCAATTCCATCCAAGTAGCCAAACATTGTTCCAATTGTCAAATGTAGACTCATAGGGCATGGGATACTCCAGCTCCGCTTCATCTCATAATCAACACTAATCCATTCTACAAGTAGGGGATTGATCTTACCATTATCTTGTTGTTCCTTTCAATTATTTCACCTAATGGGATGAATACATGTTGACATTCAATAAAAATGCAACCATGACAACCTGCTTCTTTTTTAACAATTTTATTATTCCATTCAGTGTCCCAAAAGAAGTGTTCTTGAACCAAGGTAAACATGTGGAGGATATCATATATTGTGAGTTAGAAACACATTTTGTTTTTCATTCACAAATTTTCATTAGCATACTAATTGTACATAGGGTAATGTCCAAGTTAAGACTATCAATAAAATCCTCAAAACCATTCTCTAAACAAATGTTGATAAGGACCATCTAATTGACACCATATTCTATTCCTCATTTTGTGTGCTTATAGGACAAATATTAAGAGTGCAATAGGATTTACACCTCTTCATCTCAACCATAGCATAAAGGCAATTTTACCCATTGAATGTAAGATCCCATCCCTCCATTTGTCTATCAATCTTTTACCAAACACCACTTTATTAGAAAATAGATGTGTTACATTGGAGAAGGAAGATGAACATTGTTGTCACATTGTATAACAATGATACTATGAAAAACATTTATCTAAAATGCAATATGACCACTATATCCATTCTTTTTTCATTTCAGAAAGGTGATATAGTCCTTGTCTATGACCAAGCACATGATACACTAGGTCACATGAAGTTTGAATCCTTTCGGAAGGGTCATTATGTCATCAAATCGTTTTTAGGAAATGGGACATTTTTTCTTATAGATCTTGATGGCGAGCTTCTCAAAAATCCGTGCAATGGGTTATACTTGAAGAAATTCTAACCTTAGGCTTGTCGACATTAATCATTTCCCCTTGGATATATTGTTTCTTTTACTTGATTTTTTTTCACAACATTTTTTATTTAAGTTCCTTATGGTTTTATTTTGTTACCTTTTCAAATGGATACTCAATATTTGTTTTATATTGTTTCACAGATGGCACATGTCGCTACACTTAGAATTTTACCGTGGAAACTTGGGCCATTTACTCACCTTTGAATACATTTTTTCATTATAGTGGTATTTTTCTTGGGCCTACCACCAATGATCATGTTGAATATGATGCCACGATTAGCTTGATTGTTGATGCCCTCCAGTTGTACATTCATCTCCTTCATGTTCATCTTGATTCTCATATTCTTGTTCCATAATTAAACCATTATAGAGTCCATGATCCTTATCTTTTTAAAAAGTATCTACAAGTTAGAAATCTAGTTAGACCATTTGATACCATTACATTGATTAATGTTCCGAGGAATCTCAATAAATTTACAAATGATATTGCAAATTATATTCTATATTGGAATTTATTACATTCATTATAGTGAAAGCAACCATTGCATATAAATAACATGATACCATACAATCATAAAAACATATAAATAAAATGGAAAATAACATTTCCATTTCCATTCGTAGGTGCATGCTTCAATCATAACAACGATGTATATACATAATCAAAAAAATATATGTGTTTACATCAAAATCAAGCTCTATTAAAATAATGGTACATGTCCATAATATTGAGTGTACAAAAATAGAAAAATTTAACCCATCCATATAGATAAAATCCTAATGATCATCCTCATTCTCATTGGATGGGGGGTCTCAAGAAATAAGTAGAACATTTCATCTCGTTAGGTCCCATACTACTAGGCCAACCATGAAATCTCTTCACATGATAGGTCACTACTTTGGTGCTACCCAAAAAAAAAAAAAAAAAACATCAAGGAGAACCTCATCTAGGTTTTGACATTCTTGATTCGAGACCCCCTCCAAAATCCCATCAAATCAATCATGTTATTCATCCAAAATGTGAGAGCGCACATCCTATGGATCCTTCATCTACCATAATGTAATAGGTATAGGATATCATCTTTCTCTGCAACCTCAACATCGTCAATGTCTAACCACCCTCACCGGTGCCACATCTACATACATATACATAAGAGGAGCATCAATATCACATGTATCATATCAATGAACAAATGCACCACTATAGTTATCATCTATGCAAGCATGTAAACATAGTTGAAACACACAATCACTCACAATTACGGCCCCATGCTTGGCATGTTGGTCAGAGGAGTTATAATCCATCCCCTTCAATGGGAAGTCCTTGATCTCTAGTAGAAGTCGATCCCAATGGGAAAATAATTCATCCTTGAATACATTTCCTACTATCCCCCCTCCTCCATGTGTCATGAAAATAATTCATCCTTGAATACATTTCCTATTATCCCCCCTCCTCCATGTGTCATTAACTCTCCCCATTGTTGCATTCATGGTTTTCAAGGTCAGACTACTTGAAGGAGGTTATGTGGAAAAATGGTCAAAATATTCTCAAAGAAGAATGAGAATATCAAGGGTCCAAAATAAAAGTATTCCTTTACTCACTTTATAATAGGAATTCAATTTCTTACACATAGATGTGAGTAAAATCTAATTCCATCTATAATAGAGGCCTACCAAAATCATCTCTATGGTCATCATCTGACCACTAGATACTCTATGAAGATCGTGCAAACCCATGATTCACATTATTGTAGGACTAGATCTCTAGGCTCTCAATATCTGTAATATTCTAGATATAATATAGTATGCATAACAGAAATATTCAACAAGCAATGGAAGAACAATAGTAATGTAACCATATCAATATCAAAATAATACCAGAATAACACCAGAAAGAGCACCTTTATTACTGGTAGCAATGCTCACTTGCCTCTTTAAGAGGGAAACCTCCAGCAGAGTAGAGCTCTATTACAATAATATCCAAGAAAAAAATTATCATACCCTCTACTCCTATTTATACTAAATCTATCTATCCAAAAGAACAATCTAGAGGAAGATCCTTCTAGAAGCAAAAGCTTCTATTAGGTCTTCTTACATTTGACTTATTCTTCCTTATTTCTAGTCCTTATTAATATTGGCCTTTATCACATGGAATATATTATTCTAACTACATGAGGGGTTAGGGACGTTAGGTACCGAACATTCCCTCCCCCTTAAAAACAGCCTTGTCCTCAAGGTTTGAGATGAGTATATTGTTGCAGAATGGTTATGTAGCAAGTGTGTCACAGCAACTTAAGTTGTCATCGCATGTGCGACGACAACTTTTGTTGTTTATATAACAAATTCGTCGCAACAACTTAAGTTGTGGTCACACTTGTGACGACAAATTTTGTTATTTATAAAGCAAATCCATTGCAGGTGTACGATTTTCGTCGCAAGTGCGACGAGTAATATTTATTTAAATTTTTTTTTTAATTTTAGGCTACAATTTTAATATTAATATTACCATATCCTCCAAGTGGAAGATGGTTTCTCTTATAATTCCTTGGATAATGGGGATAGGTCTCAATGCATTGATAATGTGCATGAGAGGACAATAAATCCCTTAGGCTCTAAATGAATCTTTCGAGGACCTATAAGGGCCATGGACAAGGCCACAAACCACAACATAGTTCCTTTAAAGTGAATATTTGTCATATAAGTAGGATATGGGTATAATAATGAGTTTTTTCATAGTAGGAATGGGTCTTAAAGAATTTACCATAACAAAGGGAGGGAGGACAATAAGAGCCTTATTCCATAAATGGATTTGTAAGGATCAATATCCTTGAACATCACCTTCAACATAATCCATTTAGAGGAAATATTTGGCCTCCAAGTTGAATATGTGTACCATTATGAAATATTTTACACTAGGGACATGTGCATTAAGTAATTAGCCATGGTCAAGCGAGGAAAATAAGGCCCTTGGGTCATTTATGAATCCTTTAGGGATTAAGGGACATAATCAATGCCCTAAACCACATAACATGTTGTCTATGGGGAATCATTACCCTTTGAGTGAGATATGGGTATTGTTATAATATTTTGTGTATCAAAGATGGCTATGAAAGATTTAACCATGGTTGGGGAATAAATCCAAGGAATTAGGCCTTGAAAAAATATTATTGGGTTAATAGGCCATGATTAAAGCTATGAACTACAACATGAGACATTTAAAGGGGATCTTTTGCATAAGGGTTGGATGAAGTTTCCATTAGGAGTTTTTGTGTAGTAAAGATTTATGTTGGAGCCTTGACCATGATTAGATGATGAAAATAGGGTGCTTAATCCATAAAGTATGATCAATACCTTTAACTACAACATCATCCCTAGTCCATGAAAAATAAATCAAACCACCCTACAAACTCAAATCATTGTCCTCTTGGTGGGATATAGGATATAGTGGGATATAGGATATAGGCATCATTGGGATATAGGATATAGGCATCATTAAGAGAATTTGAGTACCAGGCATGGGTCTCAAGGCTTTGACCATGGTCAATGAAATGTATTGGCTCTAACCGACATAGCTGGTTGTAGTTCATCCGTATGGATTCTTCATCGAGTTCACCTTCATGTAGCAGTGTCATTATAGTCGGCGCGGGCATTTCAGGTAACGAAATAGGGATTGTTGTAGGGAGGGAAAACGTACTTTCTTAGTTTAAGGCTGGAATTGGATTATCTCGTTATTTCTTCTGTCTGCTTATCCTTGTCATATGTTATTTTTTTCCGTTCGCTTATCCTTGCCCCGTTTAAATTGGGCTGTAGGAATAATGGCTGCTAAGGTTCTCGCAGACAATGGAATTGGAGACTTTCTCATTCTCGAGGCCGCAGATCTAACCGGCGGGCGGCTGATGAAGCATGAGTTCGCTGGCCTTACAGTGGAGTGTGGTGTAGGCTGGGTAGCAGGCGTTAGGGGGTCAGAAGGTGAATCCCATCTGGGAACTTGCCAACAAGCACAGCCTCCGCACCTGCTATTCTGATTATAGCAACGCTCCATTCAACATTTATGACCACAGGTATTAGTTAACCAAACACTCCTCAATCACTGACTATGCACTCTTAATATAAATTATGTTACAAAGTCTTCTGTCAGTATTGAGATGGTACATTCTTTTTAATTGGAATAGGCACTTGTCCTCATTTGAAGGATGTACTCATGTGAAGGATGGTATCCAGTTTTGAAAAAATGTAATGGGCATTTGTCCTCATTTGAAGGATGTCCTGGATGTCCTAATTTGAACGATGGTATTTAGAGTAAGCTAATTTGGAGGATGGTATTCAAATTGGAGGATGGTATTCAAAGTAAATTAGATTTTGTAGAAAGTTTAGGTTTTTTTTTAAGATAACTTCTATTTAAAAACTAAACATGTTATTCGCTAGAATTGAACTTAAGTAGGAAAACACCATTCAACTCAAACCAATAAACCTAAACTGAATTAACTTTAAGAAGAACTGAAATCAATAAAACTAAACCCAATTAATTTTAAGAATATATATAAATTTATTGTGTTTTTTTAAATGTATAACAGCGCTGGAAGAGTACCTGCATCTGCTGCAGCAGCTTCATATAAGTTGGCAGTCGACTCCGCCAAACGTGCTTTGATAATTGAAGCTGCTTCCAGCATGGAAATGGCCGATGGGACCATAGATGCTAATACCGTTTCGCCACTGGAAGAAATTAAATCTCATGAATTGTAAGTTAAGCAGACCAACACTGAATGTGGAGAATTATTCTTGTTAATATAATAGCAAGCGCTAATGGAGTTCTGCCCTCTTTCATGTATTTCTTCAGTGTTCCTTCAACGCCATTGGAATTGGCAATAGACTATATTTTGCACGATTTTGAGATGGCAGGTTTGCTCCCATAATCCTCACTCTGGGATTACATATAGACTTTGTAATCACTACT
>JASDQU010736613.1:6453-20214 GCA_032191745.1 Picea mariana
CATCATGTCAGGTGACTTAGATGAGAGATGAAAATATCCGAAACCACTTTGGCATGTTCACACATGGAAAAGGTGAAATAATGAAATATGCCAAATGAAAGGTTAATTATGAGGGAAAAAAACTATATGAAAATGGATGAAACGATTCATGCGTCCTTGAGGAATGGAAATATGATGGAATGTAGGTGTGATATGGATTGTTTGTAGGAAAAAGTGAAATGCGATGAAATGATGGATGGTACCTAGGAAAAATGATTGGATGGTAATGATATGTGAAGGACATCCAGACACATCACTAGGAAAGTAATCCACCATGCTAGAAGACACAACTAGGAATAAGACTTGAACCCATCATGCAACGACGAAGTGAGAGTAGTGACTAGAACATCATGAGCAATGGGGTAAGAATAAAAGATCTCTCCAACAATGATCAACCATGGAAAAGCACTTGCAACAAGATGAAAAATACATGATACGTTGTTGAAGCAACCTCCACCAATGGTACAAACATGACCGATCCATTTGATATGTTGAAAGGAGTGAAAAGAGCATGAAAAACTTGATTGTGCTAAATCATCCTCCATGAATGGCACCTTACCCCCTCGTTGGCCAAGGGGTGGATAAACCATAACGGTAGTACCTAGTATAACATGAAAAACATGACAATGCTCTTGATTTGCAATTGGTACATAGAAGGTTCATAAGTGTCATGAAATGTTCCTCAGAACACCCATACAAAATATGGTGTAACAGATATTAGATACAATGGCTAGCATGGTGTTAGCTATCTTCGAGAAGAGGTGTGTCTTCTATGTTGATTTGCAAAAAGCCTATAATGAGAGGATGGAACTACATCTTATCATAATGCCAAAAACTGTAAGAGGGAGAAACTTTAAGATCTAAAAACGATAACCCTAGGCGCTGAGGTGGTGAAATAAAGGTGGGTCTTGAGAGCCTAGCTGGAATGTCAACTTCCTAGGGTCACAAATTTCACATATGAACTTTGTTTTGGACACTCTTTGGATCGTTGGAAAGCTTTTTCCAAGCTCTACAAGTTTGGTAGGCTAGGTTCATTGAAGGGTTCCCATCTATCAGAAATGCCAAAATCCCATGGAAGGGCCCAAAAAATGCATAAGAAGTTCAAGGCCTGGAATGTGAGAAGATTCATGATCATTTTTTAGACAATGGCCTATCTGGCATAGTCATTGTGTAGTCTCTTGGACAACCAGTTGTATTAAGGACGTAGACCCAAAAAATATGTCACATGTCACACAAATCGACATTTCATATATGTAGGGACAAGTGTGATTTTGATTGACTATAAGTGATGTGCGGAGCCCTATGTGACATTGACTTCTAGATTTGTGAGACCTTGGAGCTCCTCCATTCCTACAACTGGAATACCAATTCCCATTAGGGCCTGGAAGAGGATTCACACATGACACCATTTAGTTGCTCACCCCTCAACTAGATTGAGTACATCGAGCTCCATTAGTAGATTATTCCCGATGGCCTTGAGTGTTAAGAGAATTGTGAAAGATAGTCAATGTCCGCCTAGGATTATACAAACTGGCCCCCTTTGTCTTGGGTTCTCTTCATAGGAGATTATTAAACAATGTATCAATCCCTTATCAGTGATCGATGGCTCAACAGGGGATTCCTCTTCTTCTTCCTCCTTTCATTTTGCTTCTAGTTTAGATGTGACACAGTGTCTACATTTTATGTTTGACGCGAGTTTTTCTTTGTGTTTGTATTATTTGGGGTAATATTGTATAACTTTTGGTTTCTTTTGCTTTTGTAGATTATGGTTAGGAGTTGCTTTTGCACTCCCACAATGAAACTGCATTAGTTGTACCTCTGAGTCCCATTGACCTACTTTGTGGTCATCAATTGGAAATTAATAAAACTATCTTATCTTATCTTGGATGCTAAGAGAGCTTTCACCCCTACTTCTACCTCAACCTAGTTTCTTTCCCTACCCCTAGTGGGAGTGTCCAAAGGCCCCCGCAAATCACTCCCCATGTGGTTCATCAATGCAGGTCATTATCAAACAAGTTCTTTAGGTGGTTCCTACCATTCCTAGCTAGGATGAGGATAGTGATCGACTCTTACTCGCAACTTATTCCTCTACTACTTGAGATTGTATTTATAGCTGTCTCACTACAATAACTAGGATTTTCTTCTTATTCTTCTATTTCTAGATTTTTTTTTGTACTCTTCGGATATGACTTTTGCACTCCCCCTATTTCCCATTTTGACAAGTTGTAATTTCTAGTCCTAGCGACCTATTTTGGTCATCAATGGATATTAATATAATTTAATTTAATTCAATTTTTTTCTTTTCTCGAAGTATAAAACATGGACTTTTGGCATTGTTCTTGATTGTTATTTTGATTTTGTACTAGTAGGATTAATATTTGGGTCATGGTTTAGGATTGGAGTTGCATGGACTATACTAGTGCTATTTGGTCATTTATGTTTTCATGGCTTTGTTCTTCTTTGCTTCTAGAGCTATCACTATTTTGATTTTCCATTGTGTTAATGTGTTGGGGATGGGGGAGAATAGTATGGTCATTATTGAACCTCCCATGAGGTCTGTTACCTCCCTAGCTGCACAAGGCAGGACCGACGATATCCACAAAGATTGAACATGGCACTTGTTCAAGTTCAGAGTTCAGAAGTCCAGTCGGGCATTATGGCCCCTTCCAAATTTTCTTCTTCTTCATTTATGCATGTTCCATACCCCTCTGAGGGGATTGTAATAAAATGAGCTAGCATGAGGTCTCTATTATGTAAAAGACTCAACTCCTTAGGACTTGGTCATCAATGCATACTCTAGAGTGTTTTTTTTTTCACTTGGTAATTATATCTTGCTTTCTAGTGATTTATAATTTTCTAAGTTTTTTCACTCACTTCCTCTAAAGCTGGAGTGTGTACTAATGGTCAGGCCTTAGTGTGTTTGTTTAAATCTAGTGTTTAATGTATATTACCATGCTAGTCATTTATCTAGAGTCTTATGGACATGCATTAGGTCCCTCTAGGATTTTTTAATATTTTTTAGCAATAAAAAATTCCCGTAAATTTACAAGGAAAACAAGAGTTTTCCTTGTAAATATTAAATAAGTGGTAGTAGGAGGTGTTATATGCCTTGGGGGTTATCGTTTTCTAACACATAATACCCCCTTTTCGAGAGAAATAATTGACTTTTGCTCATCAAAAATCTGTTTTACTCGAAAAAGGTGAAAAAAAGACAAATAAATCAGCTTTCCTATTTTTAAGCAAACGTGCCGGAAACATGTTTTTGGCATGTCATGAGTTAACTCAGCCTCTCTCTTAGTTCACTGAGTGATATTGGCACTTGAGGTGAGTTGAAGGTTGAGTTGGCTTGGAGTTGTGTTAAGTGGGAGGAGATCCCAACGAGTGGTGCGCACTCCCTCATGAGAGGTGGCACCCTCTCCTTGAGGGCATCAATCCCAAGGAGAGAGGCACACCTTCTAATGAGAGGTGGCACTCTCGCTCACTCTTGAGTTTGAGTTGTGTCATCTCTTCTACCATTTGGCTTGAGTAATGGCACACTTCCTCTCACATATGGCACACTTCCTCTCACATGTGGTGCATTTCCCTTGAGGTAACTCGCCCTCTAGCTTTGGGAATTGCTCCCACTTTGCTATTTAAGCAAGTCAACCTCTCCCTTGTTGGGGAAAAGAGAGTTTGAGCTTGGCTTGGTGTTGTACTTTGTATTGTTATACTATTTTGGAATAAAGATTTTTTTGTGCAAGTTTTCTAAGCTTTACAGGTCCTCATCTTTGGAGAAGTGGCTGGACCAGTTTGTACTTTCCACGTACTCCAAAGCTTTTGAGAAAGTAGTTTCTCAGCTTGTCACTAGAAGACTCAATAGCCCAAGGATTCCACCTATCAAGCTTTTCTCTATCTCTCCTTCATAAAAAATCTAAATATTTCTTGGTTATTGTTCTTTGCATGCATGAGATAGATTTTCATTTTAATTGTAAATCAAAAGTAGATTATACTTTTGCATGCATGAGATAGATATTCATTTTAATTGTAAATCAAAAGTAGATTATACTTTTGCATGCATGCTAAATTCAGATTGCACTTCAAAATTTTCATCATACAAAGTAGATCTAGCATAAGAAATCTCGTCTTTTAGCAAGCATTTCATAGTAAAATTTCAAGGCTAAAAGGTAGAATCATTTTTAGAGCTTTAAAATCTCATATTTGGCAATTAGTGCCTTGTTGTTTTCTGTCCCGAACAGCAAACAAAATCCACTAAGAAGGCTTGCTTTTTGCTTGCTTTCTTAGTTAAACTTTGCTAACTTTCCATAAGCTTTCACTTGGTATTTTTTGTGTAAAGTCTAACACCTTTTGCAAGCTGTCCCAAATCAGTTTTGGGCAACTTTCCTCCACATTAGCTTGCTGTTTTTTCAGGTTTGACAAACAGCCAAGGGGATACTCTGCCCAAATTTTGTGGATCCGAACCATCCAGGAGCACCCACGACACCTAACCTTTTTCCAATTTCATTTTTCTCTCTATTTGTAAGTTTGCATGGTCTTAAATCTATAAAAGACCATCAAACATTCTTCTAAAAACGATTGTAACTCAAAAGCAACAGTGGGATCACCCACTAGGCTTCTCATCCACCCACCCCCGGGGGGAGTGTCTCCTTTTTTGCATCTTGTCTTTTGCATGTGCCCATTTTTATTTTTAGCAAGTTAAAATAAACTTTAAACAAACCCAAGCACCGCAAAACATTTACTTTCTTAGATTAGTTAGTTTAGTTTCATTTTGGTATTTTATTTTGCAAAGTAACGAACCTTCCCCGTCATTTCCTTGGTATGCCCTCAGCCTCGCTAGCTCGCTGGATCTTGGCATGAACCAGAGAGGGATTTGATTCGCGTGGAGTAGTTTTAACTAGGGAAAACCTTCTAGTACTATTGCTTGATACGAGATTATACTAGCAGATTGACTTGTGAATTTAGGGGGATACTTTGGGATTCTGTCTCTCCCTATTGGAACTCCTTGCAATCCTGCTTGTACCCATTTGAGAGATAGTGGTGAAAGGAAACAAACATTAGTTTAGATTTCATTTTCACACTTACAATCTCCAACATGCACTTGTGACTGGACTTGCACTATCGATCTATCTCATTGAATTAACCCACTAATTCAACCAATCACCCTTAATTAAAAAAACTTACCAAGAGCGTTGCAACACATTTTGCAACAATACATACATTGGCACTGGTCTACAATATTTCCTTTTTGCTTATCAACAATTACTTTCAAGTACTTTCAATTTCTTATTATCATTTATATTGGAGTATTTGATTTGCTTAATATCTCTTGCATAAGCAATCCTTTTATGTGTCATTATATGTTGCTAGATTAGTTGTATTTGCTTTTGTTTCATATTAACTCCTAGAATTTCCTACATTTAGCTTAATCAAGCCTTAGATTCTTTATTAGGGACTACCCCCCTTGGTTTCGCTAGGAGTTAGCCTAGACGAAGGAGTTGAGTGTCAGGTGACAACTACTCGACTCGAGACTTGCCCCCAAGGTCACACCTAGTAGATTGAAGATTTCTTCCACGCGACCCGAGGTGTAGATTAGGCGGCAACAAGTTCTAAACTCACTTGGTTAGTGCTACGATGTTCTTTGCCATTCTTCATGTGGTTGGAAATCACGTTGCTGAAGCTCATTAATATGTGGTTACACTAACTTGCCATGGTTATCATCACTCATAAAATTACAGGTGTTGTGGCTAGTTCACCCCTTGTAGGCAATAAGAATAGTTTCAAAGGTTGTTGTGCTAAGCACTGCTTGGTTATTATGAAATGGTCTTTCAAGTCCAACATATGACCTCAAAAGCCCAATATTTTTCAAAGGCTATCATGGATAACTTACCCTGGTATGTAGGAAATGACAATCAATAGAGGCAAATCATTTTTTTTTTCCAGGTTACATATCCCTGGGGAAACCTCCCAACACTTCCCTTCATTCTAAGGATGGTACCCAAGGTAAACCATAGATTCTTCAAGGCAGAAGGCTAGGTCAACAACCATGAATAGATCATAAATAACACATCAACAATTGGCTCACTAAGAGAAAACATGTCACAAAGTGGGATTTGAACCGGGGTGGGGAGGGTAACAACTTTTCCTCACAACCACTAGAGCTACACCCAATTGACAATTGAGGCAAAGCATGTGTAGCTTATGATTACCAATTCTAAGGCCAAAATTAAAGCTCATATTGCATTTATGCAATTGATATTCCTTCTTATGGGGGAGTGTTATAAATCTAATTATTCAATTTATTTTATGCTAATAGTGAAGGAATGGATATCAAGAAGTACCTTCATAATATTGTTGAAGTAGTAAGGTAGTTCATCTCCCTTAAATCATATAGCCTAATAAATCCTCAATTAAGGAGGTGGCTCCTCTCTCTTGAAGCAAGGTATTAATAATGATGCTAAATTGCCTAAATTGCAACAAATATGCAAAAATATTATTATTATTAATATTATTATTTTTCTAGGTAACATATCATGGGGAAAACCCCTGGGCACTTCCCCTCATTCTAAGGATGTTTCCCAAGGTAAACCCTAGATTCTTCAGGGCACAAGGCCGTTATAACAATATACTCATCATGAGCTTAACATGCCACTTATGAGAATAGAACCTGGGTGTGGAGGATAACATTCCATCCCACAACCGCTTGGGCTAGACCCACTTGACAAATATGTTGAATTATATGTTGTGGATTTTGTTGTTCCTGTTGTGAAGAAGAAATGCATGATATAAAGGAAATGCCATGTGTAATGTCTAAAAATGAGGTCTACTTTTTACCTTTTTATGGTATTTATAGTGGTTAATTACCAATCTTGGATTGGCCTAGTATGCTTGAGACTCCGAGAGGCCACTACATAGAATTTGTACTATAGTGTATACAATCAACCCTATCCAATATTCACTTGTGTCATAGTTATTCATTCAAGTCTACCTTCTTTTATTACATTAATGCCCCTTTTATTATGAATGTAGGCTATGCTTTAGTTTTCATAATGATAATTTTGTTCTCATAGATGTTCCCCTAGCCAAGGCCATATTAGGCAAAGCAATTATCTTGACATGGGTTGAAAGGGTTCCATTAGATCTTATAAAGGAAGGTTAGGAGCTCCTTTCATCTTTGCCTTCAATATTTTGATTTGTGTTTGATGCAAAATGGTCTAAAACAACCTTTAGGACTTCACCAAATATGGCTACGGAGTCAAATTGTTTTAAAATTTTAAATTGAGAAAAACTTGTCAATCTAATGAAGCTTCTTTTTTCGAATCTTTGATGTTTTTGCAATTCTTCTATTGCCTTGGGTTGCAATAATGGTGCCATAGGATCACTGTGAGGAAAGTCCCTAGTTTATAAAATCCCCATTGTAAAATACACATCAAGTAGGTGGTGGTATGCAATTCAGTTCTTCTATTTAGCTAAGTTTCTGACAAATAAAATACCATGTTTGAAATGTTGATGTTTACAACATCCTTTTCATTGTCGTCGTCCTTTACATATGGTTTGCCTATTTTATCTAAGGCAAGTTGCTTGCTTTTGGTTTCCATGCTTAACCATCTCATTCTCGTTGTTCCTAATCACCTTCAAGGACATCTAAGCCATGGGATTTCGTGTGTGAACTTCTTCA
Source organism: Picea mariana (assembly GCA_032191745.1). Lineage (NCBI taxonomy): Eukaryota > Viridiplantae > Streptophyta > Pinopsida > Pinales > Pinaceae > Picea > Picea mariana. The sequence goes on from JASDQU010736613.1 coordinate 14,165, forward strand.
TCTGTAATAGTTTGTTTGTGAAAGAAAGAAGATTGGCAGACTAAAACAAGCTGATATCTTGTGACTCCGCCCCATATATTTGTTGCAAATTTGTTTCTTTGGTTGTGCATGTATTGGTTGCTGCTGAGCCTACCATTTTGCTTTTGCTCACATCAGGTGTATTTTTTGATATGTAATTATACGCAATTTCTTATCCTTGCATGTGTCAAGGAAAGAGAATAGCTACTTTGTAGATGTTGCTAAGAGATTTAATTTAGGAATCAAATACTATAATTTGTCATTGGCTCTGTATTATTTAATAATATTCAGAAGGTTGCTTCCAAGATTGTTTGAGGCTATGTTATCGGGAGCGTCCTCCTAGGGGCTACTCCCATTGCAGAATCACGCTCCGAGTAGGAGCATCCAAGGAGCATGCTTCGGGGCTCCCTATCACGGTCCTATCAATGTGGCGAGTGTGGTGCTACCTGGGACGCTCTAGGAGGGAGCGCGCTCCCATGATGCTCCCCAGGCGCTCCCTGGATACATTGAACCTTTTTGATGCATGATATTGCCAAGCATAAAGATTGGTTTTTTAGTAGGTTTGACAAAAAATGCTCTCAATTAATGGTAATGTTAAAAATTTACGTAAAAGAATAATTCATTTTTATCCTTTTACATAAATTTTTAACATTACCATTAATTGTTTCAAGAGGTTCGAGAGTGTTGGTGTTTTATTATTCTCAGCGCTTGATAATTATTGCCTTATGCTTAATAACAAGATTCACTTTCATACATCAATTATCATAGAATAATTATACATGGAAAATCTCAACTATAACAATGCAGGGGAAACCCAACAACCTTTCTATAGAATAATTCAATCCAAGATATTACCAATACATCACCATCAATAGCCAAAATACCATACAGAGAAGGTCCTCCCCAAGGCTAGCATCACCAAGACGTAGTGTCTCAATAAAATGACCAAGAATAACCAAGCAAGAGCTTCTCCAAGTGTGGTGCACTCTCCAAGATAACCAGAACCAAGAAATAGCGAAATTTACCAGAACTGCAGTTGCAACTGCCTTGTGCGCACTGCTACAGGAGTTGTTTTCTTGTCAAAAGGAAATGATCCAGTCCTATATTTATACTGATTTGGGTGTCGGTCTGGGGCTGACTTCTTATTTCTGGGTCTTCAATTTCTTTATTAATTTCCTGTGGGGCTGACTTCTTTTCCTGGGTCTTCATCTTCTTCATGGGGCTTCTTGGAATGGTATAGATGGGTCTTCTTGTACTTTCTTGTGGAGAATGACTGCCCAAAGTTGCAAATCTCCAAAACTCCCTCTCAACGAGGGAGGCATTCTCCATACTTGGATTTCTTCTTTCATAGAAAGGTTGTCTTCATGAGCCATGTTGATGTGCCATCTCCTCACATGCATTCCATCTCAGAATGTGCATGTGATAGCATCTCGAGTCCATCCACTCCTTGACATGAGAACTACACCTGGGCCATTCACCACTAGCAAAGCCTCGTGGATGAATGAATCATTTACCCTTGATTATATCAGCACTAGCATAGCCCCGTGCATGACCAATATGGGATAATGTATGCCCAATGCTATGGGCCATTCACCACTAGCAGAGCCCCGTGAGTGAATGAATCATTCTCCCTTGGTCATATCAACACTAACATAGCCCCGTGCATGACCAATTTGGGAGAATGTCTGCCCAATGCTATCAACATACCTAGGCCATTCACCACTAGCAGAGCCCCGTGAGTGAATGAATCATTCTCCCTTGGTCATATCTGTTGATTTTTCATAAGCATTAGGTTAAGCCTGTAGTTCATTTCGAATTCATTATGTATTAACCATAAACAAGAATTGTTGCAACAACCAAGATCACACGAAGAAACACCATGCACAAGAACACACGATATATCCTGGGAAACCCTTCTCAACAAGGGAAGAAAACCCAGCCAAATCCTTTGCTATATTCTTCAAGAGAAAGACCTTTCACCACCAAGAATGACTTAGCACACAAGAGGGTGCTTAAGGCTTAGAAGAATAGTGCCCAAGAGAGGTGTGCACCTTTAGCCAAATAAAAGTGTTTGTTGAAATTTCCAAACTCATGAGAAAGATATGATTCTACAATGGAGAATCACCTCTTACTTATATTAGACTTGTTCACTCAACAAAGGCATCTTATTGGCTCAACAGGGTTGACCTCTCTAAGTCTCTATATAATTAATTATTATTATAATAGTTAATAGTTAATATTAACATTAATTATCTTTTACACTTATTATTAAACATATTAAGGTGGGGCCGACCTGTACCCTTTACATGACAATTAGGGTTACAGATAGGTCTGACTCTTGAACAGTATATAGCAAAGGATCTGATACACCCACTAGTGCTCATCCACTAGGGGCACATCCATAGGGATGTCATAACTTTGATTCACTGCATTACACAGAAGAACCAGGTCTTCACATGTTCACCTGTGCTCGTCCACAGGCATGTCCACTCTACAGATCTGCTTTTCCACTGCCACCGACAAGAGAATCATCTGGAGTCTTTTCGTCAACTCTGCTGCTCAGAGGAGGCTATCACATCATCTTCATTTCTGTTCACATGACGATGTGCCCAACACTTTTGGGATTTCACATGTTCACCTTGTGTTCAACCACATGCACGTCCTAACTCAACAGATCGATTTTCCACCGGATGATCATCTGGAGTTCTTCTCACTCACGTCATGGAGGAGGTCATCTCTATGTTCTTAGCTCTGTCTCAGGCAGGAACCACGTACCCTTCTTAGGGGCTTTCTATCAGACTTGTAAGTTGAGAGAAAGACTCACATAACTGCTATGTTCCACATCTCACAGGTTTGTAAGCTAGAGGATGTCTCCCATAGCTGCATTCATCAACACAACCTCTCAACTAGGGAGGCATTCTCCATCAGGCCAAGTTTCTCACAGAAATACTCGAACTTTGTCTTGGCAAGTGGCTTAGTGAAGATAACTGCAATTTGTTCATGAGTAGAAAGATATTGTACATGAACTGTCTTCCTCTGCACCATGTCTCTGATATGGTGATACTTGATTTCAATATGTTTTGATTTGTCATGAAATACTAGGTTCTCGGAGAGCTTAACACAACTCTGGTTGTCACAATGAATAATCGTCGGATCCATCTCATGATCAAACAAGTCTGTCAAAAGTTTGCGAAGCCATACAACTTCACGAACTGCCACGCTCAGTGCAATGTATTCCGCCTCTGCTGTACTCAAAGCCACAGAGCTTTATTTTCTGTTGCACTAGGAAACCATGGCTGATCCTAGGGTGAAACAACTACCTGAGCTGCTCTTTCCGTCTACTGCACTTCTTGCCCAATCTGCATTGGCATATCCTTCCAGACTTAGGTCCACATTTGTTGCATATCTTAGGCCATAACCAATTGTGCCTTGTAAGTATCTCAATATGTGTTTTGCAACTATCCAATGTGTCTGTCTTGGTTGGCTCATAAACTGGCTAAGCACATTTACTGCATAGAAAATGTCTGGTCTGGTGTTAACCAGATACATCAAGGATCCAATAAGCTATCGATATAAATGTGGATCTACGTCTCCTGAATCAGTGTCATTCATATTCTTTAAGTCCATTACCATTGGAGTAGGCATGGATTTACAGTCTGTCATTTTGAATCTTTTCAAAATCTCCAAAGTATATTTTCCTTGACTTAGGAAAATCTCGTCTGATCTCTGCCATACTTCTAGTCCCAAGAAATAATGTATTTGGCTTAAATCCTTCATTAGGGATGATTTTAAGGATGGAAATTTATTTTAAAATGTAGAAACCCTGGTGAATCTTACTAATCCTTCATATGCCAACTATAAATGTTTGGTGATAGTTTTGTAAAAATATTCAAATTTCTAAGGATTTTATACAGTTTTTATAAAATTTTGGCGATTTTTAAGGTAAAATAATTTTATCCTATAGAATTTGGTCAAATCATTTTTAAAATAGCGAATCTCGTTTTTGGAAAAACCATGGAAAATTAGCCCATGAGCGAAATTTAGCCCCTAAAATTTGGCAGTTAATGCTTGTTTGCATTCAACAATGAGTCTCTCTGTGCCGGTGATGAAAACATCATCCACATATAGAACTAGAATCAAACACTCATTGCCATTAATGTGATACAATGTGATAATATAAGTTTGAGTCGATTGTGCTTTTGTTAAAACCCAAATAATCAGGAAACCATCCATTTTCTCGTACCAAGCACGTGGGGCTTGTTTTAGACCGTATAGGGCTTTCTTCAATCTGCATACATGAGATTTTTCGTTGTGTATAAAGAAACCTTCTGGCTGTTCAATATAGACTTCTTCCTCAATTTCGCCATTGAGAAAGGCTGTCTTTACATCCATTTGATGTAGCTTCCAACCCATGGAAGCAACTAGTGGAAGCAACTAGTGCAATGATGGATTGAATGGAGGTATATCTGGCTACTGGTGCAAAAGTATCGTCATAGTCAACTCCCTCTATTTCTAAGAACCCTCTGGCCACGAATCTTGCTTTATATTTTTCAATGCTTCCATTGGCAACATGTTTGATTTTGTAAATCCATTTGGAAGTTACTACGGACTTTCCTTCTGGTCTTGGGACAACATACCATACATCATTCTTTAGTATAGATTGATATTCTTCAGTCATGGCATCTTGCCATACTTGCTCACCTAAGGCTTCTCCATGACAAGTTGGTTCTGAATCAATAATGTGAGTCATTGCTGAAAGGTAGCTTGAGAATCTCCTAGGCCTCTTGCTTTCTCTGGTTGCTCCTTGTGGAGCTTTATGCCTTTCTTCTTCTTCTAAAGTTTGACGTGCCCAAGCAGGTCTTTTATGTCCAATTCCAGGTACATTACTTGGGGCAACCGAATCTACTGGAGGGACTGGATCAACTAGTGATGTTGGCTCATTTGGAACAATATCTGTCTCCCTCTAAACAACTGAATGAGGAGAAGGTATTGTTTCACCATCTATTTCCATCTGTGCTTCTCTGGATTTCTAGAAGGCTACTTCTTCTTCAAAAGTAACATCTCTTCTTACTTCAATTTGCCTCTGACCTGGGATGTAGATTCGATATGCTTTTGAGGATTCATTATATCCTACAAATGTACCCTTTCTTCCTTAAGGTTCTAGTTTTGATCTCTTTTCTTTGGGTACATGAAGGTACAATAGACATCCAAATATTCTGAAGTGTCCTATCTCAGGCTTCACTTTGGTGAATGTTTCTTCTGGAGTAATGTTCTTCAGGATTTGATGAGGACTTCGGTTTTGAACATATATTGTTGTTATACATGCTTCTACCCATAGAGTCATGGGTAGACTCTGATCATGTATCATTGCTTTGGTTGCCTCAATGATAGTTCTGTTCTTCCTTTCAGCAACCCCATTTTGTTGAGGATTTTATGGAACTGTGAGCTCCCTCTTGATCCCTGCTTCAATACAAAAACTGATAAATTCTTTTGAGGTGTATTCTCCTCCACTGTCTGATCTCAATACTTTGATTTTTCTTTTGGTCAGATTTTCAACCCGAGCTTTGAATTCTTGAAACTTGGCAGGTACTCCATCCTTGTTCTTCAGAAAGTAAATCCAAGTTTTCTTGGAGTGATCATCTATGAAGAGTACATAGTACAAGTACCCATTTAAGGATGCAACAGTCATTGGCCCACATGTTGGAAGATTGGTTGTTGTCATTGATGTCAACCCTAGTCATGGGTTTTGGACCACAAGATTGATGAAGTTATTTGGACATGAAGGAAAATGCACATGTAGATACAAAACCCATGGATGAATAGTATACATCATGCTCTTTCTAGTGGTATGTGGCAGGTCACGTGGATCCTCATGGTTGAGGAGAAATGAATTTTTGAAGATGACAAAGTGAATTGTACATGTAGGCCCTGAAGACAATTAAAGAAAAAAATTACAAAATAAGAAAGTGTCAGGTCGGCCCTAATGTTAAAAGGAAGTGACATAAATGGTATAAATAAACATCATTATACAT
>JASDQU010736613.1:20314-80955 GCA_032191745.1 Picea mariana
AAAAACTATTGATTATTTCTCATATATATTGTGCATGGTGTATTGTGGTGTATTGGTGTAACTCTTATACTATTGTTCATTTCTCATTGGATATAATTGAATGGTTTAAGTATAAGTTGGAAAAGGTTTTTAAATTGTACTTGATACTGATTCACCCCCCTCTCAGTATCAACACCACATACATCTGAATGTATCAAGTCCAAGATTTCCTTGGATCAGTTATCACTGCTAGGAAAGGATCCTTTAACATTTTTACCAAAGGCACAACCTTTACAAACACCTTCATGCTATATCTGGATCTCTGGTAGACTTGTTACCGTTTTCCCTAGAGCTAGAAGAGCTCTATAATGAATGTGAGCAAGTCTTCTATGCCATAACTCACTTAGGATGATAGTGTCATGTAGTAAGGCTTGAACTGGTTTGATGGTCAACTTGTATAAGTTGTTTTCTCTAACACCAATTACTTTGGAAGAGATGACATGAGAGTCTTTGTGCCATGCAAGGACTCTTCCTTCTGAGAAAGTAATCTTGTAACCTTTCTCTTCAAAGGCCAAAATGGAGACAAGGTTTCTCTTTATTCCTGGTACATATAGAACCTCATCTAATTTGAGCTGCATATATGAATCTAATTGGAAGGTGGAAGTTCCAACTCCCTTCATGTTATATCTAGCATCATCTCCAAGGACAACATGTAGATGTGTCTCTTTCTCAATGAAGCGTGTTAGATGATTTCTAATACTGGTCAGGTGCCTGGAGGCACCACTGTCAATTAGCCAAGTATTATCATTGATAGGAACCATACCTGAGAGTGCTGAGATGTTGATGTCTTCATTGCTTTGGAGTTTTGTGCTGAGCTTGCTTCTCATCATGAATTTGCTCATCTTCACAAACCCTTGTGAACTAGGCTAGAAAACCTAATGTCTAGGCTAGGCTAGCACTTTTAGGTTTTGTTGGGCTTATGACTGCCAACAATAAGCCTTTAAATATAATAGCTTCTTCAAGAAATTCTCAGACATATAATTCAGATTTTTCTACAGAATTTTGACGAAACCCTAGAAACCCTTGGGGTCAAAATTTTGAAAATGCTCGAAATTTAGATCTGAGACTTGCTGGGGGTACGCTGAAGGAGGCCGTACCCTTCTATGTCTTTTTCAACCCAAGCATCCAAGTTTTGAGTGGTGAAACTTCTCTGAAAAGGAGGCCATACAAATTTTCTGGAAACCCTAGGAGGGTCGTACGATTTCTGCAAATGAGAGAGTGAAGGAGATGAGAATGCTTGTGCAATGGGATCTTCAAGACCTATGCTCTGATACCATGTTGATTTTTCATAAGCATTAGGTTAAGCATGTAGTTCATTTCAAATTCATCATGTCTTAACCATAAACAAGAATTGTTGCAGCAACCAAGATCACAAGAAGAAACACCATGCACAAGAGCACAAGATATATCTTGGGAAACCCTTCTCAACAAGGGAAGAAAACCCAACCAAATCCTTTGCTATATTCTTCAAGAGAAAGACCTTTCACCACCAAGAATGACTTAGCACACAAGAGGGTTCTTAAGCCCTAGAAGACTAGCGCCCAAGAGAGGTGTGCGCCTTTAGCCAAATAGAAGTGTTTGCTGAAATTTCCAAACTCATGAGAAAGATATGATTCTACAATGGAGAATCACATCTTACTTATATTAGACTTGTTCACTCAACAAAGGCGTCTTATTGGCTCAACAGGGTCGACCTCTCTAAGTCACTATATAATTAATTATTATTATAATAATTAATATTAATATTAACATTAATTATCTTTTACACTTATTATTAAACATATTAATGTGGGGCCGACCTGTACCCTTTACATGACAATTAGGGTTACAAATAAATCTGACTCTCGAACAGTATATAGCAAAGGATCTGATACACCCACTAGTGCTCATTCGCTAGGGGCACATCCATAGGGATGTCATAACTCCGATTCACTGCATTACACAGAAGAACCAGGTCTTCACACGTTCACCTGTGCTCGTCCACAGGCACGTCCACTCTACAGATCTGCTTTCCCATTGCCACCGACAGGAGAATCATCTGGAGTCTTTTCGTCAACTTTGCTACTCAGAGGAGGCTATCACATCATCTTCATTTCCGTTCACATGACAATGTGCCCAACACTTTTGGGATTTCACACGTTCACCTTGTGCTCAGCCACATGCACGTCCTAACTCAAAAGATCGCTTTTCCACCGGATGATCATCTGGAGTTCTTATCATTCACGTTATGGAGGAGGTCATCTCTATGTTCCTAGCTTTGTCTCAGGTAGGAACCACAGACCCTTCTTAGGGCCTTTCTTTCGGGTTTGTAAGATGAGAGAAAGACTCACATAGCTGCTATGTTCCACATCTCACAAGTTTGTAAGCTGGAGGATCTCTCCCATAGCTGCATTCATCAACAATATCAGCACTGGCATAGCCCCGTGCATGGCCAATCTGGGAGAACGTATGCCCGATGTTGAAACGTCAACGATCATCACTGGCCAAATCAATATGGATAATCCTGTGTATCATCCTCCTCAGCCAAGTCAGCATGGCCACTCTGGGACGATATCTGCAATCTGCTCATCTGTGGATAAGTACTAGAGCTTCACTGCTCCCTTTTGTACCATGTCGGATGCAGTGCTGTAAGAATATTATGAAGTTGCACCACTTCACGACTTGCAACACTAGTTGTGACATACTCCATCTTTGTTGTACTGAGTACTACAGAAGCCTGCTTCCAGCTTATCCTGGAAATCGTAATTGATTCCAAGCTGAAGCAGCCCCTAAGGTGCTCAATCTGTCTACTACACTCCCTGCTCAATCAGAATCTGTATATCTTTGCAACCTCACTTCATCACCTGAGACAAACCATATCCAACTGTACCATGCTTCACCGCCACCCACTAGAACTGCCTTGGCTTCAACCAAATATTGGCTCAGGATGCTCACTGCAAAGGAAATATCTCGCCTGGCATTAACCAGGTACATCAAGGATCCGATCTACTACTTGTACATCGTGGAATCCACCAAATCTAAATCTAAAGTAGAATCACTCAACTTCTTCAAATTTGTCATCATAGGTGTAGTCATGGACTTGCAGGCCATCATATCGAATCTCATCAGTATTCCTTGAATGAGGAAGATCTCATCTGATCTCGTCACACCTCTAATCCCAAGAGTACATTTGGCCAAGATACTCCATATCGAACTTCAAGGCCAACTCCCTCTGTCACTGAAGTAGGCTCTGTTGTCCAGTCTACCTAACTGGTTTCTCCCTCTGTGACTGAGAAAAAATCGATACCTAGTCCTCTTGACTGGTTGCCTCCTCTGTCACTGTAGCAAGATCCCACCTGGATCTAGGGAGGGAACTCCCTATGAATAATTGACTATCCCTCTGAGCCAATTGACTCTCTTTGAGATCAAGCTCACTCTGAGTCTGCATGCTTCGTCTGAAGCTTGAATACCTCTGAGTCTGTACAATCTCTGGAACCATTTGCTCCCTCTACATTTGTTGAAGTCTAATCTCCAATGAACTTTCCTGGGAGGCTGCTCCTCCCTATTGAATCCTGAGGGCTGAATCCCTTTGAACTCCAGCTTCCTATGCACTAGTACTAGGTGGGGCCATCTACCTCACCACCGGTGGAGCCACCTGCTCCTCCTCATCAATCTCCTTGTGGAACACTTTGTATCCCACAAAAGTATCCTTCTTTTTGGAAGGTTCTAACTTTGTCTTCTTCGCCTTTGGTATATGGATGTATACTGTCATGTATACAATTCCATGTCTGGATAGCTTGCTCCATGTCTCAAACTAGAGACCATCTAATCTATTGCCTCCTGCAACCGTCACTATAGCTCTCTCTCAGAGCTATCACCTGTGTGTTGATATTATGGTAACTGTGGGAGGTATTTACCTCCAAGTGTAAACCTGACGAGAATATAATTTTTCGGAAGGCAATAAGAAACCCTAATGAATTAGATAATAACCCTAGAAGACATGTCGACTCAAGAGGATAATTTGTATTAGCTTATTAGCCTCCAAGAGAAGAAGTCGGCCAGAAGAAATAATATATACTGAATAGACAGATACCCAGAATGATAAGTCGGCCTAGGTAGTTAGCCAGAATTAGTATAAATACAAGAGGCCAATCTTCATTCTGGTAGGCATTCTCAGAATTGCAGAGCATCACTTGTGCTCACTACAGTTGCCCAGTTTGTGCACAGGTTTGGAGGAGAGCTGCCGTTGCAGCTGCTACAGCTAGCAGATTACGCTTTGGCTTGGACTTTCTCTTGGTTAGGGTTTGAACTATCTTATCAACTCTTGTTTGATGCACTATCCTTGGGGAAAGATGCGCTACCCTTTGTTTGGCTATCTAGCCTAGGGTTTGCTTTCAGAATGATTCTCTATCAAGGTTAAGGTGCTCGGAGGGTGGCTTTGGCCTATGGTTGGGTGACAATAGTGATATTGTCGATGGTAAAACGAGCACATCCATTCATATTCTAACAGGTTATGGGCCCACACCTCCTTCATTCAGTCTAACCGCTGGAAGGAAACATAGCCATAAGGATATTAAGCTCATTGAAGAACTGCCACTAGGGTTTCTAACAGGAGCAGTCACCAAAGCACTCCTGCTAGGGATACTAACAGGTGCAGTTGGAGAAACCCTAATCCTCTCATTGAGGCACCTTAAGTGAAGGGATTGACCTAATCTCCAGATAGACCAGTGCGCCCTAGCCTATCACATCTCCTGGTACTCTCAGCAAGCCAAGACGTCAAGTTTGAGTTTTTGGTCAAATCTAGGGTTGACCAAGTCAAAGTAGCCATGACTTACTCTATGAAGTCAGAAAAAAAGTTAGATGGAGCTTCTAACTTCAGAGCATGGAAGACAAGGATTGACCTCATCCTTGCCAAGAATAAAGTGCTGGATATCGTGAAAGGAAAGATCGTGAAACCACAGTTTGAAGAAGGAAAAGAGAAAGAACCGCAGAACTTTGCAATTATGGAAAAGTTCAAAGACGGTGACATCAATGCCATGAGTATCATAGTGGACTCTATAAAAAACCACTTGATACCCTACATCTCCCATCTTGACTCATCGAAGAAGATGTATGATGCCCTAACAAACCTCTTCTCAGTCAGAAACATTGGACAAGTAATGAGTTTGAAGAATGAGCTCCGTGACATGAAGATGAATGATGATGATAGCATAACATCGCACTCTGTGAGAATCTCCCAGTTAAGAGATCAACTACAAGCTATTGAAGAGATCATTTTAGAGAAGGAATTGGTAAACATAGTACTCAATGGTCTTCCCAAGACATGGGATGCATTTTCCGCAAGCATGAACACAAGGAAGGAGTATCCTACATTTGAAGAACTTTGGACTTGATGTGCTCAATAAGAATCAAGGATCATTGCAAAAGAGAAGCCCCAAAATAAGTACGATGATCAAGCCTTTACAACAAGATTCAAGAATTTCAGGAACAAAAGGAAGTTTGGTTCAAGGAAGAAGCCAAATCAAGAGAAAGACATGTCAGAAATACAATGCTTCAACTATCGAAAGTATGGTCACTACAAGAATCATTGTCCCAAGCTAAAGAAAAGGAAGGGGACACACGAAGCATCAGTTGCCGAAGAAAAGGAACCTACAAATAAGACCATGCTAAAACCGACTTCTTCTAAAACAAGGTAACGATACTCTTCCTAGTTCTTGTACATATCTTGTTTGCATAGTCTCTGTACATATCTTGTATATCTATCTCTTAGAAGATAATATGTTCCAAGAAGAACTATACCTATGGAAGAACAAACAAGATAAGGATTGCTATCATTATACAAGTCAGATAATACACATGAAAGGATGAAATACATCAAACAAATCATGTGGAAGTTATTACAAAATAAGTCAAAATTAGAATCAATCTTGAAGAAACTTAGAAGAAGCAAAGACATAAAGAAGTCAACGATCAAGAGGAAATTGGAGAAAGACTTATGACACTTTGCAGAAGGCAATAAGGATGCAGACAGAAGCGTGGACTCTGTTAGATGGAGGGAGCCGATTATATAAAGAAGAACATGTACTCATACATGAAGCAAGGATTAGGAGGGAGCTAATTCTATGATCCATTGAAAAATGATGAAGTATATATCCATGGTAGCAGCCATGAAAAAAAGTACGTGTTCGGTTCGATCTTAGAATAAGTCTTCTTCGAAGAGAAGCCTTAAAGTATCCCTGGTTGTCCATCCACATCTGTGATCCTATGATGAAAGGAAGAAGTGGAATATTTAGGGCATGGAATCTATAAGAAACTCCATGGACCCAAGAGATAAAGAAAAACATGAGGAAGAACATGAAGATTCCAAGAAAGGAAGAGAAGCCAGAACAACCAGTCATTGTATCCAAAATCACAAGATTACCAGCCTGATATGAACTCACTAAAATCAATCAAGCAGGGGAACTGAGAGTTGCGATGAAGAACAGTGTATGAAAGACTTATGAATGAAAGCATTGCGAGATCGAGGACTAGAGGATCTCCCAGATGGAGGGAGAAGACTATGATGATTACTTGTTCCAATAAACCAGACATACCTCTACATGAGTCATTATATCATCCGCAATATCCATGGGTTGGAGTTCTACATCAGATGAATGTAAAGAATGTTCTCCAGAGCAATTGAACAAAGAGCATATGAAGAGCAACCTCAAGGCTTTGAGGCATACCAGAAAGAGACCCTTGTATGTAGATGGAAGAAGACAACTTGGTGGAGAACCTCCAATGCACATCAGAAGTGTGGTGAAGATTTTATATAACAAAGATATTGTATCGGAATGATTACTCAGAAGATCAGGATGATGGATTGCCAATCCATGACAAAGATCTCATGATGACAGAAGAATTTCCAAATGGATATGTTCCAATTTGACCCTTGCCACGATGTTGTGAGCTAGCAGGAACCCAAGAGGAATCCAACAATGTTGTACTTTATTGATTAGAGCTACATGAAGCCTTCAGAGAAAACCAGTGTTCCAGACCGAAGTACATTTGAAATCAAGCATTACATTATCCATGATGAAGTCTAGAAAGGAGAAAGTGGTTCTCCAATACATATCTCCATAGATGAGCAGATAAGCAGACATTTTGGTAAGGCTTTTGTCCAAGATGAACGAGTTTGCGTACTCAAGCTGGAGCTCGTGGAGACGACTTTCTTATTGAAAAAGGAAGAGATGACTCCCAGGTTGGGAGGGAGCACTGATGTGTTATTGATTGATGGACAATCATTTTTCAGTTCAAAAATGGTCGATGATGAGTAGTTCCTTTCCAGTTCGGAAAGTGGTTTTAGATTTCTAACAGACAGGTATTTTCCAATTTGGAAAATGGTCCAGATCGAACGATCATTTTCGTAATGAAAATGGTTCGATGGATTGCTGATGTACCATAAACAACGATTTCCCATTGTGGTTAACATGGGGAATGGTCTAGGGCAGTCTCTCTTCTTGAGGGTTACTCAAGAAGACTGGTCCGCCTCGTCGGACAACGATTTCTCATTGTGGTTAACATGGGGAATGGTTCGTTTTAGAGGTTGGTGAAGGACAGTGATTTCCTTAGGAAATGGTCCGGACAGTCATTCCTTAGGGTAGATTCATTCTCTCTAGGTTGCACTTTGTTTAGTGCTGGAGGAATGGCCCAGGGTGGGGAATGGTCTAGGTTCAACAATCAGGGACAGACATTCCTTAGGGCAGACTCATTCTCTCCAGGTTACACTTTGTCTAGTGTCGGAGGAATGGTCTAAAGTGGGGAATGGTCCAGGCTCAGAAATCAGGACAGTTATTCTTCCTTGCTTGAGAAGAATAGTCCAGATAGCTCATCATTGATGTTTGACCTTCTGAGGGAAGATGCTCTTCCAAGATCTCACAGATGTGAGTGGAAGAATGGCCCAGATGATTCAGTTTATATCATAACATTGTTTCTGTGCAGGTTGATATTAGATGATTGTTATGAAGACTATATGTCTCTAGACAATAGATATATACTACTGTGGTGGATGTGTTCCACTGTTTGTGACTATACGCCATTGATCAAGTACCTGTGTGCTACTTGGTGTGGTAGTGTACCACTAGATTGTAGTTGTGTACTACTATGGATAGACACAGTTGTGTTCTATTGAATGATATTGTTTCGATTGCCTTGAAGACTATCAACAGTGTTGGAAATGATTATCAACTAGATGGATGATCAGTGGACAGAGATTTCCCTGTCGGAAAATGGTCTAGGACATTTATTCTTCTAAGACATATGTCTGGATTAGAAGAATGGTTCTTGTGTCAGTCTATGGTGTGAGAGACTTATCCAACATCATGTCTAATTACTCAGATGGAGTATGGTTTCGAGAGATGATGCAGCTGATGACACTGATGGTGATGATGGTGCTCATGATCTAGCCATGAGATAGTCTATACGACTATGTTGATGCTATCGGGAGAATGGTATGTTTGTGCTCAAGACCATTACCTGTAATACCTCCCTAGCTAGGAGGGAGTGTTGATATTATGGTAACTGCGGGAGGTATTTACCTCCACGTGTAAACCTGACGAGAATAGAATATTCCGGAAGGCAAGAAGAAACCCTAATGAATTGGCTAATAACCCTAGAAGACATATCCGCTCAAGAGGATAATTTGTATTAGGTTATTAGCCTCCAAGAGAAGAAGTTGGCCATAAGAAATAATATATACTGAACAGATAGATACCCAGAATGAGAAGTCGGCCCAGGCAATTAGCCAGAATTAATATAAATACAAGAGGCCAGTCTTCATTCTGGCAGGCATTCTCAGAATTGCAGAGAAACACTTGTGCGCACTGCAGTTGCCCAGTTTGTGCACAGGTTTGGAGGAGAGTTGTCGTTGCAGCTGCTGCAGCTAGCAGATTACGCTTTGGCTTGGACTATCTTTTGGTTGGGGTTTGGACTATTTGATCAGCTCTTGTTTGATGCGCTATCCTTGGGGAAATGTGCGCTACCCTTTGTTTGGCTATCTAGCCTAGTGTTTGCTTCCATAATGATTCTCTGTCAAGGTTAAGGTGCTCGGAGGGTGGCTTCGGCCTATGGTTGGGTGACAATAGTGATATTGTCGATGGTAAAACGAGCACATCCATTCATATTCTAACACTGTGACCTGCCCGAAACAAGCGCAATAACAAAAATAACAGACAAGAACAATATTCTTATGATAAGGAAATAGGAACAAGAATAAAAAAAATGGAAAACAGGAACAACACTTTTCCAGTGTTGTTACCAATCATTCCTCTATGGTAACTTGCCTGGAACAAAACAAGAACAAAAGACAAGAGCAACACTTTTCTAGTGTTGTGACCTCCATAGTAACTTGTCGGGGACAAAGACAATAACCAAGAACATCTCCTAGAAGTGATCAATTCTATTTTGCAAATAAGTGCATCATTAGTACTAAACAATGAACATTTACACAATGATCATTGTACTAAGAATATTCAAAACATTTGATAGCAAAAGTACTTAGGAGTAATAGATCTCTAAAGACTGTTGTCCCGGTTACAATATTTATTTAAGATGAAACAATATAAAAATGTCAAACCTGATATGCAAACCTGGAGTCTTAATTTCTAGGGAGGGGCGCTATTCCTCTAAATGCACTAGATCCTAATTATCCCTTTGGGTCATTGCTTGGACATGGTTCCTTATACATCCCCTGCAAACACCCTCATACTCTGCTAAATGATATAACTTGGAAACATATATAAATGCATACCTCTGAAATTTGTAGCACCGTCTAGATTGTCTTCTAATATTAAAATTTGCGCAACTGACAAATGCAACTGCAGTTGGCAACTGGAAACTGCTACTGTAACTGGCAACTGGAACTACAATTGGCGACTGGAAACTACAACTGTAACTGGGAACTTCGACTGCAACTACAACTGCAACTGTAACTGGCAACTACAACTACAGCTGTAACTAGCAACTGCCACTGTAGTGAGAAATTTCAACTTTCACCAAGTTGTAATCTGAGACCACCAGGAGGTGCGCTAGGCTAGGGCGAGCTGATCTATGGAAAAATTAAACTCAACGTCCTCTAATAAGTTGCTCAATGAGCTTGACAAGTTCAGGTCTGTGCAGTGACAAATTTAAACTCTGCAATTGTTAAGGTTTAAGTTGTTATTAGGTTTTCTCAATTCACTAGATAACCATAGCATAGATAGGATCACAGAGAAATACACAATCACAAGAGACACATCATTTATCTTCGGAAACCCTCGTGGGGAGAAAACCCAACAAAAAATTCCTTAATATAGATAGCCAATACAATTCCAAGAGATAACTCAAACAATACAAAAAGTCCTCTCCCAAGAATGCACCTCTCTCTCTCTTCCTTCTTCTCCAACTACAGCTCCAAACTTATGCTTTGATGAACAAGTGAGTGAGTGAACAAATGAGCCACTAGCCTCTCTTATTTATACAATCTGGCAGGTGCTGAACTGGGGTGTCTTTTCATTGGCAGGGCCGACTTCTCATTTTGGGCGGTTATAACCACTTTAATATATTCTGGGTGGTTATAACCACTTTAATATATTCTGGGGCCGACTTTTCATTTAGCCCATTACAATTAGGGTTTGACCAATCCGCAAAAGGGGATTTGGTCATTTACAATACCCGAGGCTAAGGTAACATCATCATCATCTTCAGTGTGAGGCTAAAGTAACATCATCATCTTCGGCATGAAAGATGAAATAACATCATCATCATCATAATCATCTTTAGCAAAGAGCTGAAGTGGCATCATCATGATCATCTTCAGCAAGAAGCTAAAGTGACATCATCATCATCATTTTCAGTAAGAAGCTGAAGTGGCATCATCATCAACTGCATCAACATGGATTAGTATAACACTAATACATCATCATCATCAATAACAACACAACGCTGATACAACATCAAAAACAAAAATATCACAGCACAATGGTTGGAGCATCATCAACAACAACATCACAGCACGAAGGCTGGAGAATCATCAACATCAGCACTAGGCTAAGAGTCTTCAGCACAAGGCTAGCATCACAACACGAAGTTGGCTACACAATATCATCAACACAAAGCTGGCATCACATCACGAGGTTGGCACATCATCACAACACGAGGTTGACACATCATCGCAACACGAGGTTGGCATGTCATCAGAGCATGAGGCTGGCACATCATCACAACACGACGTTGGCATGTCATTAGCACGAGGATGGCATCGCAACAATTAAGCTGGCACATCATCACAACAATTAAGCTGGCACATCATCATTTTGTGGTACTCTGATAGTCCCTAAGGCGCTGCCCAGGAATTATAAGATTCCCTAGGATATAAAATCCTAATGGAGCTATCACGTGGTACTCTGACAGACCGTCCTTACCAGACCTTCGGGATCTGCCCAGGAATCATAAGATTCCCTAGGATTATAAAAATCCTGACAGATCTACCACTACTTATTAGGATACCATAGTATCATCAACACTACTCCCCCTTTCGAGGAAGGTCCTTTCGGACTATACCAAGCTTGTCTTGAAAGTGCTTAAACTTTACACAAGATAGAGGCTTGGTCAACACATCAACAACTTGTTCATTCGTGCTAACATATTGGAGCTTTATGGCTCCTCTCTGCAACATATCATGAGTGAAGTGATACCGGATCTCTATGTGCTTCGACTCRTCATGGAACACAAGGTTCTCCATCATCTTTATACAACTCTGGTTATCACATAGGATCATGGTGGCTTCCATCTCCAGATCAAATAGATCTGTCAACAACATCTGAAGCTATATGGCTTCGCAACTGGCAGAACATGCAACAATGTATTCCGCTTYTGTCGTGCTCAGAGCAATGCTGAATTKCTCCCTACTCTGCCATGAAGTCATGGCTAACCTCAGACTGAAACAACATCTTGAAGTGCTCTTTCTATCAAAAACACTTTCAGCTCAATACAAATCGGTGTAACCACTCAGTCTGAAGTCATGATCTCTAGTATAATAGAGACCAAAATCCAATGTACCCTTAAGGTATCTTATCATATGTTTTGCAGCAACAATGTGAAAACATCTGGGTTCTACCAGATACTAACTCAAGGCAAAACATATATCTAGCCTGGTATTCGTCAGATACATCACTGAACCAATAGTCTGTTTGTACAGAATAGCATCAACCAATTCTGACGAGGTATCTACTAGGAGCTTCAACTTCGTTTCCATGGGTGTGTACATGGATTTGCATCTCAACATGTCAACCCTTTTCAATTTTAACTGCATACTTCCCTTGGTTAAGGAAGATCTTCTCTGTGCTCTGCCAAACTTCAAGACCTAAGAGATAATGCATTTAGGTCTTCCATCAAACTCTGTGGCGAGCTTCTTCTGCAATCTGTGATGAGATTTTCTTCATCTTGTCAAGAATACATCACCTACATATAGTACTAACATCACTTGCTCATCATTCATAACCTTGAGATAAAGGTTAAAATCAACTTTACTCTTGGAAAATCCCAAGCTCTTCAGGAAACTGTAAATTCTGCCATATCAAGCTCTAGGAGCTTGCTTCAATACGTACAGATCCTTCTTCAACTGGCATACATGAGTCTTTCTATCTTCAATCTTCAAATCAATTTTTCTCATTACATTGTACCAATATGGTACACTTGCTCAGCTACAACTCAATCTGCACAATCATGTGCTAGCTCTATGTGCTTTCTGCAAAGCACTATCTGTCTCACTGATTGAGAGTATGTTCTCTCCTCTTTCTGCAACTATTTTTTTCTGGAATTGGGACTCTGCACCTGCACCTGCTCTAAAGGTGAGAATGGTTGCTCCATTCTCACTGTGACTGCTGAAATCTGGTAGTAATTCCTCTACTCCATCATGGAAACAACTTCATCTGAAATTGAGAGTGGCTCAATAAATGATACTGAAGATAACTCTTATTCTTTCATGGAGGTAACTCTATCTTTCATTGAAGTCATGTCTCCATGACCCAACTAATGTACTGCACTAACTTCCACTCAATTTTTAAATATGGGGATTGCTCCCCCTGCATCTCATACTATATATGAATCATGGTTGTTCTGGTTGTCTTCATAAATACTGAAATTATTTCTTCAATAAGTGTCTCGTCATAGTCTTCTCCCTCTTGCTGAGAGAATTCTCTGGACACACATAAGGATTTGAACATTTGCAACATGCTTGATCTGTATAGACTTCTCTTGTAGTCTCACGGAAGAATCCATATCCTAGTCTTTCTGATTGGCTTCCTTCTCTGTTATTGAAACAAGGGAATCTTCCCAGGAGATTTCATATCTCCTAGAAGTTTTTGAAGCTACGATCTAGTCTTCTCATGGAATCTGTCTCCCAGTCTTGTAAGTTGTCTCTTCCTCTGATCCTTTCTAAGATCATGCTTACTCTCGATTTCTTCTGAGTCTACACATTATCTTTTACAGGGTATACTTGGTGTTGAATACCAAGTCTAAATATGAAAGACAGAGTCAGGCTTCAAACGAGATTTGCTTCCCGTTCTAATGTTCAGTCATCTTTGGAGCCTTCTGCTCCTTTTAATCAATCTTCATATCAGATACTCTGAATCTCAAGAGATATCTTCTTCTTCATCTTCTTTGGTACATGAGTGTATATGGTCATGTACATAGTCTGCTTCATGTCTCATATAATATGTTGCCTTCAACAACCTTCACTATAGATTCCTCAGGGTTATCACCTGTGACCTGAAACAAGGTCAACAAGCAAGAATAATACTCTTTTGATAATAGTAGATAAAACAATAGCACGGATAATCATCACAGTAGCTCCTTTAGAGCTATCACTTGTGACCTGTTTGAAGTAAAGATCAAAAGTAAGAAATACAATACGAAATGAGGTCAACACTCTTATAGTGTTGTGATCAAACATTCCTCCATGGCAACCTGGAACTAACACAAGAGATTTCTCCTAGAGGAGATGTTAGTTTGTATCATGCAAATGATTGCATTAAGCATTTATCTCAATATGCTCACATGCTACCAGGTATAATACTTTTCAAAGACTAGTTATCAACTTGTCATGTGAAATTTTGAATCATATCAACTTAATTAATCAAACCTGGAACCTAGAGCCTTGTCCTCAAGAATGAGTGTGTTGTTTTTCTTCCAAGTCTTCTTCACTCAAGACTATATCTATATCTATATCTATATCTATAATGATGATAAACATTCCTTGAGACCAAATTTGATCCATCGGACTTTAAGAAGAAAAATAAGGAACCAACGTAGACCCATATCAACTCCAAATCTTATAATGCAACGAGGGGGATCAAATCCCTCAAGGTGTAAACCTCTTTTTAGAACATAAATCTTGAGGAAAGGTTTTCACTTAGATGGATTTGATCCATTTCAACGCATGATAGGTTTGAAGTTGAGATGGATCTACGCTAGTTATTAGGTCTTTTTCAAAGAGGTGTGAAAGCACTAAATGTCTTTTCAAGTTTGATAGTTACATCCTTGTCTTTTTGTTATCTTTTGTTGGGTGAGAATGGTTAATGGTAAAACTAAGATGGATGAAATTGGTACAATAAGTCTTTTAAGGGTTGTCTTGAGGGATGAATCAAATATTTAGGCTAAATTAAATGTAAAAGGGCCCTAAGAGCACCTTCATATTGTTCTACAGTTTTAATGCCATTACCAATTATATTTTAAGCTCTAGGGTGATTGTTTGACATAACTTATTTTAGAAATATCATTTCTAGACAAGGCATCATACTTGGTCTTTAGATGATTAAGTTGGTTATGCCTAAAATCCATGTGTTGTGTTTCGTGGCATGAACAAAAATCCGAGTAGTTCTTTGCATATAGACAAGGATGTAGTTGCATGGATGCAGAATATATGTTGGGTGTCGTAAAGTGATAAGCTATGTTATAGTACATGCTCATTTGGAAGGTTGTACTAATAGACAAAATCAATTTTCCTTCACTCTCACCATTGTTTCACCTCTTTTCGAAGCAAATAATCTGTTGGCTTTATAATCAACTCACAAAGTACTTTGGCACCATTCATACTTTAGTCCTATGCTAGATGAGAGAAGAGTTTTGTCTCTTTTGGAAGAAAATATCCTCTCAACTTTATTATGAACCCGTGAAGTACTTTGGTACCGTTCATATTTGAGTCATATGCTAGAGGACACAACAATAGATTTTTCCAAGGTCCTTTTCCTAAATTTGTTTACTTTCATTAATTACATAAATAAATTCCTATGTTGCATGGGGACTTGTCCCCCCCCCAAAAAAAACTATGTAGCGTTTCGGGGATCCTTATGAAACATCCCCAAACTACTAGGGACTCCATTGGGGACTTGGGGACCTGCTTGCCATCCCAAAGACGTTTTGATAAAATTTTAGGGATATTTCAAACATATTTCAAGGATATTTTGGGCAAATTTTAGGGATTTTCTGGGCAGATTTCAAGGATATTTTGAAAAGATTTCAAGGATATTTTGGGCAGATTTTGGGGATATTCCAAGCATTTTCGAATAGATTTCAAGGATATTTTGGGCAGATTTTGGTGATATTCCAAGCATATATCTTCAATTTTGATAATCATGGAAATTGATGATTGGACAATATGATCATTTTTCCCATCCATTATTTTTGTTTTGCACTAAATATAAATCTGTTGTACAAGTTGCAGCTCAAATCATGGGTTTTGTATGATGTGTTTCGATTTGGGTTTCTGGTAATTTAAATATTGTATTTTCAATAACGTTACAATAAACAAAGCTTCCATGTCAAAAAACAAGAAATGCAACATTTCAAAGGGTTGATCCATGTGGTTACTACTCTTGTTCTTCTCATTTTTCTGGTCATCTTAAATTTTACATATTGTACATGGGTTTCTAGGAGTCATTCAAGTCTAGTGCTTCCACCATCCCAACCTCGAGCATTGTGAAAACAATCAGATAGTAGTGACTTGGATTGAGTACTAAATGTTTGACTAAATTCCTATTCAATCACTTTCTTAATTTGGAATATGAATCTAATCTCCTTACATAACCAAAGTATATTGTTGTGGTTTTCAACGTAGCTGTAAAAATCTGCAAAACCTATGGAGAAGGAAATGCCTTTTATGTTTTAACATAATCATTATTAACAAGAAATATGAGGAAGAAAAGTTGCTATAGAGATAGTTCTCACTTAAGTTTCCTAAAGCCAAACTACATTTTKCTCATATCTAACAACCAATAATGGAATGTCAATAGGCTCCTTTTAAATTKCTCGAGCTTTTTTAGAATTGGCAAGTGTAAGGGCTGTGCTCAATACCATACAATATCCCTTGTTATGCTTACAAGCTTGAAGAAACTACAAATGTTTATGGTGAATATATACACACACACACACATTTGTTGTCCCCTRAAATTTTTTGGGATGCACTCTAGCCATCCGGGGGATGCATCCCCCTGTCCTTGTTGGTCTCTCGTCTTGAAACCCAATGCAACATAGATCAATTATAAGAAAATTGGTAATGAGACGTACCAGACATATCAAACCCCTTAGGTGTCGTGCCCCTAACAAAATCCAATATCGTTGAGATTACAAAATTGAATAAAGGTAAGGAGACGAAACATATTGGCTATTTTAAAGGCCCCCTCTAATAAAAATCACTTGTATGAACATTGCCCTTGCTTAAGTAGAAGTTGATGGCTTTTAAATTTATAGGTTGTTGCCATCACCTATTGGCACTGCTTCATACAATTATTTGTAGACGAGTTATTTAACGTAGTGCCCAATATCAACACATATTAGTTTAATAGAAAATCCCTTATGGATGGACATGATTTTGGAATTTGGATGGTTAATGAGTAAAAAACAATCAATATTCTTGTGATCATAGTAGCTCAATAAATAATCACCTCCAACTCTATCATCTAGGAACTATCACAACATCCTCTTACAACCATTGTAAGAATGGTGACATGGCTTCAATATTGTTTTCTAAATCCTCGCAATGTGAGTAGTTTTGGAACTTAGCAACTATCACTAAAGACAATGAAATATAAACACCATTAAGAATGTTGTGAGAGCATTACAATTTGTTTTGAAAAACTTCATATCTAGGTAAGAAATTTTTTTAAGTGATGATTTTAAAATTATTTATTGGTTAAAATTATTGATATTTATTGTACCAATTTTTTTAATTTCAAACAAAATATAAGATTTCAAGTACACAATTTCATGCTTTGACATTACGTTGTTGTTGTTATTATTATTATTATTACTATTATTATTTTTAACTGAAACTGAAACTTGTACTAATATATAAAGTTTGTGTTGAAGCAAACAATTGGGTCATACAAAGAAACAAAATTTGGCTCATGGGTGTTAGTTTTTTTAGCTCGGTAAGTGCCTTAACCATGCCTATGTGTCTTAGGCTCACTGGTGGATGCATAAAACACCTCGGATCAACCTTATTATATTAGACTAAGTCTAACTTAGGCTAATCAACTATTTTTGTCCTTTGAGTGGAATGTGGGGCCCAGGATGAGTGAGGCACACCTCATGAGCTAGTGAGTGCTTTGTGGGATCCTACTAAGGGGGGAACACCACTTAGTGGAGTGTGGGGTCCAACCCAAATAAGGTGGCTCAATCTGAGCCATTGAAGGCTAGGTTGGGCACAAATCTCAAGGCACGAGGGAGGCTGCTGGAAGGATAAAAGAAGGGGTTCGGGGTGTGAAGGAGACACATTCCTCATTTGTGAGATGCAAGTGAGTTGAAGGAGGGCACATAGGGCTAAGGAAGAGGACAATTGGCTGGGTGGTTTGAATATCCCGTTGAGGGGAAATTTCAAGGCATTTTGGACAACTTGTAGAGGTTGAATTTTAGTAGTTTAAGAGGCCATACCTATTGGAGTGTACTAGACCATACCAGGTCATATTTTTCAGCAAGCAAGAGGGCCAATTTGAGCAAGTCATACAACAGTCTAGGAAGGTCAAAATTCTCAAGCCATTCAGTAGCAACAGAGAGTGATTTTCAGGAGGTCGTACAACATAGATTGTTGGGACGTACAATAGTGTTAGAGGAAGCCTTTTGTTGCGTTGTACAATTGGGTGTAGCTAGGTCATACAACTGATAAAAGAGGGCAAATTTGTTGTAAGAAATTTTTGAATAATTTTATTGTTGTAATATTCCTTTGAAGCCCATAATAGAAGCCCTCCTTTGTTGGTTTTCCTCACACTGGGGTTTCCAGGGTATATCTGGTGTCCTTGTGTATCTTGTGCTTAGTTATGTGTATGTTTATGCTTTTACTTTGTTGTTATATAACTCAATTGTAAGCTATTAGCATAATTTTTAGATTTAAATCAACAAGTTATATTTCTAAGTTTAGTAAATTATTGGCTATAATTTCAAATGTCGAGTTAAGGGAAAATAACATGGTATCATAGCTCAGCCTCTGAGCACAAGACAAGCCAAATTTCTTGTTGTGCATACTAGGAAGAGTAAATCAACAAGTGGGACGTATAACCAGAGAAAGTGGGGCAGCCAGAGGAGCGGACTCAAATGGTTGGTCTAAGGTTCGAAGACAGACTGGAGGGTGCCTCAAACTTTTGTCCTTGGAGGGAGCGTATAAGCTTGGTGCCAGAGGAGGATGAACTATTGGAATTTGTTGAAGGGAAAGTAGTCCCTCCATCTGATCCAACACAACTAACAACCCACCTCAAGAAAGATGTAAAGACGAGGAGGATTATTGTGGATGGAGTTAAAGACCACATTATTCCCCATCTATTTGGAAAGAAGACAACCAAGGAGATGTGGGAGGCCTTGGTAAAGTTGTATCAGTTTGATAACTAGAGTAGAAAGATGTTGCTCAAAAAGAAGTTAAAGAGCACGAAGATGGGTAAGGGAGAGTCGATGGTCACTTACCTCACAGAGTTCCTTTAGATCAGAGATGAACTGGAAGCCGTGGGAGAGGCAATGGACAAGACTGAGTTTGTGAGGACAACCTTGAATGGCTTCACCAAGCAGTGGGAAGTATCTGTCCGTGGAGTGGTGACTTGAGAGAAACTCCCTGATTGGGAGAGGCTATGGGATGAATTCACCCAGGAGGAGCTGAGAGTTGATGCCACCAATGATAGCCAACCAAAGAATAAAGAGGAGAATGTGACTCTTCATGTGAAGAAGGGAGGTAGAGTGGGAGGTTACAAAGACATGGAAAAAGTGAAATGCTTTGCATGTCACAAGATTGGCCACTATGCTAACCAGTGTCCCAAGAAAAAGAGGAAGAATGAGGAGGAAAAGATGACAGCCTCAACATCTACGAAGATAAATGAGTTTGTAGAGAAATTCGAGGATGAATTTTCTTTGGTTGCCTCTCTTTCGAGCAACAACATATCGATTGAGTTGGCGGACAATGGGGCATGGTTCGTGGGCACTGGATCATCTCGTCATATGATGAGAATGAGGTCGATGTTCCTTAGTGTTTCAAAGAAGGGATTAGACTCACATGTGGATCAGACTCAGATTCCAACTAGAGTCAAGTGGTTCTTTGGAGGTGGATGAGGTGATGTATCTACTAGATATGAGGGTCAATTTTCTCTATGTGTCAGCTCTGGAAGATATGGGGTATGTGGTGATGTTAGAGGATGGACATGTGCTCATATGGTCAGAGGGAGTATATACCCAAGATGTAATAGTGATGCTTGGCATCAGAGAGTGTATGATGTACAGGGTGTTAGGACAACCTGTAGTTGGGTCCAAGGGGATCTTGGATCAGAGATTCGTGTCAATGGCTAAGTCTAGTGGACGAGTGACTTCATCCAAGATTTTCAGCTGGTATGACATGACACTGATGGATGAGCAGAGAAAGAGATCNCAGAGGGAGTATATACCCAAGATGTAATAGTGATGCTTGGCATCAGAGAGTGTATGATGTACATGGTGTTAGGACAACCTGTAGTTGGGTCCAAGGGGATCTTGGATCAGAGATTCGTGTCAATGGCTAAGTCTAGTGGACGAGTGACTTCATCCAAGATTTTCAGCTGGTATGACATGACACTGATGGATGAGCAGAGAAAGAGATCGGATTAGAGTGCAACAGAGGTAGCGGGGATGTCTTCTAGTTCAGAGGGAGCAAATACATCAACAATAGATTTGTGTTGAATTATTGTAACTTCGAAGAATATTCTACTTATATTTGAGTCATTCTTGTATAGATCAATTCCCCTTTTGTGGATTGATCAAGTCGTGTCTTATATAAGATCAAATCCCCTTTTGTGGATTGGTCAACATGTATTTATATGGTAGTATTTGTAAAGTCGTCCCCTAGTAATTGTAAAGTGGTTTTATCCACTTGTAGGAGAAGTTGGCTCCACCAAGTGAAGAGACACAACCCTAGCGCCACCTCACAACTTGTATTTATATGTGAGGATGGTGTCTCATTTGGATACACACACTAGACTAGCTCTGCAACTATGAATAAGTGTGCAAGTCTTGGAGGAACTGCTACTGCAACTAAGTGTGACGTCAAGAAGGTTTTTTTAGTTTGTGTCTTGGTATTTCTTGGTTAAGTGGTGTGGTACTCTTCCTAGTGAAGGAGAAGAGGAGGATCTTATGTTCGGTCTTTGTTCTATCTATATTGAGGAAGTTTTGTTGGGTTTTCTTCCCCACAAGGGTTTCCCACGATAATCTGTGTCTCTATTGTTTCTGTGATTGTCTCTCTTTCAATGATCTTATTTATGCAACTAGTGTGGAAAATGATTGGAATAATAAAGAAGAACCGTAATTGTTAGTTGTATAAGTAAAACTTCAACATGGTATTAGAGCAGGCCTGAAAGAGACCAACTCACAATCCATTTTTCAATATTCCAGTTGTTGTAGAATTAGGGTTTCTGCATAAACTCTAGGTCTGATGTTTTTTTTGTTTGAGGAGGACATTGGAGAAAGTAACAACACCTAGGAACTCGCCCTAGGAGGGCACATCTAGTCCCTGGATCAGAATTTTGAAATTTGAAGTTTGAGAAATCAGGGTTTCCTTATAAAACCCTAAGTTGCAGTACCAGTTGCAGTTGTAGTGCCAGTTTCTTCATACCAGTTCCTTCATACCAGTTGCAACACCAGTTTCAGCACCAACTGCAGTACCAGTTGCAATGAATTTTTTTGTGAAGTGTTGGGACTGATGTTTTATTGTCCTAGTTGGGAATATCCAGGTTGCATTTTGATATGTTGAAGTTATCATACTAACCATTGGTCAAAATTAAAGTCAAAGTATTAGATTGATTAAAGTTGAGATTATAGCGTTTATTCCCTAACTCATATTTCTGTCAAGATAACATATTGTCTTAGTACAGAGGACAGGTTGAAGAAAATACTTATCATCTTGAATGAAGGAGACTCGTAAGAAAAGAAATAGACTCATTCTTGAGGAAAAGACTCCAGTTTTGATTGATTAAATTGATAAGATTCAAATTTACACATATCAAGTTTGATAAGCACTAAAGTTGTGATAGCAATTTTTGAAAAGTTTTATTATTGAACACTTGGTAGCATGTGAGCATTATTGAGATAAATGCTTACCGTAATCATTTACTAGATATAACTAACATCTCCTCTAGGACAAACTTATTGTTTTGTTTCTAGGTTACCACGAAGGAATTATTGATCACAACACTAGAAGAGTGTTTCTCTCATTCCTTATTATTGTATTTCTTACTTTTTACGCTTGTTTTAGGCACGTCACAAGTGATAGCTCTAAAGGACCTATTGTGACAATTGCTATTGCTATTGTTTTATTATTATCATAAAGAGTATTATTCTTGTTTGTTGGTTCTCCCTTGTTGTTCTTGTTTCAAGTAGGTCACAAGTGATAACCCTGAGGAAGCTATAGTGACGGTTGAAGGAGGCAACATATTAGATGAGACATGGAAGACTCAAGTCTACAAGTTGAAGCAAGCTCCAAGAGCTTGGTATGGAAGGATTGATAGTTTTTTGATGAGCTTGGGCTTTGCCAAGAGTAAAGTTGATCCCAACCTTTACTTCAAGATTGAAAATGATGGACCAATTATATTGTTGCTATATGTGGATGACTTATTCTTGACAGATGAAGAAAAGCTCATCATAGATTGTAAAAATATTTTTTTCGCTAAATTTGAAATGAGGACCTAAGTCTGATGCACTATTTCTTAGGTCTTAAAGTATGGCAAAGCCCATAAGATATTTTCCTTAGTCAAGGAAAGTATGTTGTGAAAATTTCGAAGAGATTCGACATGAAGGACTGTAGAACCATGTCCACACCTATGTAAATGAATACCAAACCAGATATATGATTTGTTGTGAACACCTTGAGTCAGTATCTAGTGGAGCCCAGACATGTTCACCTTGTAGTTGCAAAGAATGTGATGAGATACCTTAAAGTGATTCAGACAGAAAAAAACACTCCATTTTTTTGTTTCAGTTAAGGGTCAGCCACGATTTCATGGAAAAGAAGGAAGCAGTCTAGTATTGCTCTCAACACGATAGAAGCAGAGTGCATTGCAACATATTCCGCTAGTTGTGAAGCCATATGGATTCATAAGTTGTTGACGGGTCTATTCGATTTGGAGATGGAAGATACCATGATTGTATGTGATAACCAGAGTTGCATAAATATAACAAAGAACCCAATGTTCCATGATAAGATAAAGCACATAAAGATCTGATATCACTACATTCGTGACATGGTGTGGAAGGGAGTTGTAAAACTCCAATATGTTGGCACAAATGACTAAGTTGTAGATGTGTTGACTAAGCCTCTGTCTCGTGTGAAGTTTGAGTACTTCTGATACAAGTTTGGTGTTGTCCGAAAGGACCTCCCTCGAAAGGGGGAGTGATGTTGATGATACTATTGTATCCTGACCAACAACGGGTAGCTCGGTTAGGATTTTATATCCTAGGGGACTGATCATCCCTGGGCAGATCCCGAAGGTCCAGTAAGGACGGTCTGTCAAAGTACATGTGCATGTATATGCTAGTTGTGGTCAGTAGTGGTAGCTCAATTAGGATTTTATATCCTAGGGAATCTTATGATTTCTGGGTAGATCCCAAAGATCCGATAAGGACGATCTGTTAGAGTACCACATGGTAGCTTTGTTAGGATTCTATATCCTAGGGAATATTATGATTCCTGGGAAGATCCCGAAGGTTTGGTAAGGATGGTGTGTTAGAGTATCACAGATGTTGTTGATGATTTTGATGTTCCAGCTTCGTGTTGTTGATGTTGATGTTCCTGCTTCGTGTTGTTGATGATGTTGATATTTCAGCTTCGTGTTGTTGATGTTGATGTTCCAACTTCGTGTTGTTGATGTTGATGTTTCGAACTTCATGTTGTTGATGATAATGATGTTACTCTAGCTTCGCGCTACAAATGATGATGATGTTCAATTTCTATTGATGTTGATGATGAGAAATAATTTCGATGACCTATAGATATGACTGACAATCTCCCCGATGTTGATGACAATGTCCCCTCCTCCTGATTATGTATTGAGTCCAGTCAGTTGTTATCACTGTTGTCAGTAGAATACCCGTCTTGTTAAGGGGGAGTGTTGAATTATTGTAACTTTGAAGAATATTCTACTTATATTTGAGTCATTATTGTATAGATCAAATCCCCTTTTGTGGTTTGATCATGTCGGGTCTTGTATAATATCAAATCCCCTTTTGCGGATTGGTCAACATGTATTTAGATGGTGGTATTTGTAAAGTTGTCCCCTAGTAATTGTAAAGTGGTTTTAGCGACTTCTAGGAGAAGTCAGCTCCACCAAGTGAAAAGACACAACCCTAGCGCCACCTCACAAATTGTATTTATATGTGAGGTTGGTGCCTCATTTGGATACACAAACCACACTAGCTCTGCAACTATGAAGAAGTGTGCAAGTCTTGGAGGAACTACTACTGCAGCTAAGTGTGATGTCAAGAAGGTTTTTTTGGTCCGTGTCTTGGTATTTTTTGGTTAAGTGGTGTGGTACTCTTCCTAGTGAAGAAGTAGAGGATGATCTTTTGTTCGGTCTTTGTTCTATCTATATTGAGGAAGTTTTGTTGGGTTTTCTTCCCCGTGAGGGTTTCCTAGGATAATCTGTGTGTCTCTATTGTTTATGTGATTGTCTCTCTTTCAATTATCTTATTTATGCAGCTAATGTGCAAAATGATTGGAATAATAAAGAAGAACCATAATTGCTAGTTGTATATGTAAAACTTCAACAATTTGATGGGATTAGAGATTGATCCAGGTGGAGACACCTCTATCGCTAAGAGGGAGTGTTATTGTTTTTAGCTCGGCAAGTGTCTCAGTTATGCATGTGTCCTAGGCTAGCTGATGGGCACATAAAACACGTCAGATCAACCTTATTATATTAGTCTAAGTCTAACTGAGGCTAATCAACATTTTTTTTCCTTTGAGTGGAATGTGGGGGCCAAGATGAGTGGGGCTCACTTCATGATCTAGTTAGTGCTTTGTGGGACCTTGCTAAGGGGGTTGCACTACTTAGTTGAGTGTGGGGTCCAACCCAAAGAAGGTGTCTCAATCTGAGCCATTGAAGGCTAGGTTGGGCACACATCTCAAGGAAAGAGGGAGGCTAATGGAAGGATAAAGGAACGGGTTGAGGGTATGGAGACACATTCCTCAATTGTGATATGCAAGTGAGGTGAAGGAGGGCGCATAGGGATGAGGAAGAGGGAAACTGGCTGGTTGGTTTGAGCATCCGATTGAGGGGAAATTTTAGGGCATTTTGAACAGCGTGCAGAGGCTGAATATTTGCAGATGAAGAGACCATACCTACTGGAGGATACTGGGCCATACTAGGACATATTTTTCAGCAAGCAAGTTGGTCGATTTGAGTAGGTCATACAACAGTCCAGGAAGGCTAAAATTCTCAGCCCATTCAACAACAACAGGGGGTGATTTTCAGCAGTTCATACAACATAGATTTCTAATCCATACAATAGTGTGAGCGACATCCTTTTGTTGGGCCATACAATAGTGTTCAAGACAAGCTTTTGATGGGTTGTACAACTAGGTGTAGTTGGGCCATACAATTGATAAAAGAGGGCGGATGTGCTGTAAGAAATTTTTGAACAATTTTGTTGTAGAATCCCTCCTTTGTTGGTTTTCCCCACATTGGGGTTTCCAGGGTTTATTTGGTGTCCTTGTGTATTTTGTGCTTAGTAATGTGTATGCTCTTGCTGTTACTTTGTTGTTATATAACTCAGTTGTAGGTTATTAGCATAATTTTCAGATTTATATTAGCAAGTTATATTTCTGAGTTTAGTAAATAACAGGCTATAATTGCATATCTTAAGTTAATAGAAAATAACAATGGCTTGTGTAATTTCCTACTATTTCTATAACAAAAACTTGAACCATCTCCAAAAAGAACTTCCATACAGATTGACTAGTTATTTCCTTTACAAATTGGCCCAACAACAACACTAATTTGAAAATACTAATGAAATGATGCATTGTTCTAAACTTCTTGCTCTTTGAAAGGTAGGAGAGAGCCTTCTACCACATCCATAAGAACTAAATCATGACCCCCAAAATGTTTATTCATGTTTCTCCATGTTGGGATATTGTTGCACCTTGATTGATTGGAACCAAATTTGAACGCTGAGGTAAAACCAAATACTGGAGATATTGACAATCGATTTCCAATCCATCAATTTTCCGTGTCTAAATCACAAGCAAGTTCATAATATTTGTGATTGCTTTCTCTAGGTCTGCCATTTTTGTTGCAATGTGCCGAAGAGCATTAATGTTCACTTGAGTGATCTCTTTGTGCTGACGAATAATTTTTTTGGCCTTAGCCCAATTGGAATCCATGCTTCTCTAGAGGAGGCTACAACAAGGAACACTAAACCACAGAATGCCAAGACAAAATTTCCCGATAGCCACTTTAAAGAAGACAAAGAAGAAGGGGTAAACACCTGCAATAACAAACGGAATAGCAGAAGATAAATTTCCTTCAAAATAAGACACAAAAATAGGAAGCCTGATGACCAAGAGGGACATGGTCAAAGCCAAGAAAAGAGTTATCATCGAAGGAGAGACAAAATCCACTACTACTTGAAACCGATGACGAGCATCCGTAGAAAACTAGAGCCGAGATTGCAAACCATCCACTGGGAACCATAGAGTTGCACCTCCCGAACTACCCACAAAGACCAAGGATTCCTCACATATGAATCCCTCTGTGCACACTTCACAATGAATAACCCTTCACCACTGTCTTCCATATGTGCGAGTGGATTAAATGCACTTCCACCCAACACTACTCGCCTCCACTTGTCTTGGGCCATTAAATGAGCCTTGTACCTACCGGATTATGGTATGAGGAGGAACCCTCAAACCACATTTCTTATGTAGGTACCTTCATTTAGATGACAACCCAATTTATCCCAATAATCAACTTTGGTATTAAGCTCACGTTTGATGTGGTAAATCACCACTTCTTTAAACTCTGAAAGGAGGATGAGAATACAGGAAATGATGATATTAAGAGCATTATTCCCTATCGTTGACCTATCAATTATTGCATGAACCACCATCATCAAATCTCCTAGAATCACTATGATTCTATCTTATTGATCATTTCTTCCATCGCGATGGAAACTCCTTTCCACTAGGAATAAGCCTCAACGATGTTGTTTGAAACATTTCCTAGTTCCCAAGCAAAGGAGACTATGCGATTTCCTTTGGGATCTTGAAGATTCCCCCCACACTTGCCACCCCTAGGTTATCCCATGAAGCCGCATAAAAAAAGAGGATACAAGGTTGTTGTTGGGCTATCCATTCGCTAAATCCTTATCCAGATTTCTTGATTACCCACTTTGGTAAAAAGACTACATGACCACTATGAGAGGGAGGAACAACCCTAATCTTAAATTTTCTCATCCATTTCATTTCAGATTGTATATTTTAACCTTATGCAATAAATTATTGAAAATAGATTCTTAATAAAACAAAAAAGATACATTGATGACACACACACACACACATTACACAAAGATTTTACCCTAGAAACCCAAACCAAGAAAATCAACAACCAGCTTAGAGTTGCACCTATAATCTTCTATTCATCATCATTCTTCTCCACTATTTACAATACAATATATAGGATCCCGCGACATCCAAAAACCCTAATCCATGGACCAATATTAGTCAACAACCCTATTTCCTTAATCGAAATTAGAAAACTATCGACAAAACCGTGTGTCGAAAACCGCTAAAAGCAGACGCAAAAAATCGTCATTTTTTTTGGGGGACCCAAGGCCCCCACCCCCTACTCTCATATCAGTGTAGAATACCTGGGATCAATTTTGCAAAGAATATAACACATACCCAAAATTATCTCACTTTTTTTCTTTGCATATAGGGGGTTATAAGATTACATAGTCAACAATCGAGGGCAAAAATTCCCTTAGATCCTCCACACCAAGAGAACTTTTCAGTGCTCACAGATTTTTTTAATGAATCCACAACATTATCCAAAGTATCCACTTTCATCAACAACACCTTCTTTTCTTCAACCATGTCTCTCACAAAGTGATATTGAACATCAATATGTAGTCTTTGAATGCTAAGCTAGGTTCTTCTCCAGGAAGATTGCACTTTGATTGTCACAATCAATCCTTATAGCTTGTTGTACCATTCCAATATCTTAACACAATCTGTGTAACCATATTTCTTCCTTACTTGCATGAGTGGTTGCCATGTATTCAACTTTTGTAGTTGAGAGTGCCACTACAACATGTCTTTTTCTCATCCCCAACTGATTGCTCCCCCAAACAGGTTAAAGACATACCCGCTTGTATATATTTTGTGATCCATATCTCTAGCCCAGTCTGCATCAACAAACCCATGTATGTGGAACACTCTATCCAATCATGGTCTTCCTTGGTAGCACATTCCATAACTAGTAGTGCCACCAAATACCTGAAAACCCTTTTTATTTTTTTCAAATGCTCCTTCCCTGGTTTTGACATATACCTGCTCAAAACTCCCATTGCATGTGCAATGTTCGGTCTAGTACAGACTATTACATACATCAAACTAACAACCACTTTCGCATACAGAACATTGGACATGTCCTCTTCCTCTTCATGTTTCTTAGGACCTTGATCCACATATAACTTTACACCTACATGAATAGGAACCCTAACCAGTTTACATTCCTGCGTATTAAACCTCTGCATATTGTCTTGACATAACTTCCTCTGATTTAACCAGTGTTTCTTATTTGCTCGATCTCTTTTAATTTCCATGCCCAAAATGAAATTTGCAGCACCAATATCCTTCATTTAAAATTTAGAGGACAACTAAGTTTTCACATCTTGGATGATCTCCTCATTGTTTCCTATCAACAACATATCATCCACGTACAAGAGGAAATAAATAAGATTATCATCGATTAAATTGAAATACACACAGTGATTCAATTTGCTCCTTGTGAAGGCAAGTCCCAACATATAAGTATCAAATTTTTGATACCACATCCTTGGTGATTGCTTTAACCCATACGGGGACATTTTCAACGTACGTACCATCTCTTTCTTTCCCTTCACAACAAATCCTTCTAGTTGCTTCATGTAGATTTTTTCTTTCAGATCTCCATCTAGAAAATGTTGTCTTCACATCCATTTGTTCTACTTCAAAATAAAATGCAACAACAAGAGATAAAAGAAATCTAATTGAAGTTAATTTAGCAACAGGAGAAAACATTTCACCAAAGTCGATTCCCTCTACATGGGAATAACCTTTTGCTACTAATCGAGCTTTGTATTTCTCCACTTTCCCTTTTGCATTCAACTTCTTTTTAAACACCCATTTGTTTTCAATTGGATTTCTTCCAGTTGACAACTCCACTAGATCCCAAGCCTCATTTTTGTTCAAGGCTATTGCATTTTCCCATAGTTTTCCATCTTCTGAATCCACTACCTCCCTAATAGTTCTAGGATCATCATCAATAATAAACAAAACAAAATTTTAACAGAAATTAGGTGGAGTATACATTACTGATTACCTTCTTTCCTGAACCGATCTCCTCAATATTGGAGTATGAGGATCTTCTCCTTCTTATTCTTGTTCTCATGTAGTGTATGATTTGTCATCCTTCAAATCAAACTCTATTTTCCCTAGTTCTTCCTTCCTTGGTAGGACTTCATGTTTGAAAACATCTTTGATTTATCTAAATACCACATCTCGACTATACACTACCTTCTTAGTTTTTGGGTTCCAAAGCTTATAACCTTTCAGACCATCTTTATATCCAATGAAGATACACTTTTCATCCTTTTTATCTAACCTTACTCTTTTTTTCCTTTGGAACATGAACATAGGCATCACAACTAAATACCCTGAGATGTGTCAGAGAGGGTTTATTACCAATGCATAGCTCATGTGGAGTCATGTCATCCAACGTTGATGAAGGTGATTGATTCACCAGGTAACATGTAGTACTCAATGCCTTTGCCCAAAATTCATGTTCTAACTCGACACCACTGAGAATGCACCTTACTTTTTCCATCAATGTCTTGTTCATCCTTTCTGCAACTCCATTCTTCTGAGGTGTATATGGAGTAAAATTTTTCCTTTCTATACCACACTTTTACAGAATTCTTCGAATTCATTGATGCATTATTCTCCACCATTATCTGTCCTCAACGCCTTAATTCTCTTCTTTGTCTGATTCTCCACAAGAGCCTTAAACTCTTTAAACTTGTCAAAGACTTCAGATTTATTCTCAAGGAGATAAATCCAAGTATTCTTAGAGAATTCATTTATAAATGAGACAGTACACAGATTTTCCTAGTGATGGAACCGACATGGGTCCAAAACATCATTATGCACCAACTATAAAATTTATTTTTCCCTCATTGTACCAGAGGGGAATCTTACCCAGTTTTGCTTCCCATATACACAATGTTCACAAAAATTAAAATCCAAAGAGAAGTTAGACATACCTTCAACTATACCTTTACCATGTAGTAGTTGAAGGCCCTTCTCTCTAATATGCCCCAATATTTGATGCCACAACATAATCTTTTCTCTAGAGAATGTAGGAGTTTTTTCTTACTCAGCTCCAATCTCAGAAAGAATGGAACTATTGCACCCATCACTAATAGTGCTTCCATGCAACTTATACATAGTTCTAATTCAAACTCCCTTTAGTAACACCATTTCTCCTCAAACCATTCTACACATTTTTTTCTCAAACACTGTTTTTACCCCGGTATCGTCCATTTTGCTTACATAAATCAAATTTTTGGCCAATCCTTGGATGTGTAGAACACCATGGAGTGTTATAATCCTTCCATCCATGAGCTTCAGCTTGACTTTTCCCTATCCTATTATTTTGGCTATCGAGTCATCACCTAGGAAATCATCACCTCCATCATACCTTTCATATTTGCAGAACCACGCCCTATGAGGAGTCATATGAAAGGACGCACATGAGTCAACCAACCACGCCTCATGATATGCATGTGTGCTTGAAGAAGCCAAGTACACTTCCCCTCCTTCTAAGGAGGTTTTTGCTTCTATAGAAGGAGCATCTTCGGATCCCTTCCCTCTCTCAACACTTTTGGATCTACATTGCTTCTTGTAGTGACCTTTTCCACATCTCCAACATACCTTTACAAACTTTACGAGAGATTTAGATCTTCCCTTAGATTTATATCTCCCACTTGAGGACTTAGATCTATTTGTTTCCTAGGAGTGTCCTCTTGGAAATAATGCTTCTACGCTCTGTCCTTCCATGTTCTTCTGCCTCATCTCCTCCAACAACAAGGATGAGACCAAATTATCAAAACTTAAAGTAGTTGTATTACTACCTATGGCCACAACCAGACTATCC
Source organism: Picea mariana (assembly GCA_032191745.1). NCBI lineage: Eukaryota > Viridiplantae > Streptophyta > Pinopsida > Pinales > Pinaceae > Picea > Picea mariana. The sequence goes on from JASDQU010736613.1 coordinate 51,259, forward strand.
CACGAGTCTGGTAAAAAACACAATAAACTGATACATGTATCTTCATCAGAAATATTAATATCAACAGATAATAATTGACATACCACTGTATTGAAGGCATTCAGATTCTCTATCACCAAGTCTCCATATTTCATCCTTAGGTTATACAACTTCTTCTGTAGGAACAATTTGTTTACCGAGGACTTAGACTGATACAACTCCCCGATTTATTCCATAAAGCCTTGGTCATAGCTTCCCCTGACACATTCAATAATATTGAATCTGAGAGACACAAATGGATTGTGCTTTTCGCCTTTCGATCCAAATTTTTCCAGGCTTTTGTTGACGTTCCTGTACGTGTAGTACCTGGATTTACAATGATCCACTAATCTTTGTCCACCAACAAATCTTCCACGACTCAAAAATTTTTCCATTAAATTTATTGATCTTTATTTTCGAACTACTCGCCATTTCTTTTCATCTGAAGAATCAATACCACGGACCTCCCACTATGACAAGGTTTATCATCAGCCCGAGCCATACCCTTAGCCACAAAGGCATCCCCCTTAAGCTAATAACAACTTTGATACCAAATGTAGATTTTAACCTTGTACAATAAATCACTGCAAATGGATTCTTAATAAAAATAGAAAATATACAATGGTACACACACACACACACACATTACATAGAGACTTTACCCTAGAAACCCAAACCGGGAAAACCAACAACCTGTTTAGAGCCACAACTCTAATATTTTATTCATCATCATCCTTCTCCATTTTTTACAATACAATATATAATCTCACGACATTCAATATCGCTAATCCATTGACCCCCCCTTTCTCCCATATCAATGTACAATACCTAAGATTAATTTTGCAAAGAATATAACACATTCCATGTTAAATTTAGAGTTGCTATTAAGTTCTTTTCAATTTACTAGACAATAATAGCATAAGCAGGATCACTGAAAGAAACACAATCACAAGGTACACAACATTTTATCCTGGGAAACCCTCATGGGGGAGAAAACCCAACAAAAACTTTCTCAATAATAGATTGCCAATACAATGCCAAGACTAAATACCAAACCACCAAGAATAACCCAAGATTGATCATGCGCCTCTCTCTTCTTTTTCTAACTGCAACTTCCTTCAAAAATTGTGCACTAGATGAGTGACTGAGTGAATGAGGCATTGTCCTCACTTATTTATACAAGCTGAGGGGCACTAGGGTTATGTCTCTTCACCGGGTAGGGCCAACTTCTTCCAATAGTGGTTAAAATCACTTTAATAAACTCTAGAGGCTGACTTCTTAAATACCACCATATAAATATGGTTTGACCAATCCACAATAGGGGATTTAAACTTATACAAGATCTGACATGATCAATCCACAAAAGGGGATTTGATCTATATAATAATAAATCAATTATAATTAGAATATTCTTTGTAGTTACAATATTTCAACACCCCCCCCTTAACAAGAAGGGTATTCTACTGACATAACCCAATACAACATCATCAGGAGAGAGAGAGAGGGAAGCAACATCATCAACATCTGGAACACTGAGTGGCATATCTACAAATCTTCAGAATTTTTTCTCATCATCAATATCATCATCATTCACAACATCGAGCTGGAGTAGCATCATCATCATCGTTCATAGCATGGAGCTGGAATAACATCATCATCATCATTCACAACATGGAGTTGGAATAACATCATCATCATCATTCACAACATGGAGCTGGAATAGCATCATCATCATCATCAACAACATCGGCATGAATATGAAACATCAACATCGATAACATGAATCTAGAGAAATAATCTCACCAACACGAGGCTAGTACATCATTATCAACAACATGAGACTGAATCAATTGGCATCATCATCACGAGACTGAAACAACAACATCATCAACATGAGGTTGAGACAACAACATCATCAGTACGAGGTTGAGATAACAACATTATCAACACAAGGTTGAGACAACAACATTATCATCATATGGAAATAGAATGAGGCAGGTGCAACAACAAAATTTTGTGGTACTCTGACAGACCGTCCTTACCAGCATATACATGCATAGGTGCTCTGATAAGCCGTCCTTATCGGACCTTCAGGATCCGTCCAGGGATGATCAGTCCCCTAGGATATAAAATCCTAACTGAGCTACTCGTTGTTGGTCAAGATACCATAGTATCATCAGCATCACTCCCCCTTTCGAGGGAGGTCCTTTCAGACTATACCAAGCTTGTCTCAAAAGTATTCAAACTTTACACAAGACAGAGGATTGGTCAACACATCTGCATCCTACTCATTTGTGCCAACATATTGGAGTTTTACAGCTCCCCTCTGCACCATATCACGAATGTAGTGATATAGGATCTCTATGTGCTTTGAATTGTCATGGAACACTGGGTTCTTCGTCATCTTTATGCAACTTTGGTTATCACATAGAATCACGGTGGCTTCCATCTCCAGATTGAATAGACCTGTCAACAAATTATGAAGATGTATGGCTTCACAACTGGTGGAACATGCTACAATGTATTCTACTTCTGTCATGTTGAGAGCAATAATGGATTGCTTCCTTCTCTGCCATGAAGTCATGGCTGACCCCAGACTGAAACAACATCTTTAAGTGCTCTTTCTATCAGAAACACTTACAGCTCAATCTGAATCAGTATATCCATACAGTCTCAAGTCATGATCTTTAGTATAACAGAGACCATATTCCAACGTACCCTTAAGGTATTTCATCACATGTTTTGTAGCAACAAGGTGAACATGTCTGGGCTCTATCAGACACTGACTCACAGTGTTCACAACAAAACATATATCTGGCCTGGTATTCATCAGATACATCAACGATCCAATGATCTGTCTATATAGAGTAGCATCAACTAATTCTGACAAAGTATCCACTAGGAGATTCAACTTTGTTTCCATGGGTGTGTTCATGGCTTTACATTCCAACATATCAAACCTCTTCAGTATTTCAACTGCATACTTCCCTTAGTTAAGGAAGATCTTCTCTGGGTTCTGCCAAACTTCAAGACCTAAGAAATAATGCATCAGGCCTAGGTATTTCATCTCAAATTCTACAACAAGTGTCTTCTTACAATCTGTGATGATATTTTATTCTCATGTTAAGAATAAGTCATCCATATACAACAACAATATAACTATCTCATCATTCATAGCCTTGAAGTAAAGGTTAGAATTAGCTTTACTCTTGGTAAATCCCAAGCTCACCAGGAGACTATAAAGTCTTCCATACCAAGTTCTAGGAGCTTGATTTAACCCATACAGAGATTTCTTCAACCTGTAGATGTGAGTCTTTCTATCTTCAACTTCAAACCAAATTTTCACATCACATTGTACCAACATGGTACACTTGCTCGACTACAACTTAATCTGCACAATCATGTGCTGGCTCTGCAAAGCATTATATGTCTTGTTGTCTGAGAGTATGTCCTCTACTCTTTCTGTAATTGTTCCTTGTGGAACTGAGACTCTGCACCTGCAGTTGTTATTTCTAAAGCTGAGCATGACTGCTTCATTCCCACCGTAATTGCTTCATTATGAGAGTATCTCCTCTATTCTATCACGACAACAACTTCATCTGAAACTGAGAGTGGCTCAATAATTGATACTGGACGTATCTCTTCTTATTTCATGGAGGTATCTCTATCTGCTATTGTAGTCATGTCTCCATCAACCAACTAATGTACTACACCAACTGGCACTGGAGATAACTCAATCTCAAATATAGGGATTTCTCCCCCCGAATCTCATACTGTATCAGAATCATGGTTGTTGTGGTTGTCTTAACGAACACTGGAACTATTTCTTCGATTATTGGAGTAAGTGTCTTGTCATAGTCTTCTCCCTCTTGTTGGGAGAATCCTATGGACACAATTCAGTCTTTGTACATCTTTATATTGTTATCTGCAACATGATTGATCTGTTAGATCAATCTTGGAAGTCAATTCTGACTTCCCTTCTAGTCTCATGGAAAAATTCATTTCCTAGTACTTCTGACTGGCTTCCTTCTCTGTCACTCAAACAAAGGAATCTTCCCAAGAGATTTCATGTCTCCTAGAGGTTTCTAAAACCATGAGCTAGTCTTCTCAACTCTTGGCATCTGTCTGTGAGTCCTGGAAGGTGTCTCCTTTTCCCATTTGATCCTCTTTGAGATCAAGCTCACTCTATTCTTTATTTCTTCTAAGTCTACAAAGACTTCATATTCTCTACAAGATATACTTGGTGTAGAATACCAAGTCTTAATATGAAAAGTTGAGTCATACTTCAAACAAATTATACTTCTTGTCAAGGTGGCTTCATTATCCATTGACCAAGTCTACTTAATGTTAAGTCATTTTTGGAGCCTTCTGCTCATTACAATCAATCTCCATATGGTATACTTTGTATCTCAAAAATATCTTATTCTTTATCTTCTTTGGTACATGAATGTATACGGTCATGTACGTAATCTGCTTCATGTCTCGTCTAATATGTTGACTCCTGCAAACCGTCACTATAGATTCCTTAGGGCACACGTGACCTGCCCGGAACAAGAAAAACAACAAAAAAGAATAATACTCTTTATAATAATAACAAAGCAATAACGAGAACAATTGTCACGATAGCTCCTTTAGATCTATCACTTGTGGCATGCCTGAAACGAAGGTCAAAGGTAAGAAACACAATACAGAATGAGAGAAACACTCTTCTAGTGTTGTGATCAAACATTCCTCCATGGTAACCTGGAACCAAAACAAAAAGTTTCTCCTAGAGGAGATGTTAGTTGTATATGGTAAATTATTACAATAAGCATTTATCTCAATATGCTCACATGCTACCAAGTATAATACTGTTCAAACACTGTTATCTCAACTAAAGTGTTTACTTGTAATGAGGTAGTTATCAAACTTGTCATGTGCAACTTTGAATCTTATCAACTTAATCAATCAAACCTGGAACCTGGAGTGTTGACCTCAAGAATAAGTGTGTTGTTTTTCTTCCAAGTCTCCTTCACTCAAGATGATAAGTGCTTTCTTCAACCTGTCCTCTGTACTAAAACAATATGATATCTTGACAGAAATCTAAGTTAGAGAATAAAATCTAATCTCTGACTTTAATTTTGACCAAGGGTTAGTATGATGGTCATAACTTCAACATACAACCTATATGTTCATAATGATGTCATAACAAATATATGCATATCAATATAATCAAACCTGGGTGCATTATTCCTCTGAATGTATTAGATCTGAGATCCCTCTAGATCTACAATTTTTGTTTAGACAAAATATCATTTCTCCCGCAAACACCCTTTAGAGTAATGATACAGTCTGAACACATGTAAGTACATACCTCTGATAGTATCGGCAGGTAGTGGCACCATCCGACAGCAGTGACAATAACAAACCTTTAAAAATTCAAAGGTGTTGCAACTGATAATGATACTGCAACTACAACTGCAACTGCAACTAGTACTTCAACTGCAACTGCAACTTAGGGTTTTATGAGGAAACCCTAATTTTTCAAACTTCAAATTTTGGAATTCTGATCCAGGGACTAGATGTGTTGGGCTGAGGCGATTATGTTGGAGTTGTTTGTTTTCAAAAATTTCAATTTTTACCCCCTTAAACTTGACCTGTGTAAATCTGGATGGTACTTCTGGTACTGGTTTTGGTTTCCTGGTTTTCTGGTACTAGTCAAAACTAGGGTTTCACTTTATGGAGGCTCTGGGCACTAAAAAGGTGTGCTCAAGCTGCCAAGTGATGCGCTAGGCTAGGGCACACTTCCCTAGATGGTTTTTAGTCAAAAATTCAATTTCAATAAAAATCCCTATTTTTCTTGTACAACAACAATGACGTTTTTGGTTACCTAGTGAAAGGTGTTATATTCAGTTCATCTCTGATACCATGTTAAATTTAGAGATGATATTAAGTTCTTTTCAATTTACTAGACAATAATAGCATAAGCAGGATCACTGAAAGAAACACAATCACCAGGTACACAACATTTTATCCTAGGAAACCCTCATGGAGGAGAAAACCCCCAAAAAACTTCCTCAATAATAGATTGCCAATACAATGCCAAGACTAAATACCAAACCACCAAGAATAACCCAAGACTGAGCATGTGCCTCTCTCTCCTTCTAACTACAACTTCCTTCAAAAATTTCGCACTAGATGAGTGACTGAGTGAGTGAGTGAATGAGACGCCATCCTCACTTATTTATACTAGCTAAGGGGTGCTAGGGTTATGTCTGTTCACTAGGCAGGGCCGACTTCTTCCAATAGTGGTTAAAAGCACTATAATAAACCCTAGAGGCTGACTACTTAAATAACACCATATAAATATGGTTTGACCAATCCACAATAGGGGATTTGGACTTATACAAGACTTGACATGATCAATCCACAAAAGGGGATTTGATCTATATAATAATAACTCAATTATAATTAGAATATTCTTCGCAGTTACAATATTTCAACATGCCCAACACACATGCCTCCAAGGTTTGGTCGCGTTGCTTTACTTTGGATTTCATATATTGTGTTAGTAATGAGATTTATTTTGTTGTTCTTTGTCTGGGTTGTTGACTCTCCTCATTGAAAGTCAATTTATCACACGCCAACCATAGATTTCAACATATATATTTGGGGAGAGCCTCCCATATGCATTTAGATCCTAGTTATTATTTAAAATTCCCTCTTTATCGTTGTCTCCATTGGGAGAAAATTTTCCCACATGATTGTGCCTAACTTATGGGAATTAATCCTTCAAAATCATACGCCCATGTTATTAAAAATAAAGATATTTGCTCGTTTTTCCATAGACAATATAGAAATATTGTCACCCAACCATAGGCATGCAACCACCCCCAAGCACCATAACCTTGACATGTAGAATAATTATGGAAGAAAACCAATAGCCAACCAAGGTAGTGCACCTTTCTCCAAGGCTAGCGCACCAAGAAAGAATAACCAAAGACCATGTAGAAAGTCCAAACCATAACCAAGAGAAAGTCCAACCAAAAGCCAAAATCCCAGTTGCAGCTGTACTCTCTCTTCAAACTTGTGCACCACTAGTCTTATGCAGTTATGAGTGTGAGAGTGATAAATGAGCTCTAACGCTCTCTATTTATACCTATCTATCTCACTTGATTGGGCGAACTTCTCTTTCTAGTGGCTAATAACTCAATATTGAATATTCTCCTACATTGACATGTCTTTTAGGGTTATTATCCAATGTTTTATGGTTTCTCTTACTTCCCAGAATATTCTACTCTTATAAAAGGTTAGACGTGGAGGTTAATACTTCCCTGTACTACCAAAATATGAACACTCCCTCCTATCTAGGGAGGTATTAAAGGCAATGGTATTAAGCACAAACAAACCATTCAACCGGTAGCATCATCATAGCCACACATGTTATCTCATGATCACGTAGATCAACTCATGAGAAACATCATCACTATCAGTATCATCTGATAGCATCAACTGCATAATCTCTCAAATCCATACTCCATATGAGTAATCAGGCATGATGTTGAATAAGTCACTCACTCCATAGAGTGATACAAGAACCATTCTTCTAATATGGACATATGTCCTAGAAGAATAATTGTCCAACAAATGTTGGAAGCCATGCCCTGGGATCCAAGGACTATTATTCTAATCCGGACATACGTCCTAGAAGAAAGATTTTCCTGGACCGTTTTCCCTCTGGCCACTATTGTGAGCTCAGGGAAAATGTTTGTCTTGTACCAATTTCTCCACTCTGGTCACTACTGTGAACTCAGGGGGACGAACCATTATTCTAATCTAGACATATGTCCTAGAAGAATAGTTGTCCAAGGTACATCAACAATCTATCAACCTGGACCATTCTCCATAGGGAGAATGTCTGTCCACCAACAATCTATCCTTCCAAGACCATTCTTCACCTGGAGAATGTTTTTCCATCAACACACTAACTGTCCATCTAGCTGGAAATTATCTCCAACACTAGTGGTAGTCTCTATGGAAATTAGAACAATGCCATCCAATAGAACACAATTGTGTCTATTCATAGTAGTATATAACTACTATCCAGTGGTACACAACCAGTCTCAGTATCACACTGCTACTAACCAGTGACATACAATGACAACTATTGTCCAAATACATACAATATCTACAATAATCATATCATCTGATATCAACCTGCATAAACAATATCATGATACAAACTGAGTCATCTAGGCCATTCCTCCACTCATATCTGTGAGATACGGAAGAGCATATGCCCTTGGAAAGTAAAACATATGCCATAGTCTATCTGGACTATTCTTCTCAGGCATAGAAGAATAATTGTCCCCAATTTCTAATCCTGGACCATTCACCTAACTAGGCCATTCTTCCAGCACTAATCATAGTGAAACCTGGAGAGAATGAGTTTTCCTTAGGGAATACCTATCCATATTTTTAAACCTGGACCATTCACCTTACTGAGTCATTCTTCTGGCATTAATCAGAGTGCAACCTGGAGAGAATGAGTATGCCCTAGGGAATGTCTGTCTAGACCATTTCCTAATGGAAATGGTTGTCCTGCACCATTCTTCAAAACTGCTCATAACTGTGAACTTTGAAAGAATGAATGTCCGTCGAGGCGAACCATTCTACTTGACCTCTACTCAGAGTGATTTCCAAGAAGAATGATTGTCCTAGACCATTCCCCCACACTGGACACAAGGGGAATCGTTGTCTATGGTACATCAACAATCTATTGGACCATTTTCATTATGAAAATGATTGTCCGATATGGATCATTTTCCGAACTGGAAAATGCCTGTCCGTTAGAAATATTTGACCACTTTTCGGACTAGAAGGTGAATGCCCAATATGGACCATTTTCCAAACTGGAAAATGTCTGCCCATAAACCAGTAACATATCAATGCTCCCTCCCAACTTGGGAGTAATTACTTCCCTTTTCAATAAGGAAGTTGTCTCCACGAGCCCCAACTTGTCACTTAAGTATGCAAAATTTTCATCCTGGACAAAGGCTTTACCAAAATATCCGTTATCCACTCATCTGTGGAAATATAATGGAGAACCACTTCTCCCCTATGGATTTTATCACGGAGAAAATAATGCTTGATCTCAATGTGCTTCGACCTGTCTTGGAGCACCAAGTTCTTTGAAATCTTCACACAACTTTGATCATCACAAGATATCACGATTGAATCCAACACCTCACCAAACAGTCCAAAAACCAACTTACAGAGCCACAGTGCTTCCATACAAGCATCACAAGCTACAATATACTCTTCTTCTATAGTGTTGAGTGCAACAGACTTATGTTTCCTGCTAGCCCATGTCATCATGGCAAAGCTCAAATTGAAACATATCCAAGTAGGACTTCTTTTGTCATCTGCACTCTCTACCCCATTTGAATCGATAAATCCATGTAGTTGTATATCATAACTCAAACATCACACAAGGAAAATATCTTGTTGAGTATTCTCCAAATACATTAATGAGCCAATCAATTATCGATACAAAGATGGGTCTACTAGATTAGAGTCTCTCAACTTCTTTAGATATGTCATCATGGATTTACAATCCATCATCCTAGACTCTTGAAGAACCATTTAAACATACTTCCTCTATCATATGAATTTTTCACCACACTTATGCTTGTACATGAGAGACTCTGCACCAAGTTTGCTTGAATCCATACAAGGTCTTCTTCCATCTTCATACAAGGGTCTCTTTCTGGTATACCTCAGAAACCTTGAGGTTTCTCTACACATGCTTCTTCTTCAATTACTCTGTTGAGAAGAACATTCTTTACATTCATCTAATGTAAACTCCAACCCATGGATACTGCAGGAGATATAATGGCCTAGGTAGAGGTATATATGGTTACTAGAACAAGTTGTCATTGTAGTCTTCTCCCTCCTACTGGGAGAACCCTCTATCCCTGAGTCTCATCTTGTATCTATCAATGCTTAAGTATTTCACAATTTCTCATATGCATTGTTCCTCATCACAACTTCCTTCCATTCCTTTTGCTTGACTGCTTCTAGTGGGTTCAAACTGGTTCAATTGGTTGTTCTCACTTTTCCTTCTTTCTTGGAATCTTCATGTTCTTCCTCATGTTTCTTTTCAATGTTGGATTCCATGGAATCTTTTATTTATTACATGCCCTTATTTAGTGAAGGCTCCAACCTTCCGCATAGGAACATAAATGTAGATGGACAACCAAGGACATTCAAGGCTTATTTTCGAAGAATACTTCTTCTATAGTCAAATTGAACAAGTGTTTCTTATCATGGTTTTTACTTCTAATGAAGAACATGGATAGATACTTCATGGTATTCACATATTCTTCAATGGATCATATCCTTGGGGATTAGCTCCCTCCTAATACTAGCTTCATTCCTGAATGAGAAATATGCATGCTCTTCTTTTGGAATTCTGTTATCGGCTCCCTCCATCTAATAGAGTCCATGCTTTTGTATGTTGCATCTCTCTTTGCTTTCTACAAAGTGTCACAAGCATGTTCTGGTTTCCTTTTGATTTATGACTTGCTTCGAGTCTGACTCCTCTGAGTCTCTTTAAGTTTGTTTCTATCTGTTATGATTGCTTCCCATCTTGCAGTTGTGTCATCTTTAGAAACTGTTTCTATGACAGCTTCCGCAAGGATTGTTCATCAAACATATTTTATAAGGGTACCTTCCTGGAACAAGAACAACACGAGAAAACAAGAAATATTTATCTAGATGATATGTTAATTCAACTTGCGAACAAGTACAATAAGCATATATATATCAATAGTATTCATATGTAGTCAAGTATTCATTGCACCTAGCAATAATAGAATCTTTCAAATACCGCTTTCACAATTTGTAATGTAGCAACTATCACCCTTGATATACACAAATTTGAAGATTAACAATTTAATCAAACCTGGAACCTGAATCCTCAAGTGCTACGGAGGTTGTGCTTGCTCTTATGAATTCATTGAATCCAATATTACATCTTGGATAAGATATCTAGTACTTTCCCTGCAAACACACTCATGTTTTGCTAGATGATATAACTTAGATAGCATATACAAGTGCATACCTTTGAAACCTTATAATATCGTCCAACTTGTCTTCCAATCTGAAACAAGATACCATATTGACAAGAAGAGCTTAGAAACTCAATTAGAGGATTCAATGATTAGAACAAGCTAGAAACTCTAAAATTTCAACTTTAATAAAAAAAGTCAATTTGATCAGAAGTCAACCTTTGACTTTGAATTTGACCAAAAATCCGAACCTGGTGTTTTTGCTAGCTGAGAGTACCAAGGGGTGCGCTAGGCTAGGGAATACTAGGATTTCAAGGAATTAGGTCAAACGTTTCATCATAAGTGCTTGAACACAAGGGTTAGGTTTTGTTGCAGCTACGTAATCAGAAAACCTAGTTGCAGCTATAACTTGTGCCACAATGAGCTTAAAAAATAACTTCCCAATATATCTTCTAGTGGTTAGACTTTCTAAAGATAGTGTGGTCCCATAACATGTTAGAAATAAACATATTTGCTCATTTTTCCATTGACAATATAACAATATTTTCACCCAACCATAGGCATTCAGCCACCCCTGAGCACCATAACCTTGACAGATAGAATAATTACGGAAGAAAACCAATAGCCAACCAAGGTAGTGCACCTTTATTCAAGGCTACTACACCAATCAAGAATAACCAAAGACCAAGCAGAAAATCCAAACCATAACCAAGAGAAATCCCAACCAAAAGCCAAAATTCTAGTTGTAGGCATTGCAACTGCACTCTCTCTCCAAACTTGTGCACCACTAGTCTTATGTATTTATGAGTGTGAGAGTGAAAAATGAGCTCTAGTACTCTCTATTTATACTTATCTATCTCACTTGACTAGGCTGACTTCTCTTTCTGGAGGTTAATAACTCAATATTGAATATTCTCTTGAGTCGACTTGTCTTCTAGGGTTATTATCCAATGTTTTAGGGTTTGTCTTGCTTCCTGAAATATTCTACTCTTGTCAAAGGTTACACGTGGAGGTTAATACCTCCCACAGCTACCAAAATATCAACACATGCCTCTTTGGCATAAGAACCATTTATAAAAAGATGTTGTGTAGATTCCTCATATTCTTGGGTGCATAACACACAATAGGAAGGTCCGACAATGCCTCTCTTTTTAAGATTTTCTGATGTGAGGATTTTCCCATGAACAAGGGTCCAAAAAAAAAATTAACTTTACATTACATTCTTATTATTACAACTTTAAAAAATCATACATTTTCCAAAAACAAATGCATTTTTTTGTCCTTTTTAGGGTGTTAAAAAATTGATGGTTTTTAAATGCATTTTTTATGTTGACCATATAGGCATGGATGTAGAATATATGTTGGGTGTTTTAAAGTGGTATGCTATTTTATAGTACATACTTAGTTGAACGTTGAACTAATACACAAAATTAGTTTTCCTTCATTCTCACCACCATTCCACCTCTTTTGGAAGCAAATATTATGCTGACTTAATTATGAACTTGTGAAGTATTTTGGCACCATTCATATTGTAGTTATATGCTATATGATATAGGGGAGTTCCACCTCTTTTGGAAGCAAATATTTTGTTGGCTTTATTATGAAATTGTGCAATACTTTGGCACCATTCATATTTTAGTGATATGCTAGATGACACAAGGGAGTGGATTTTGTTGACTTAATTATGAACTCGTGAAGTATTTTGACATCACTCATATTGTAGTTATATGTTATATGACATAGGGGAGTTTCGCCTCTTTTGGAAGCAAATATTATGTCAGATTTGTTATCATAGGATTTGTACTTCTGCAAAGCCCCCACGAAAGTCCCCAAATCTGTGTAACTATATGAAATCCTACCACTATCATGTTAGTAATAAATCCCCTCGTTTTAGTGATGGATGAGGTCCACCACATGGGAGGCTTCCCCAGTGACCTCAAGGGATCAAATCAACATTTGTTTTTATCTAAGCCTATCACCCTCTCTCTTGATCACCTAATTTAAGGTCTAGGTCAAGGAGAATTAAGAGGTATAAAGATGTTTGAGTACCTTCTTAGAACAAGAACACTTATAGCATGTATATAATCAATTCCAAGTCCAAACATGCAAAAAATACCTCTTTAAGACACTAGACACTGAAAATTACTATGGTTGTTATGAAATTGCAGCAGTACAACAATTTATAACAATAAGTATAAGTTTGTAACAACAACAATAAAAAGAGATTAGAAATGCATTGATTGACTAGGAAAACTTATCACATGTCCAATAGATTAATATCCAATTGTTTCAAGCAATTTCCGAGCATATTATACCACCATTAGAGAAATGTATGCAACAAATTTAAGTGTATTCAAATGGTTGTAGCAAACTTTTGGAACAATAACAAGTTTACTAGTCAATTAGCTTGAGTTAGTGTTAGTTTTAGTAAGCTTGAGAGAATTATAATAGATATTTTGTTGATCACTTTTACCATGAGAGATCTTAGATATTAGTGCCTTTGAGGGCTATGGAGTCTTTACAACAAAAATATAATAAGTTTTGGAGATGAAGCTAGAAAGTACTAAGAGGTAGGGATTAAATTTAAAGGTGATAGCACATTAGGGCTTTAGGTTTTAAGCCATAAGGACAAGGATTGCTAGACTGCAATCACTTTTGGGCTCTAGCAACATTTTTTCCCTTCTTAAGTACTTGAACTAGGTCACAATGAAGAGTCTAGGGAGAAAATCCTAAAGTGCTAACACTTTAGGGCTTTAGGAGTCTAACCCTAGTTAGGATTTCTTCACAAATTTTTGATAAATTTAACCTTGTGAGAGGAGAAATCACTTATGCTCCTCTCTTAGGGTTTTACAAGGCATGACCAAGTAAAATTATCATGAAGCATTTATAGCATGAAATAAAATTGTAGAAAATTTACTCACTTCACCAAGATACCATGAAAGTAAACCCTAATTGCAACAATTCCATCCAAAAACCAGCAAAGAAGAATCCACACTTGACCTCCAAGAGACAACGCATGAGAGAAAAGAGCCAATAACACCAAAATAGCGAAAATTTCAGACTTGTTCTCTCAGAAATGGTGAGAAGATGTGATGATAAAATGACAAGTGAGGGTGATATATTTATATGAGACTGCCCTAAGCTAATTTTTCCACATAATTATGTCAATTACAAAATAGAAGAGGGTCGACCTCTTAATTTTCCCTTACATTATGCTAAAATAAAAATTTACATGAAATAAAACCCTATGAGGGTGACATCATGCCCTAGAAGGGTGGTGTAGGTTCTCCAAGTGCAATGTCAAGACTGAAGGAGGGAGACGTTGGGACTCCAAATTCCATGTGTCATGCTTTCATGTTCCAAAGTGTCATGCCATGGGTCTCCTCCTGTCAAACCACATCTGGAACCATCTCATCCATCAAACCCTAGCCTCCAAGATGACATTAAGGGATAATGGGTAATGTCCTAGGCCTCCAAAGGAAAACGTCCAAGTGGAAAATGGTGCAACCTCATCCTCTAGTGATGCTAAGGAGCCTCCAAAGGAAACTGTCTCCACGCTCAAGGTGAAATTCTCATCATCCATGGTCTCCCATATGCAGGGTATGACATCCATCTTGTGGGCAAGGTCCTGCAAAGACAAACAAGTATGCCCTCCAAGGCTCCACAATTCAAATTAATCATGCCAAGTAAGCCACATTTAATACAAGAACAATCCAAACATGTGCAACAAATCCCCCCTTTTCAAATTAAACAAATGCTCAAATTTCTTATAAATCTGGTCAAATTTAGGTATGGGAGGGGTGTCATGGTGCCTTATTTGGTAGGCCAATCCCCAAGTCAAGGAATGTTTCCCAAGGAGACCCTATATAGACCAGGTAATGAGTATGAGGTGGATTGAGGAAGGACTCTTGGGCATGGGTTTCTTGACATATCAAGTGTTCATATTGTCTCATTTGTGGGTGCATTTGTGGAGGGTGTGCTACATCCTTGAGTTCCCTTTATTTACAATGCAACATTTTTCCAAGCCCTTTATTTTCATTTTTATTAAGTTTGAATCATTAGGTGCTATATGAAATGGAAATAAAAAGAGCACCACAATTCCACCTGAAGAACACATTGAGTTCCATATGCACTGGAAATTAAAGGACATTGCAATGCATTCCTCCATCAAGCAAGACATCATTTTTTCATGTTTTCAATTAAAAGTCCTTTATTCATTCAAAGAAGTGTTTCATAGCTCTCAGGAATTTATGGAGAGCATTTATGTATGATGTGAGATACAACATCTCTGGGCCTTCAACCCCTTCTTCCCATGAAATGAGGTACAAGCCTTTATTGAGGTCAATGCACCCGAAAACCCAAAAGATGAGGAAACGGAGGGGAAGAAGTGTGGAAAGTGGTAAGTATGAGTAAGGAATGGTACGATGACCCTTCAAGGAACCCCCCAATAGCAACCATTTTCCAAAGGTGACCAACTTACTAGGATACCATGTGAACAACCAAGGTGAAATTAGGCAAAATGTATAATTTCCAAGCAAACGTTCCATAATCAAGAAATAACTCTTTGATGCATGCTCAAATTCTTCAAATATTAAAGTGACACTTACCATGAGTCTAGACTTTTTACCTCATGAAGCAAGACTTGTTGTCTTCTGGGAGCCAAGCTGGGGTAGTGGATGTTTCTCTGTTGTTGGCGATGATGGTGAAGCATGGATAAGAAGAGGGGCTTTGGGGGTTGTGTTATGCATCTGGCTCTCGACACTCCATGTTCGTACCTACAGGCCTCAAGACATCGTCTCCTTAGTTACCCCTAGGCTAGGGGGGTAACAAGATTTATTATGAACTTGTGCAATACTTTGACATGATTCATATTTTAGTGATATGCTAGATGACACAATTACGTAAATAAGGTCTAAGAAAATTGGTAATTAGATTAGTCCTAGATGTATAGAATCCTGTAGGTGTTATGTCCCTAACAAAACCTATAAGCTTGAGTTTACACAAATGAACAAAGCAAGGAGATGAAATAGATTGGGTATTTTAAGGGTCCCATCTAATGAGAGTCACTTGTATTGATGACAATACCTTACAAGCATTGTTCCTAGTTCTATACATTTCCCATGCTTAAGTGCAAGTTGTTGACTTTTAAATTTATCGGTTGTTGAATATCCAATGGAATTGCATCTTGCAATCATTTGCAAACAAGTCACTTAGTGTAGAGTCCAATATCAATGTACTAGTTAAAGTAAATTCCTTCTAGATGGATGGGATTTGGAAATTGGGTAGCTAATGGGTAAAAAACAATCAATATTCATGTGATTATAGTAGCTCAATAAATAATCACCTCTAACCCAGTCATTTAGGAACTACTTGAACATATTTTTACAACCATTGCAAGAATGGTGACATGGCTTCAACATTATTTTCTTTCTATTTAAAACAATTCAAAGATGGTCACAAGTCTTAAATATTCTTTTCTTGTTATTGTTTCATTAAATCCACTCAATGTAATTAATTTTGGATCTTAGCAGTGATCACTAAAGACAATGCAATATAAACACTACTAAGAATGTTGTGAGAACATTACAACTTGTTTTCAAAAACTTTGTACTTAGTAATATTTTTTTTTTAGTGTTGACTCTTAAAATTTGTATTGATTAAAATGATTGACATTTATTATACCAACAATTTTCATGTCAAACACAACACAATGTTTGAAGTACACAAATTTGCATGTTTTGAAATTATGTCAATCCCTAGACAAAGCCCACTGTTAAGTATAAAACCCCTTATTAAGCCCTAGATATTGAATCATTACATTTTTAGTGTTATATTTGTATGTAGGCTAGAACCCTTCATTGCATTATTTCATTATAAGTGTACCCTTTGTCTCATATATATATATATATATATATATATATACCAAGGAGACCTAGTCTTAGGATCATCATATCTCATCTTGTACATTGAATAAATTTTAAAAGGAGGTTTCCCTCTTGAAGTGCATTGTTATTCATTGAATTTTTATCATTATCAAGGCGTTGGTTCATAAAATTTGGTTTCAGAGCATCGATCCTAGGGTTTTTATGCTTCAAGCGAGTCATCTTGGAATTTTTTCTATAACTTTTTTTATAGGACACTTTAGATAGAAAACAATTTATGTTACTTAGGAGACATATCAAAGTACATCTAGTAAAAATATCAGGTTTTTGGGTCGTTATACTTTCTGATATATAGCCTACAGAAGATAGGGTTTTTAACTCATCATGAAATCGATTTTTCTTGGGATTTTCTCTATAACTTTTTTCTGAGAGGTTTCAGATAGTGAAATTTTGTGGAGATAGAGAAAACATGGCGAAGCACGTCTAGTCTGTTGAAGTATTGTAATTGCCAAGAGTATTCTATTTATTATTGAGTTATTATTCATCATATCAATCCCCTTTTGTGGATTGATCATGTCAGGCTTTGTACTTGACCAAATCCCCTTTTGTGGATTGGTCAAACCCTAATTATATTATACAAATTAAGAAGTCGGCCCCCAAGCCTAATTAAAGTGGTTTTAACCACTAAGAAGAGAAGTCGGCCCTGCCCAATGAAGAGACACCTTTCCAACGCCTGCCAGCTAGTATAAATAAAGGAGACTAGCGCCTCATTTGCTCACTCACTCATTCACTCATCAAGTGCACAATTTTGGTGGTTGTAGTTGGGAGAAGAAGGAAGAGAGAGGTGCATTGCTCAGTGTTGGATATTCTCTAGTGTTTTTGGTTTATTGTCTTGGAATTGTATTGGCTATCTATATTAAGGAAGTTTTTTTTGGGTTTTCTCCCCCATGATGGTTTCCCAAGATAAATGTTGTGTATCTTGTGATTGTGTTTCTCTCAGTGATCCTACCTATGTTATTGTTATCTAGTAAATTGAAAATAAGCCTAATAATAGCTCAAAAATTAACATGGTTTCAGAGCTAAGCTGAAGAGAGCACCTTTCACTGGATAAGAAAAAACGTCATTGTTTTCGTACAAGAAAATTAGGGCTTTTTATTGAAGAGGAATTCCATCCTAAAACGCATCAAGGAAGCGTGCCCTATACTATCAAAATCTTTGACAGCCTCAACGCACTTTTCTAGTGGACAGAACTCTCGGAAAGTGAAACCCTATTTTTCACTGGTACTTAAAAACTAGGAAACCAGAACCAGTACCAGAAGTACCAGTCCAGATTTTCGCAAGCCCAATTCGAAGGGATAAAATTTGGATTTTTTGAAATCTGACTGCACCAAGCTACTCGCCTCAACCAAGCGCACCTCCTGGTAAGTTCAGATCTAAATTCTGAGCATTTTCAATTTTTGGTCATTTTCCCGGCTCCAGGTCAAGATGTCTGCAAGCACTAAGCTTATTAACAAGTTAGAAGGTGTGGAAAATTTTTGTGCTTGGAAATATAGGATTGCACTCATTCTTGAAGAGAATGACCTCTCAAATTTCATAAAGGAAGATGTACCAGAACCCGAAGAAGCTACAGCCAAAGCAAAGTATAAGAAGGACATGGTTAAGGCCAAAAGGATGATTGCAGACTCCATTAAACATCACTTGATCCCTCAAGTGGCCTCAAATAAAACTCCAAAAGAAATGTTTGATGCCCTAACCAGAATGTATGAAGGAAAGAACATCAACCAAAAGATGAATCTAAGTACTCAACTCAAAAGTACAAGGATGCAAAAAGGAGAAACAGTCCATGACTATTTCTCTAGAATCTCTCAATTCATGGAACAACTAGAAGCAATTGGAGACACCCTAGATGAGGATGAACTCATAATGAATGATATTAATGGTCTCACAAGACCTTGGTATGCGCTCATCCAAACCATTTGTGCCAGGAAGGAGGAACTACATTTTGACAGTCTTTGGGAAGAATGTGTTCAAGAAGAAGCAAGAGTAGCTAACCGAGAAGCAGTACTATCAAGAGATGAATATCAAGCCCTAGCTTCTTATACTAAAGGAGGAAGGAAGAGGTCTCACTTCTAGATGAATACTCATCAACATAAGGAATCTCACTCCCCAAAGAGATTCAACAACTCTCATAAAGAATCTCACCCTTTAAGAAGATTCTAGAAGTTTCAGAAAGGTCAAAGAAGAGAAAGAGATTTTTCCTCTTATCAATGATACCATTGTGATAAGATGGGACTTGTTGCTAAATATTTTCTAGCTAAGAGAGAAGAATACGAGAGAAACAAAAGGCACCATGCCCATACAATTGAAGATGAAGCGCCGCCCTCAAAGATGATTAAATAATAGATTGAAGACTATGTCTTAATCTTTGCCCTCTCAGGATCAATGTCGCCTAGTGAAGATACTTGGATCATAGATAGTGGTGCTTCCAAGCACATGACAGGTCAAAGAGATATTCTCTCTAGCCTTACAGAAAAGAACTTTCCCCAAAAAGTTACACTTGGAGATGATTATCAATACCCTATCAAAGGTGTGGGAGATTCCAATTACAAACTTGATTCAGGAACCCGAATGAATATGAAGGATCTAGTATATGTTCCAGGTTTGACAAATAAATTACTTTCTATTTCAGCTTTAGACAAGAAAGGCTTCAGAGTTGATTTCATAGATGGAGAATTTTTTATGTGTCCTAAAGGAAAAACAATAGAAGATGTAATTGTTATTGGAACAAAAGAAGGTGGCATGTATAAGCTAAAAGGTCACCCAATTGCAACCTTGACTCATTCCATTGAAATTCCATGTGAACTTTGGCATAGAATACTATCTCACATCAATTGCAAGGAATTACCATATCTGAGCAAGGTTAGGTATACCCGAATTCAAAGTTGATCATGAAGGTGTGTGCAAGGGATGTGCACAAGGAAAGAATATAAAGAATCATTTCCCGAAGAGAGAGAGAGAGAGTAAAGTTGAAGGAGTCTTGGAACTCATCCACTCATATGTATGTGGACCAATTCCATCAACCTCTCTTAGTGGGTATGTATATTATGTGTCATTCATTGATGATTATTCTCGCAAAACTTGGGTTTACTTTTTGAAATCAAAAGATGAAGTGTTTGGTAAATTCAAAGAGTTCAAAGCCTTGATATAGAATCTCTCTGAAATAAAGATCAAGGTACTCAAGACAGATAATGGAGGAGAATACATCTCAAACAAGTTTGTAATATTTTGCAAAGATGTAGGGATTAAGAGGGAGCTCACCACTCCCTACAATCCTCAAAAAAATAGTGTAGCAAAAAGAAAGAACATGACTATAATGGAAGCAATGAACACTATGATCCACGATCAAGATCTTCCAATGCACTTATGGGAGAAGCAAAAAGAACAATAGTATATGTACATAATAGATTATCCCATAGTGCTCTTGGGTTCAAAACCCCTGAAGAGATGTTCTCCGAAAATAAGCCAGAAGTAAGCCATCTCGAAATATTTGGTTGTCCAGTATTTGTACACATTCCGAAAGAGAAGAGAACCAAGTTGGACCCTTCAGGAAAGAAGGGAATATTTGTTGGATATTGTGAGGTCTCCAAGGCCTTCATAATTTATAGACCAGGTTACCATCACATTGATATTATCATATATGGAACCTTTGATGAATCTGCAGCAATCAATAAATTAAGGAGATGCCAGCTTGAAGAAGTATACGAAGAAGAACCTGTAGCTCCTATAGTTGCAGAACCAGTGAGGGAAGTCATAGTTTCCCCCAATGATGAGATTTATGAAGATCATGATATGATAGAATCTCAAGAACCTCCCCAGATGACGATCTCTCACAAGAGAAATCCAACCTGGGCAAGGGAACTTATTCAAGATTGAGAGAAGTATGGTGCCCCCGAAGGAACCATGAGACAAGTCAAGAAACCCAAGCCATTATCTAGTTATATGGCTTTGATGTGTGATCTCTTAGAGAAGGATCTTGATTTCTTTGATGAATCCATTCAGAAGAAAGAATGGGAAGATTCCATGACATAAGAATACCAATCCATTATAAAGAATGATGTATTGGAAATAGTTCCTAGATCGAAGAGCAAAGATGTGGTATCTTCCAAATGGCTATACATGATAAAAAATGTTGTTGATGGAAGTATTGAGAAATATAAAGAAAGGTTTGTAGCTCATGGATTTTCCCAAAAGGAAGGCATTGATTATGAAGATACGTTTTCTCCTGTAGCCAGATACACTTCTATCAGAACCATCATATCCCTTACAGCTAAGATGAATTGGAAGTTACACCAGATGGATGTGAAAACAACTTTATTAAATGGTGTCATCGAAGAAGAAGTGTACATAGAACAACCTCAAGGGTTTGAGGTTGAATATAGAAAGACACGTGTCTGCAAGTTGAAGAGGGATCTGTATGGATTGAAGCAAGCTCCTAGAGCTTGGTATGGAATAATTGATAGTTTCCTGACAAGCTTGGAATTTACCAAGAGTAAAGTTGATTCTAACATTTACTTCAAGGTTATGAATGATGAACCTGTTATATTGTTGTTGTATGTATATGAATTATTCTTAACTGGAGAAGGAAAGCTCATTATTGATTCTGAGAAGAAGCTTGCTGCAGAATTTGAGATGAAATACCTAGGCCTAATGCACTATTTCTTAGGTATTGAGGTTTGGCAGAGCCCAGAGAAGATCTTCATTAACCAAGGGAAGTAAGCAATTGAAATACTAAAGAGGTTTGATATGTTGGAGTGTAAATCCATGAATACACCCATGGAAAAAAAGTTGAAGCTCCTTGTTGATACTTCCTCAGAATTGGTTGATACCATGCTGTACAGACAGATCATTGGATCGTTGATGTATATGACGAATACCAAGCCAGATATATGTTTTGTTGTGAACACCTTGAGTCAATTTATGGTAGAACCCAGACGCGTTCACCTTGTCATTTCAAAACATGTGATGAGATGATTTAAGGGTACGTTGGATTTTGGTCTCAGTTATAATGGAGATCGTGACTTCAGACTAAGTAGGTATACTGATTCAGATTTGGATGGAAGTGTCTCTGAAAGAAAGATCACCTCATAATGTTGTTTCAGTCTAGGGTCAGCCATGATCTCATGGCAGAGTAGGAAGCAATCAAGTATTTCTCTCAGCACGGAAAAAGAGGAATACATTGCTACATGTTCCGCTAGTTGTGAATCCATATGGCTTCGGAAGTTGTTGATAGGTCTATTTGATCTGAAGATGGAAGCAACTGTGATTCTATGTGATAACCAGGGTTGCATAAAAATGACAGAGAACCATGTGTTCCATGACAAGTCAAAACACATAGAAATCCAATATCACTACATTTGTGATATGGTGTAGAGAGGAGCTATAAAGTTCCATTATGTTGGCACGAATGAGAAGGTTGCATATGTGTTGACCAAACCTCTGTCTCATGTAAATTTTGAGCACTTTCGATACAAGCTTGGTATAGTCCGAAAGGACCTCCCTCTAAAGGAGGAGTAATGTTGATTCCAACCTTGTGCTGAAGATATCCAGCTTCGTGTTGATGTTGATGAGATGCCAACCTTGTGCTGAAGATTTCCAGCTTCGTGTTGATGTTGATGAGATGCCAGCCTTGTGCTGAATATTTCCAACTTTGTGTTGATGTTGAATTGATGCCAGCCTTGTGCTAAATATTTCAGTCTTCATGTTGATGTTGATGAGATGCCATCCTCGTGATAAAGATTTCCATCTTCGTGATGATGTTGATGTGATGCTAGCCTTGTGATAAATATTTCCAGCTTAGTACTGATGTTGATGATGCTCCAACCTTCGTGTTGTGATGTTGTTGTTGTTGATGTTGTATCAGCCTCGTGGTGTTATTGATGATGATGATGTATTAGTGTTATATTAATCCATGTTGATGCAGATGATGATGATGGCATTCTAGCTCCTTGTTGTGGATGATGATATTGATGATGAGAAACACTTTCGATGATTTATAGATATGTCAATCAGTGTTCCAGATATTGTTGATGTTTTTTCCCTCTCTCTCTCTTGATGATGTTGTAGAATACCCTTCTTGTTAAGGGGGAGTGTTGAAATATTGTAACTGCCAAGAGTATTCTATTTATTATAGAGTTATTATTCATCAGATCAATCCCCTTTTGTGGATTGGTCAAACCCTAATTATATTATGCAAATTAAGAAGTCGGCCCCCAGGCCTAATTAAAGTAGTTTTAACCACTAAGAAGAGAAGTCATCCCTACCCAGTGAAGAGAAACATTTCTAGCGCCTTCCAGCTAGTATATATAAAGGAGACTAGCACCTCATTTTCTCAATCATTCATTCACTCATCAAGTGCACAAGTTTGGTAGTTGCGGTTGGGAGAAGAAGGAAGAGAGAGGTGCATTGCTCAATGTTAGATATTCTCTAGTGTTTTTGATTTATTGTCTTGGAATTGTATTGGCTATCTATATTAAGGAATTTTTTGTTTGGTTTCTCCCCCATGAGGGTTTCTCGGGATAAATGTTGTGTATCTTTTGATTGTCTTTCTCTCGATGATCCTACCTATGCTATTTTTATCTAGTAAATTGAAAAGAAAACTAATAATAGCTCAAAACTTAACATGGTACAAATTTCATGTTTTGGGTCGTTATATTTTTAGATTTATCTTCTGTGTAATTTGAGGTTTGTGACTAGTCCTGAAATTAGTCTCAAACGAGACATCTTTTTATTTTTTCTATAAACAAATTTCGGTGAAGTTTTAGACACTTAAATTTTTAGAATCTTGAGGAGACATAGAAAATCATATGTAGATTTTTTTTCAAAAACCGAATCGCTATAATTTGTGAGATTTATCTTTTGGAAGTTGGGGATTTTTACTAATCCTAAAATTAGTCTTAAACAAGTCATTTTGGTATTTATGCTATAACTTTTTATCAGTGAAGGTTCAAATTGTGAAATTTTTAGGAGTTTAAAAAGTCATATCAAAGTACTATAGGCCAAAATTTCATACTCAAAAGGGTTCAAATTTCAAATATATATAAAGACAAAGGTCAACCATCCATACATACTCCAAATTAAGGGTTTGAAAGGTATGTAACTTACAATTGACATAAATTTTGATTAAAAGATCTATTTTTGATGATTCAAAATTTGTGATAAAGAGGAAAAATAGGAGAATTATTGTTATTTTACATGGAAAAGGATTCTACAAGAAACAATACTAGTACTCCTCATAAAAACTCCAACATGGCATCTGAAGAAAGTGAATACTTAGAAAATAAGCTAATCCAATTAAATAACCAAGTTGATGAAATGAGTGCTAGTATGTTGAAACCAGTGGATTTATCACATTCTCAAGAATATCTCTAAAAGGAAATGGAAAAGAAGATAGATAAAAATCAGGAGCATATGTAAAATAAGATGTTAGATTTGCAAAATTCCATGTCTTCCATGATCTTCCATGCTCTAGATAAGAGACTCCCTATAGGAGATATCACACTCTAGATAAGAGACTCTCTATAGGATATATCAAAATCCAAGGAAATCATGGAAATGTAGAGAAAATAAATATTGAGTCCCATAATTATGATAATTCATCACTTCAAGATCTACATCATCAAGGCTTTGAGTCAGCACCAATGAACTACTTCATTCTAAAGATCGATATGAGGAAGTTTGATGGTAAAGATATTATAACATGGATATTCCAGATGGAGCAACACTTTGATCTACACCAAATTTCAAACTTACAAAAGGTACCTATTGCATCATTGTATTTAGAAAATGATCAATTTGTTTGGTATCAATGGCTTTGTGAACGAAAAAAGAATTATATTATATCTTGGTCCATTTTTACAGATGAATTGGTATCACATTATAGGGATATTAAGAGAAATACATTATTTAGTCAATTGATAAATCTTTAAAAAAGGGGTCCAATTACAAAGCACATTCAACAATTCCAAAAGCTTAGTCTCATGGTAAAGAAAATTACTGAGGATAATTTGTTAGATGTCTTTATGGACACTCTAAAGGAGAAAATTCAACATGAGGTGTGTCTCTTCGAACCTAAATCCCTAGAGAAAACTTCCAGTATGGAAAGGAAAGTGGAAAACAAAAATGTGGCTACTAGAAGGGTGGCCTCTAACAACTATAGAGAGAACCATGTTCCCTTTTCTAACCTCAATCAACTGACAAGGTTGACACCTCAGCAAATGGATGAAAGAAGAGAAAAGGGACTATGTTTTAATTGTGATAGCAAGTACAGTAAGGGGCATAAATGTAGTGAGAATAAATTATTCTACATAGACTTTGAAGAGGAAGAAGATCAAGAATTGGAACCATCAAAATATACAAATCTATAAGATATTTCTCCAATGATATCTTATCATGCATTGGCCAACATTAGTACTCCATAAACCCTCAAGATGCAAGGATGCATAAAAAATAAAAAGGTAACAATGTTGATTGATTTTGGTAGTACCCATAACTTCATTAATTACAAATTATCAAAAGATATCAATTGCTCTGTATATCCAACACTAGAATTTCAAGTAATGATTGTAGATGGAGGTACCATAAATTGTTCTGGGAAGTTCCATAGTATTAAGCTCAATATGGGGGGGTATTTTTTGGATAGTCCCATGATTTCCATCCAAGTGGGTGGTGTTGATGGTGTATTAGTGGTTCAATGGTTACAATCATTGGGAACAATGACCCTTAATTTTCAATATATTTTCCTCAGAAGGAAATTGAGCTTAGAGGTATCCAAGGGAGACCCTCTAAGGTGATAAGCTCTAATAGCATAAAAAAATTACTCAAAAAGGGACCCCATGGTGTAATTGCACAATTGTGTTCATTAGATGTTCAAACATATATGTCCTTTTCTCCATTGGATATCCAAATAGTTATCAACAATCATTCCAAGGTATTTGGAGAAATGCCTAAGGGTCTTCTTCATTCTCGAGATCATGACCATTTTTTTCATTCACAACCAGGAAGTGTGCCACTTAACATTAGGTCTTACAGTTATCCATATGCACAAAAAAGTGAGATTGAGTGCATGATCGAGTAAATGTTAGAGGCCACCATCATTCAACCTAGCCAAAACTCTTTCTCTTAACTAGTGGTGATGGTTATGAAAAATAATGTTTCATGGCATATGTGTCCAGATTATAGTCGACTCAACAAAATGACCATCAAAGATAAGTTTCATTTTCCCATCATTGATGAATTATTAGATGAATTACATGGAGCAATTTTCTTTACTAAGTTGGATCTTTGTTTGGGATATCATCAAATCAAAATGAGGTAGGAAGAAATTCCCAAAACAACCTTTAGAATGCATGAATGTCATTATGAGTTTTTAGTTATTCCATTTGGACTTACTAATGCAACTTCAACATTTCAAAACTTGATGAATTCTATTTGCAAACCCTTCTTTAGAAAGTTTGTGTCAGTATTTTTTGATGACATTCTAATCTACAACAAATCTTGGGAAGTTCATGTACAACATGTTAACATAGAATTACAACTATTGGAAGATAAAAAACTTTATGCAGATCCTTCCAAGTGTGCCTTTGGGGTTCAAGAATTGGAATATTTGGGTCATATTGTTTCTCATGAAGGTGTAAAAGTGGACCCTAACAAAATTAAATCTACGATGGAATGGTCAATTCCTAAAACCTTGAAGAAACTTAGAGGATTCTTAGGATTGACAGACTATTACCACAAGTTGTCAATAAATATGGTCAAATATCAACACCTCTAACAACATTATTAAAGAATGAATCATTTTCTTAGACTCAAGAAACAACCAAATATTTTGAAAAACTTAAGGAGGCTATGTGTACAATTCCTGTCTTGACCACACCTAACTTCACAAAAACATTTATTGTGGAGTGTGATGCCTCAGTCCATGGCATTGGTGTAATTTTAATGTAATAAGGAAGGCCCCTTGCCTTTGAAAGAAACCAACTTAAAGGGAAAAACTTACTCAACCCCATTTATGAAAAGTAAATGTTGGTCATACTACATGCAGTTAAAAAATGACACATTTACCTAATAGGAAGACACTTCAAAGTAAAAACTAATCATGATAGTTTGAAGTACTTCTTGGAACAATGCTTATCTTCATAAGAGAAAAAAAAATGGGTTATAAATATGCTAGGTTATGACTTTGAAATTAACTACAAAGAAGGAAAACATAATTTTGTGGCAGATGTCCTTTCAAGGAAAGAAGAAGAAACATAAGGTTCATCATATGCTATTTGTATTCCGCAATATGATTGGGTGGAATAAGCAAGGATAAAATGGAAGCAAGATCAATATGTATGCAAAATCATTCAACAAATATAAGAGGACCACAATTCATTATATAATTTTATGTGGAAGAATGATTTTCTATGGTATCATGATTGCATGTATTTATATAATAATTCCCAACTCAAACAAAATGTCCTTATGGAATTGCACACTTCTCCTATAGGAGGACATTTAGGATTCTTGAAAATGTACCACATGATCAATGAGGATTTTATCTGGGAAGGTCTTAAAACTGATGTTCAAAATTTTGTGTCTAAATATGTGGCTTGCCAACAGAATAAGGGAGAGACAATTAGTATTCCAGGTCTCCTACAACCATTAGCTATACCAAGTCAACATTGGGAAGAAGTGTCAATGGATTTTATTGCAGGTTTACCCAAATCTAAAGGAAAGAGTGTCATCATGGTAGTAGTGGATTGATTGACAAATTATGCTCATTTTTGCACTCTCTCACATCCTTTTAAAGTAGATACATTAGTAGAAACATTCATGGAAACAATTCAAAAGATACATAGAGTCCCAATGATTATTGTAAGTGAAAGAGACCCAATTTTCACTGGAAATTTTTGGACAGAATCATTTTCTTGTTTGGGTACTCAATTGGTTCACAACGCATCTTACCATTCTCAATCCAATAGGCAAACTGAGATTGTGAATAAATGTCTAGAATGATATCTTTGTTTCTTTTCTTATTATAAGCAAACTCAATGGGTCAAGTGGTTTCCCTTGGCGAAATGGTGGTACATCACATTCTTCCATACTTTATCAAAAATATCCACATTTCTGGCACTTTATGTATATCATCCTCCATCCATCACATCACACTTGAAAGAGACTACAAAGGTTCAAACAGAGGAGGAACACATAGGGCACCAACAAGAGGTTCTCAAACTATTGAAGGACAACTTGGTTATGGCACAAAATATGATGAAACAACAAGTAGATCAACATCACAATGAAAGAGAATTTGAAGTGAGGGATTGAGTATTTCTAAGGCTGCAACCATATGAACATATGTCCTTCAAGAAAAAAAATAAGGACAATAAATTAGTACCCAAATATTATGGCCCCTATGAGGTTTTGTAAATGATTGGAAGTATGGATTTAAATTGGAGTTTCCTCCATCTTCACATGTACATCCAATCTTCCATGTTTCTTGCTTAAAGAAGGTAATTGATAACAAAATGTTGGTCCAAACTATTTTACCATAGATTAATGAAGAAGGGAAAATCATACTAGAACTAGAAATAATCCTTGAAACAAGGATTAATCAACCGAGAAATCGAGCAATTACAGAGTACCTCATCAAATGGAAGAACATATTAGTGGAAGAGGTGACATGCGATGATGCGTTCTTCATGTAGAAACACATGTGGTTAGTCAAGTAGTGAGGAAGAGCCTTGCATTGCACCCTTTCATTATAACTATACCCTTTGTCTCGTATATATATGCCAAAGAAGCCTAGTCTTAAGATCGTCATATCTCATCTTGTACATTGAATATATTGTAAAAAAATGTTTCTCTTTCAAAGAAAACTATTATTCATTAATTTTTTATCATTCTCAAAGCATTGATTCATAACACATTACATTATTATAATAACAACTTAAAAAAATCATATATTTTATGAAAACACACAATTGTTTTCCTCTATAAAATAAAATTGATTGTGTTTAAACACATTTCTATACTCACTCTATAAATGATTCTATGCTAATTAACACCAAAATTTGAGAATACATATAGATTTGATAATTGGATAATAATTTGTTATTACTAAAATAAAGAAAACTTTCCATTTTTTAAAACATATTTAAACTTTTTTATGTTATCTTCACACTTTTTTAACTAAATATTTATTTTGGATGTTTAATTGATCAAACATATCAACTTCTATTGTTTTGAAAAATAAGTTGAAAAAGTATTTTTACGATATTTCCAAGGAACACTTGTAATTTGTTTTATTTTTCACATCACTAGAGCCTAAAAAGAGCATGCATTTTTTTTTAAAAGATGCATATATTTTTCATATGTATGTTCGTTTCATTATTAACTATAATATATATTTTTTATTAATATATATTTTTTATAAATGGGAAGCTCCCCATCCTTTAAAGAAAAATCAAATTGTTTTAAAGAAATACATGAGAGGTTTGTCCAATTGTAATTGTAAAGGTTTTATACAAAAGTATGTAAATAAATGTTATGTTTTAAAAAATGGATGAGTAGTTTATTAAGAAGAAATTATTAACACTCTCTTTATAGATGACATAATTTACATGTATATAACTCTCTCTATATATCATCTCTATAACATGTAAATTATATCATATATAAAGAGAGTGCTAATAATTTCTTTTTAT
>JASDQU010736613.1:81005-115637 GCA_032191745.1 Picea mariana
TTACATTATTATAATAACAACTTAAAAAAATCATATATTTTATGAAAACACACAATTGTTTTCCTCTATAAAATAAAATTGATTGTGTTTAAACACATTTCTATACTCACTCTATAAATGATTCTATGCTAATTAACACCAAAATTTGAGAATACATATAGATTTGATAATTGGATAATAATTTGTTATTACTAAAATAAAGAAAACTTTCCATTTTTTAAAACATATTTAAACTTTTTTATGTTATCTTCACACTTTTTTAACTAAATATTTATTTTGGATGTTTAATTGATCAAACATATCAACTTCTATTGTTTTGAAAAATAAGTTGAAAAAGTATTTTTACGATATTTCCAAGGAACACTTGTAATTTGTTTTATTTTTCACACCACTAGAGCCTAAAAAGAGCATGCATTTTTTTTTAAAAGATGCATATATTTTTCATATGTATGTTCGTTTCATTATTAACTATAATATATATTTTTTATAAATGGGAAGCTCCCCATCCTTTAAAGAAAAATCAAATTGTTTTAAAGAAATACATGAGAGGTTTGTCCAATTGTAATTGTAAAGGTTTTATACAAAAGTATGTAAATAAATGTTATGTTTTAAAAAATGGATGAGTAGTTTCTTAAGAAGAAATTATTAACACTCTCTTTATAGATGACATAATTTACATGTATATATCTCTCTATATATCATCTCTATAACATGTAAATTATATCATATATAAAGAGAGTGCTAATAATTTCTTTTTATGAAACCATTCATCTATTTGTTTTTGTTTATATATATATTTTGTGTGTTTAAATTATTTTTGTTAATAATGAATATGTGTGTGTGTTTCTATTTAATATTAGTAAGGACATTTGTGAAAAAAATTATTTGGTTACATTGTTGTCATTAGAGGATCTATTGAAATCTGCCTTAGAGTTCCTCATAGCTTTAATTACAAGTTCTCTTTCAAGGGATGAACATGATTTTAGAGATTTTGAACCTTGTTGGAGGGAATAACATCACTTGGCATTATTGTTCTACCAAGATTTCATTGATCCAATTATAGTTCAAAAAATTACATTGAGAAGAAAAAAAAAACCATAAAATGCAAGTAATTTTTTTTGTTATAGTTTAAAAAAGATAAACATGAGAGTAAATGGATTTTAAAACTATTGTGTTTCAAAGACAAGGAGAAAAGTGAGGGGAGATTTGAAAAAGTAAATTGTGTTGTAAGAGGATTAAGGTGGCCCCCATCCACCTTAAAAATTTCTATTTTAAAAGAAGGAAGTGAAGGTGAGTAATTAAAATTTATTATGTTTAGAAAACAAGGAGAAAAGGGAGGGGAGATTTGAAAAAAAAAATGTTGTGAGAGGATTTAGGTGCCCCCATCCACAAATTTTTATTTAAAAAAAAGGAAGTGAAGGTAAGTAATTAAAGAAGATAAAAAAAAAAAAAAAAAACCCTCCCCACCCTATCCCATTGTCCCAAAGGAAACTCCATCATTACCTTAGACGTGGTATCACCTTCCTTGTGATGAAACATTGTATGGAATTGAGGTTGCTTCTCAAGAATGTTATATGGTTATTATTGTCTTTTGTTGTTGCTCGTTATTGCAAGGCTTGATACAATTGTGGTTGCATTGGGAGGTGATGTGAGGCATTACCTTTGAGCATTATAGGATGATCATAGTAAACCCATGGTGGTAGGTAGTGTTAGGCACCCCTTGCTATTGGGAGGTGATGCTATACAACCTCATTATTGAGAGGTAGTATTAGCTGACCCAATTGTTAGGAGGTGATGTTCAATATCACCTTTAAATGTGGCCCTTGTATTGATCATCTTTGGCTCTTGTAATGTGTCCCATTAATGGGAGTTTGAGTAATATGCCCAATACAATGAAATGATATATGCTAATTATTAACTATAATAAATTTGCATAGATTTGCATCTCTATGTATACCATTTTATAAATATGTACTCTATTTATTACAATGTACTTTATCTAGTCAAGAAAATGGAGGAATATTTTCTAAATAAACTATTTTATTGTATTATAGCCACGACTTAAAAATGAGGGGGTGAAATCCCTATTTATGTAAAATATCTAACTTAAAGTTCAAGTCACTAATAAAAGTGACAAGATCCTTATTACATAAGAATGATATTTTAAAAATATAGAAATATAATATTTAAAAGCCTAGAACTAAAACATTACTACAAAATCATAAACTTATTCATTTACATAGATTTTAATTCATGATAAATATGTGGTTAAGTACACAATGCTTATTGTCATGATAAAGATGTGGTTAAGTACACAATGCTTATTGTTATGATAAAGATGTGGTTAAGTACACAATGCTTATTGTTATTATCATCTCACTATTGATCAATTATTTATGATTTTATTAATATAGTAACTTGATTTCTCAAGTTCACAAGTGACAACCACAAGGGTTATACAAAATGATATTAGAGCATCTTGATTCATGAGCATGTGGCATCTCTTTCTATCAATGGCAATGATTTTTTTTGGCAAATAGCAAAATATCTTCCAATTTATTTCTTCATTTTTAAACATACAATTATAATAGGGAAATTGTTTACAATAAACATATATATGAGGAGAAATAACATGGAGAACAATTATAAATGTATGCACTACTACCATCATTAAGGAAACAAAAATTCAAATATGGATATGTGATTGGAGAGAAAATGAGGATGCTTGGATATATGGAATTTCCTATTTATACACATCAAGCATACTTGTTGGTAAAGAAAAGAATCAAGTACCATAAGAAAATGTGAAGGAATCAATGAGTTTTTAAATTCAAATATGGATATGTGATTGGAGAGAAAATGAGGATGCTTGGATATATGGAATTTCCTATTTATACACATCAAGCATACTTGTTGGTAAAGAAAAGAATCAAGTACCATAAGAAAATGTGAAGGAATCAATGAGTTCTTAAGAAAATGTGAAGGAATCAATGAGTTGTTATTGTGTGCTTTCACAAAGCATTTACCTTCTTTAACACATTGAAAGCATCACCGTTTATAATTCTTAAGTAGTGGAGGGTAACAAAATAACCAATAACCATCTTTTGTGAAAACATGGTTTCTCCCATTGTAAGTACCATCAAAAAGCAAAAAGCAAGATAAAAGGTAAATCCTTTGTATTAAAGATAAATCATTATGGAAGAAACATTTCTCTAATTTAACGCCACCATTGGGAATTTTAAAGCTTCTCAAGGTTGGATTACATATATTTGAAATTGATGTATAAGAAAGTTGTATGGCCATTTAATATTACATATATTTGAAACTGATGCATAAGAAAGTTTTATGGTGATTTAATAATTCATGTAAATGTTGTTAAAAAAACCATTGATTCATTACATTGATTCATTACTTAGGATCGTTGCTAAGTTTTGTATGTGGAGGATAGAGGTTGAAAGGATTATACATTCTTTGAATGTTAATAATCATTTAATGTAGTAGAGGTGGCAGGAGCGTGGTGGGGGAATCATGCAGGATCTTGAGGGACAAAAGGAAGTAGAGTTCACTTGGAGACTCGGATTCACTACCAACAATGAAGTAGAGGTGGAAACAAATTATTAAGGTTGTTGTATGTTAAAAGAAAAGAACATTGTAGTCGTGATGGCTATGGGGGATTCATTCATTATCATCAGAGACCTCTCAACCTATAATAGGCTAAGAAATATATTCATGGACAAACAATCTAGAGGTCATTGGACCTGGCCAAAGATTTCCAAAACATCGAGTTATTCCAAGTGCTCAAGTCATAAAATAAAATACAAACCACCAAGCCAACATTAGCGTTTGCATGGAAGAAGGTATTTTAGATATTGGAGAAGGGGTAACCATCTACAAATCACTTCCATGAATTTAATAAAACACAAATTGAGGCTCTTGATTTCAACTTTGTGTGAATTAGAAAGGCCCCTATATACCTCTCTTATTCAAGTTGTTAGTTGTGAAAATTTTACCATGCACCAATATTTAGAGAAACATAAAAAAATTTGAAAGAAAACCCCTAATCCAAATTCACTTCCAGAGTGACGAATGGGGAGGTTTTTCATGATCCAAGAACAATATCAAGTACCCCTACTTAGCAAAGAACTACCCATATTTGCAAAGCACTACCCACCTTTGATCGCCCGCCCCCAAGAGCCCTGTAGATCTAATTTTAAAGGGGCAGTCCCATGAAGCATCTAACACGATGTTTCAAATTGGTCCTTGAGGAGCCCAAGGAAGTTGAAGGACTTCTAACCTACCCAATGGGCCCTATTATCGCACAATATGTACTTGCCCAAAGCCTAAAGGCAAGTAGGACGAGATTGGTGTAACACGAGGGTAATCATGTCATTGTCACTCCAACATGATACCCTTTTCTATTTAGGAGGAAAAACCTTCTCCAAGAGAGACGTCCCTAGACCTAGTGGGTTGATGAAGGGAAAGACATGATAAGTAAACTACCCTTCTCTCTAGGTCACTCAAGTCAAGTTTAAGTTTTGAAGGATGAAGCAAAAGAAATACAAAGTGTACCTGCCCCTTACTAATACAATAACAAGTGTTAAAGGAAATATGAAATTGTAATGATGCTTCAACAAGATAGTAAACTTGTGAATATATGGTGGTTCTCTATGTATGCAACAAATAACAAGTAGATGATAGCGATAAGTAAATGATAACAACTGCAAATTTGTATCAACAAGAACACACTTGTTTGGACAATGTGAACAAGCATTTCAAGAATCAATGATAATACTTTGTCTTTATGTGATTTCTCTAAATATATGAACCAACAATTGGATTTAAACAGGTTTTCTAAGTTAAATGTAACAACAGTAAAATAGAAATAATGACAACAATAAACAAGCTTCAGAAATTTACTCTGCTAAGGCAATTGAACAAACACTTGAAGATATATTGATAGTAACTTGTCTTGTACAAATTTTGGGTTGTTCTAAGGTGGTTGATAGGCTGATATAGACTGCAAACAATGGATGTAACAATGAATTATCAACATTAATTAAATGGTTGTTAGTATCTCTAAGCTAGGTTAGTTAACTAGTTAAAGTTAGTAGGGTAATCAAGTAGGAAACGATTTGGAGTTTGAGTTTGAATATACTTGTCAAAGAGTGAGGTTTTACTAGTGTCTTTCTAAAGGTATTGGAGTCAAGTAGGCGAATTCTTTCAAGGTTTCTAACAACTAATTTTACACATAATCCAAGAGGGAGAAAGACCTAGGAGGCGTAGCAACTTAAGTCCTCCTAGGTTTGACCTTGAGAAATGAGGAAGCTAGGGTGTAGGCACTTCTAGGCCGTAGCATCTCCTTCTTCTTGGACTTTTATGGATGAAAAGTACTTTTCACAATAGCTAAGTATAAACCTCTAGAGAACTAGCACTTTAGGGCTCTAGGGTTTCACTAATTACTAGATCAATTCAATAAAGCTAGGCAAATGAAAAGCAAGAAAGTTATCACTTTAAGTTTCTTACTTCAAGCATTAATTAAAACATGCAATTTCATAATCTTGTATGAGAAAGAAAACCATTACCATAACCATTTACAATGACAAAGTAAAAATCTACTTACTTGCACCAAGAATAATCATGTAAAACCATGCAAGATTGCCACAAAACTTCATAAAATTTGTCCAAGTGCCAAAAACAAGCCTTAAAAGAGTAGTGCCCTCCTTATTTCAGCCAATAACCCTTAGTAGGGAGAAAATTTCAGACCTCCACTCTCCCAAGTGAGAGTTATGATGAAAATGAATGTCACTTTATGTTTATTTATACCAAAATTTGACCTTTAATTATTTTAGGTCAAAATATCAAGGTCGACCTGGCCAATTTACTACAAAATTACAGCTTTACCAAAATAAATTCAATTTGCATCTAAATAGGCCTCCAAAGGTGACATCATGCCCTCCTAGGGTGACATTGGGTTTCAAGTGTGGGATGTTGGGCAAAGGAGATGAAACATCGGGCCTCCAAAAGCCTTAAATTTTCCCACACGTGCCAATAGCCTCATGAATGCCTCCAATGTGACAACCCCAGCTGACAAGTGATGTCTAGGGCTGCATAGGTGACGTCCAAGGACTCCCAAGGCCAACATTCAGGTGGGAGGAGCATGAGACCTTAGTTCTAGGTCTTCCACAGTGCCTCCAAATGCAACGTCCTTCCTTCATTTGGTGCAAGATTTCAATATCTTCTTACCCCTCGTTGGGGTTTCAACATCCATATGTGGGATTTGAGCCCCCATGAAATTCTTAGATAATCATTCCCTCATGTGTACCTGTCCACCGGGAAAGGTCCTGCAAAAACAACAAGTACTCCCTACGGGGGTTCATAAGTCACAAGGATCATAGCATGTAAATCACATCCAATAATTAAATTACCCAAACATGTGCATCAAACCCCCCTTAACCCCAAACAAATGCTCAAAGACGTTATGGAAATTGAAAATTTAGTTTTGGAGAGGGTCTCAGGGTGTCCTATTGGGCTAACCTCTTTTAAGTTTGGGGTGTTTCCCAAGTGGAATCTAGTCCAAGTCATGTAAGTGTATGAGGTGACATGGGGTAAATATTTGGGCATGGGGTGCATGTGATAATAGGGAAATGTAGAGTCTTACTTGTGGGTGCCTTTGTGGAAGGTGAGTTGCACCTTGTCATGGATGCAATTGTTTCCTATCCCATTCATTGCCTTTTATTCCTATCTTTATTTCTTTTGATATTTTTCTCTTGTGCTTCAAGGAAATAGTTGAGGGACATTGTCCTGGCTTGATGACCAAAGGTGACAACGTTATCCACAAACATTTCACGAAAATGAGAAGGTTGGCTTGTGATGAGATCCCCTTTCTCTTGTATATGCCACCAAGATCCACTACCCTGGTTTGGTGACCAAATAGGTGGTAGTGTCATATCTCTACATGCCCATAGTCATAATAGGTCGGCTCGTGATGAGACCTTCTATCCATCAACTAGTACCTTGAGTGTTTATGTTATCTTGTGGGTCCCCTTTTCTTACTGAGAATATTTTCATTGCTTTCTCAGGAATCCCTGGGCGAAGCATCTCGAAGGTTTCAAAATTGCCATTTAATTCTTGCCAACTACTTTTACCCTTTGGGCCTTTAGCCCCTTCTTCCCATGAGGTAAGGTACAACCCTTCCTAGTGTAGCCAATCCCAATGCCCAAACAAGGATAGAGGAGATGGAAGGAATAAAGATGGAAAGTGGTAAGTATGGAAGGAATGAATGATGACTTTTCACAGACCCACCCAGTAGAAACCCATCCTAAAGGGAAATCAACTTACTAGGGCACCATGTCACCCTTCTAGGTATGAACGAGGAAAAGAGCATAATTTCCAAGCAAACGTCATGAAATGAAGAAGGATTCAATACAACATGTTCAAGTGCTTCAAAAATCAGAGTGACACATACCATGATACCTAGACTCATTACCTCATGGACCAAGACTCATTGTTACTTCAGGACCAGGCTAGTGTGATGGATATTGTTGTTGGTGATACATGGACTGCACTGAAGAAAAGAGGGGCTCTCTGGGGCTATGCTCAAGTTGTTTGGCTCTCGATACTCCATGTCTAGGACTTGTAGGCCTCAAGACATGATCTCCTTAGTTATCCCTAGGCTAGGGGATAACATGCCCTTCCATCCTACTCCCAACATGACAAGTCATACAAAGTTTGGATGCCATTTTCAAGAAGCCATCCCCTATAAGATCATGATCTTGAACTAACAAAGGATTGCCTAGAATGTGATCTTCCCATATCAAGAAGGATTTCTCATTACAAGGGACCAAGATAAATGATCTTGAATAATATTGGTAGAGGCTTTACAGAGCCCCTGGATTGGAGAACCACCGAGAATTGTAATGGGATTGTCAAGACTTCTTAGGAAACTTTTGCTCAAGTACTTTTTATGAAGCACTACTTTCCACCATTCAAGTTTGTCGAAGACCAAATGCCAAAAAAAAATTCCCAAGGCGATGGTCATCAAGAGAGGATCTATGACAAGAAGTCCTCAATCAAAGGGGCTTAGACCTTTGGCCAATTTAAAAGATGATTTTTTTCCCTTTTTAGTTTACCACCCTGTCATTAAAATTTTCTAATATTCCTCCCAATCTTGTTATTAACACTTGATGAAGCTAAGAGTGCTAAGCCCTAAAAGATTGGAACAATAGAAAGGATCGATGTTATCAATTCACTTTCCCTACCGAATTCTACCTTTGTAACCCCCAAGGAGTCATTTTTTTTTTAATCTTCTAGATTATGGGCTTCCAATCTAATCTTCTGCCTAGTGGTGTTTTAGGATGACATGGATGCCCAAATAAAGGAAGGACGGCCACTTATTAATGTGAATTCTATAATATGAATTCTTAAACTTGAGTTATTTATTACATAATTTGGATGGATGTATTCCATGTAAATATGGCTCTAGGATTTATTAATAAACCCTCTTGAAACAAATATAAACATCCAAGATGGATATAAACCTGCCAACAATAGTAATAAAAGTGCCTCTAGTATCATCAATGAATTGTAAGTGATTAATTGCATTTATCACCCTTTCTATGAGGACACCCCTTAAATTTTCAAAGATCCTTTCCTACCCTAACTTTTTTCCTATAGATTTTTTGGGCCAGGAGAATGTAAAGCAGAAGTGACAAGGGTCAGCCTTATTAGAGACAAGGGGCGGCCTTATTAGAGTCCCTGATTATGCAATTGCCATGTCAATTTTAATGAACATTCCTTACCCCTGATTTGCTCTACTTGAATGGATCACCTCCTGAACTAGCAAAATGTTGTCAGACATTTGTTGCTAGAATCTTTGTGAGATTCTTGTAAGATGCATTAAAAAAAAAAATAGGGTAGAACCTAAAAAAAAGGTGCCTCAAAGTCACTCTGACGGTTAACGTGTAAAATATTTTATAGCATTACGCTTGCACCAAGGGCTAATAGTGCACTGGTAGATTACAACGGAGTCTAGTTACAGGTGTATGGGGTAGTTACACATTTCTATTCAATGTTGAGTTTGGTGACGACTTATGCATCTCTCAATCAAAAAAATATTTCACTCAATTGTAATCTTAATTGATCAACCAAGGAGTTGTCTAAATTGATTATAATTTGATCTTTTTCATGAAAATTTGTTGATATAAAGTTGGATGAAATTTTAATTTTTTGTTATTTAAATTGTATTTTTGAATGTATAAATGGATTTAGTTTGCTAAAAAACGTTTGCAACATTTAAATTATATAAATTTAGCCACTCAAATCTGCAAATCCAACAATTTCTCATCAGATTTCGAACAAAATTAAACAGAAAATCTTCTCCCCCCAAAAAAAAAACAAACTTAAAACATTTAAACTACAACGATTCAAGCAATACATCAAAATGACAGATATCAAAATAACATATCAACCATAAATTTTCATAGAATTCTCAATACATGGAAGTTGAGTTTTGATACCAGATTTATGTGATGGGTTTTATTTCCATGGTCACTGTGTGGAAAGTGCAAAGTTGATCAAAATAAAATGGCAAAGATTTGACTCAATAGATTTTTTTTTTCTTGGAACCAGTTAAATATCAAGATTGTTTGATAGAGTTAATAATACATTTGCCCGTATGTGCAGGTTTTAAATGAAGGATTCACAAAAGGAAGAAAAGGTATTAAGGTTCGAGGATTCTCCAATCAATTGCCTTCAAGTTTCATATACGCAGTGGTAGAAGCCAAATTTCTTCTCAGGCACGTGGAATTTTGAAAAACATCAGTGTATATTAGCACAGTAGATCCAAAGGGATTCAGAATTATCAATAATTCATAAGGAGTAATAATTGCCTTGAATTTCCTTTAGTTAAATAATTAATTTAATATGGAAATTCTCATTAAATTCCTCTGGAATATGATTATGGAATATGATTATGGAATTAATAGCATATTTTTTCACATGTGTATGCATGTTAAAGGAGATGGAACATTGATGAAAGTTGCACTCCAAAACCCATGCACTAGGGGTCTGCCACCAGGTTGCTAGCAAGTCTCATTTTTGAAGAAATGAAGAACTTAAAATGTCGACACTAAAGTTCTAGTGCAACCAAAAGGATTTGAACCTAACTAAAGTTTTAGTGTCACCAAAAGGATTTGAACCTAACTCATTTCGCAAGAAAACAATTAGCTTTCATGTAAATTTATTTGTATAAATATATTACTGTTAATAATATTTATTCAAAAGTTATTGGAAAAGACAAATTTAAACAGTAGAAATCTGGAAAGGAAAAAAAATCATAAAAGTATTTATTCGAATTAAGTAAAGGGAAGATTTTATTTTATGCTATGTAAGTTATTTTCATATTAATGGAGAAACCATCATTAGCTAAAATTTTGTAAGAGATCTCTAATAACTTGTGAATTCAATTGCACACTATTTTCTTTGTTTTCATGATATGCTTGAATATTGTGAGGATTGATTTTTAGTTGTTGTATGCTATTTTTTGATACTTAGTGTTTGGTTTCACTTTTATGTATTATATTTGGTTAACCTTTGAGGTGGAGTTGTTGTAATGTTCTCCACTACTAATCTAACAATTTAAAATTTTCTAATACCAATCAAATAAAATGAGTGCATGCTAAAACACCTATGTAGCTAACAACACTATTTTAGAACATAAGTGCAATCTAATAAACGTGTTTAAAGTGTTTCATAATTGCTCAAATTCAGAAATACACACACAACAAATAAGTCCCACAATTAAATGCCATGTGTGAAGGATTTCACATGCATTTGGTAGCATTATGAATGCAGCTCAATTAACACGTGTCAAATAAAATCCATAAATAAAACTTTGTAACAGAGATAAACACTTATCTTTTGGGCCAAATGTGCAACCAACTGTAAGGGACGACGTTCCACCCAACAGTAGATTTGTTGCTCCAAATATCAACAGCAAATCACCCTCGAGTTGGGGCTACATATCCACAAGAAAGGGTGTCTCTCGATCCACACACAACCCAATTTTACCCACATCAACTAGTTTTTCCTATAGTTATCCTAATCCTCCAGTTCTCTTCCCTTCAATCTGCACAACCCAAGGAATGGGATCCCCCTTCACTACACACAGCCCCTCAGACATTCCCACTTCCCTCCAGGGATCCAACACAGGTTGGCTAGGAATCTCTTTTACTAGAGACTCTAGAGATGTCAGTTGTAACAAAAAATACTCACCGCAGCAAGCTCACTGTCGTAAGGTAATTCTCTCACACAGAATCCCACTCTATGGGCCTAACAACCTACTTCATGAATTTACAGCTCCAACATGCTGCCACACATGCCCACTATGGTTGCCTTCAATCTCCAACACTTTGCTCTCCCTTGTTGTCCCAAAAAACGGTTGTAAAAAATGTTCTTTTTTCCATATGAAATTCATTTCCCCCCATGCAAATTGAATCTCACACTCTCTAATGTTGATTGCACTCAACTCCCATGCTCTCATAACTATGGGATGTGAATTTTCACACCCACACTCTTACATGTTTTTAATGATTGGGATTTGATATATTCAAGAGGAAAATTAGAAGGTTTAAATACAAATAATAATTTTAGAAAGTGGGTTTCAATTAATAGACATGGGTAATTCCTTCTTGGATCCCCTCTCTCAAACTCTCCCTTTCTCTTGTGGAAACTTAGCCCCCATTACTTTGTATGTGTCCATTTGCAGCAAGTGTTACATTTGATTTTATTAGTTTTCAATAAAGAGTGTTTACATATTACATCATCGATCATGTGGCTATATATCATATTTACATTATACATCACTAAACTGGGGATTAAAAACGGGGATGTTATATTTCTCTCCCCCTACAAACTGCATTGTCCTTGGTGCACAACACCATATCAGCATACATATACAAAATTGACATCATAGTACTCGGTAGTTTCGCAAGTTCACAACTCTTGCAACAATTCCAACCAACAATCTCTCATTCCCTCCAACTTGCACAACCCAAGGAAGTGTACTCCCTTCTCTACATAGCAGTCCCTCGGGTTGTACCACTTCCTTTCTGAGGCTCCAACACATATTGGATAGGAATCTTCAATATGTGGCTCCAATAAATCTATGAGGGCTTCACCCTGTTAGGTATAGGTAAAAGATAGGTATCGGGGGGGATGTGCGGTCTTAAGGGGTTTATAGGTATTGGGGGGGTATAAAAATGGGTATATAATTAAAATAGGGGTATTGGAAAGATATATTGGGAGGGGGGTTCAATAAAATGATTATGGGAGGTATTGATCAATATCTAGTGAAATTATGGGTATTCTTTAATATCTCATGAACGCAAGCGCTATATCATAGGTTGACAGAGTGAAGACCCTGTGAGAAATTCCAGCTGTCAAAATGGAGCCTTGCACACATATATACAAATATACATTCAACTTTCTTCAATTTTTTCAAAACTTGCGAGTACTCCTCCAACATAGCCTCCTCATGCTCCCATGTAGCGTCTTCAGGACCGTAGCAAGTCCATTGATCCTTTACCAGGTCGACGGCTTTGTTCCTGAGAACTTTGAATTTCTAGTCCAATATACGCATTGGCTCCACCTGAAAGTCCCCTTCATGATCAACTTGGATCATAGTCCAATCAATCATGTGGTTAGGATTAGGCACATATTTCTTCAATAAATATACATGAAATAGATTATGAATTCTCATGGATGCAAGCAATGTAGGCATGTATGCAATTATGTCTATATTCTCTAAAACTTCAAATGGCCCACAGTATCTCGCCACCGATTTCGAGCAACTTCCCAATCTTAGCAAGATCCACTTAGTTTTCACTTTTAGAAACACATGCTCACGCACTTTGGATTCCATGTATGTCCTTCTTTTATCTGCATAACTATTTTGCCTATTGAGTGCAACCTTCGAATTATGCCGAATATTTCCCATCTTCTCTTCCATTTCCTTTAGTAATTTTGGCCCAATAACTACTATGTCTGTTGGGTTGTCCCAACTTACTGATGTGTTGCATTTCTGGCCATATATGACTTCAAAGAGGCTCATCTTTAACGATGCATGATTCCCATTATTATATGCAAACTCAACTAGATGAAGGTAACCTTCCCACTTGGAAGCCTTGTCCATTACAGGCATTCTCAACATATCTTCAATTATCCGGTTAGTCCTTTATGTTTTCCCAT
The DNA here is from genome assembly GCA_032191745.1 of Picea mariana. NCBI lineage: Eukaryota > Viridiplantae > Streptophyta > Pinopsida > Pinales > Pinaceae > Picea > Picea mariana. Next base: position 94,251 of record JASDQU010736613.1, read on the forward strand.
CTGACTCTAGATGATATGTTGTATTGAAATTCAAGTTAGTCTCAAATTCCTTAAACAATCCCTTCCAAAAGTTAGAGGTGAACTTGGGAACTCTATCTGACACTATTGCCTTAGGCACACCATGTAACCTAGCAATTTATTTCATATAAATATCTGCAATATCGGTTGCCTTGTGAGTCATTTTCACCGGTATAAAATGTGTATCCTTTGTAATTTTGTCCACCACTACCATGATGGAATCGTGTTTCCTTATTGTTCTTAGCAACTTGGTAATGAAATATTTTGTAACTGCCTCTCATTTCCATTCAGGAATGGGTAATGGTTGCAATAATCATGTTGGATGTATGTGTTCAGTCTTCACTTTCTGACATTCCATGCACCTGGATATGTAACCAATCACATATTTATTCATTCCATGCCAAAATTATTGGCTTCTTACTGTTATAACTGTCTTTTGGTACCCTGGATGTCCAACAAAGGGTACATTGTGCATTTCTTTCAACACCATATTTATAAATTCCTAAGTGTTAGGAACATAAACTTTGACTCTGAACAAGAGGATTCCATCTTCTTTCATCTTTTGATCTTCATATTTTTGATGTACATTATTTTGTTGTAAGATTTCTTTAACTTGCGCATGATGTGGGTTTGTTGCTACAACTTCTAAAATTTTATCTTTTAAATCTGACTTGCAAATATTAATGGTTGCAACATGCATTTCATGCACCCTCCGGATGAGTGCATCAACCACTTTATTCTCTTTTCCCTTGATGTTCTTGATGTGAAAGGTGTATTCAGTGAAAAATTCTAGCCATCTAGTTTGTATAGCATTCAATGTGGGCTACTCAAACAAGTGTTTCATACCACTCATATCTGTCTTTAGCTCAAATTTTCTTCCCATGAGACAATGCTTCCACATTTTTAAAGCATGAATTATGGCTACCAACTCTAATTCATAGGTAGCATAATTTATTTCATGTTATTTAAGCTTCCTTGACTCATAACATATGACATACCCATTTTGTGTAAGGACTCCACCAAGCCCTTTTTTCATGCACACTACAAAATATGTTGGGTATGTGTTATATTATTTGCATGCATACATACACAGTACATCCCCCCGTGTGGGGGTTTGGGGGTAGCACCCCTGAGAATTTTTTTTTCCTCGGGAAATATGTCACATTTTTTTTGTTGCCTCGATTTTCGTGTTTATTATTGGGCGTTTTTTCGGCACATGGTTTTTGCCGATGATTTTCTATTTCTGGTTAAGGAATTAGGGTTGTTGACTAATCCAGGTCATTGGGTTAGGGTTTTGGATGTCATTGTCTCCTATATGTATATTGTATTGTAATAATGTATTACATGAATGAATATAGAATATGTTGGTTTCCCGGTTTGAGTTTCCACGGGAAAAATCTCTGCGTAATGTTTGTATTTTCCATTGTATTATTTTTGTTCTTTTATTGAAAATATGTTTGCAGTAAATATTGTACAAGGTTAAAATCTACAAAATCTTCATCTGGATCTGTAGCTTTTAGAATAGTTGCATTGCTAACAATTCCTTCAAATGCTAGAAACTCTCCTCACATTTGGTAGTCCATTCAAAATTTGTTCTCTTCTTTTGTAGTGAAGTGATTGGATGTGCAACCATGGAGAAATATTCAATGAATCTCATATAATATCCAACTAATCCCATAAAGGATCTCACTTCTGAAATATTATTTGGCATTGGCCAACTTTTGATTGCTTCAATCTTCACAAGGTCCATTGCTATGATGTGGCCCAAATAATGGATATGTTTTTTATTAAGTGCATTTGCTTAACTTGGCATACAATTGGTGCTCTTTCAACACATGTAGAACTATCCTCAAATGTTTCTCATGCCCATTCTCTATATTGGAGTAGATAAGAATATTATCCAAGAAGACAATGATGAATTTGTTCAACTCATCCTTGAACTCTCTATTCATTAGATACATGAAATTAGTTGGTGCATTTTTCAAACCAAATGGCACAACCACAAACTCATAATGGTCATATATTGTCCTAAATGTTGTCTTGTTGGTGTCTTCTTCTCTTATTCTTATCTGATGATAGTCTGACCTAAAGTCAATCTTGGAAAATATATTTGTTCCTTTTGATTGATCTAAAAGATCATCGATTGGTGACAGAGGGTATATATTCTTTACAATGACCTTATTAAGTTGTTTGAAGTCAACACACAACCTCATAGTTCCATCATTTTTCTTAACAAAAATCACTGGGCACCCCAAGGTGAAACATGTGGGCATATGTACCCTTTCTTCAACAATTCTTCCAGTTGTATTTGTAATTCCTTAAGCTCTGGTGTGATCATTATGTAAGTATTTTTGGACATTGGGGTAGCTCCAAGCATTAATTCAATAGAGAAGTCAATATCTCTCCTTGGTGGAAATACTGGAAACTCCCCAAATACATCTTCATATTCCTTCAAAACTGGATAGTCTTCAAGACTTGGTTCCTTATCCTTTGTTGGCTCTTCCATATGAGTGACATATATTTGACACCATTTTCTAAACATTATTTTCAAACGCAATGTTCAAATATCTATAATGGGTATAGGTCTTGGAATACCTTGAACTATCCTTGGATTTCCTTCTTCATCAAGACATGTGAAAACTTTGTTGTAACTATCTAAGAAGGAACGATGCTTTTCTATCCAATCCATACTAATCAATAAATTGTATGACCCAAGTGGTATGATGTTCAAGTCTACCTTAGTGATAACTCCATTCATGTTTATTATGTAATACTTGACGAGTTCATTAATTTTTCTCTTGGTTCCAGTGGCTAGTTGAACCAACCAATACTTTGTATGCTTACATCTTTTCAATTTAAACCTTTCAACTATTTTTTGGTCTATATAGCTATGACTAGCTCCATAATCAATTAAAATAGATATGATTTGATTATCAATCTTACCTTCTACTGCAATCATGTGGGATTGGTAGTTTGTTTGTATGTTATCTAGGGTTGCATAAATCCTTGGCATGCTTCTGTCCATGTCATCCATTGTATCAACTTCCTGAACATTGTGCATAGTTTTCATCCTATCTCCCTTGTGAGGATAATCCTTGTACATTTGGTCTCCTTCACATCCCTGACACTTTATGAGTTGTTGTCTTTTCCTTTTCCCCAAGGAATATGCCATATTGGGCTCATTTTGTGCTTTCTTCCCTTGCTTGTATGACTATGAATTATTCATGAATAAAGGTGGCTTGAGTCCTTTCCTCTGATCCACCTTACCTTTCTTTTTTTCATACCAAACTCTTTGAAAAATTGGCCTTGCCTTACTCTATTCATGAAAATAATTAGTTTTTATTATGGATTCTTCCAAGTTTGTAAGCTAATCAAATTGGATTTTATCATTGTAGAAAGAAGGCAGCCCACTCAGAAATATTTGGATTTTAAACTTCTCATCCTTTATGAATCCAACATACCTTAAGAATTCAAGGAACCTCCTCTCATACACATCCATTGTCATGCTTCCAAGCTTGAGTTCAAAGACCTTTTTCATCTTCTTGTCATAATAATTATCTGACAAGTATTTCTTATGAAAATACTTTTTGAACTACCTCCATGATATCCTCTTCTCATCAATGTGCATAACTTGCTTGAGTTGATCCCACCACATAGATGTTTTTCCTTGAAGATGGTATGTTTCTATTATGGCTTCTACATTTGATGAATAATTGTGCAATTGAAAATATTTCCTCATTTCCAACAGCCACGCTTTTGCATCTTCATGTTTTTTGTGATCACCATCAAAAGTAGAAGGCTTAATCTTCCTAAGCTATCCTTGCAAATCATCTACTTCAGACCTCCTCCTCTATCTTAGAACATGGGACACACTTGGGTTGCTCTTCAACATTGAATGTGCATGCTATATTCTAATCAATTTCCCTAGTGAATGATGATGTCTACTAACATTCCTTACTCTCCTATATCCCTCATGGTCATCCCTCCTATCATGAGATATGGATGCTTCTACTTGTCTTGCATTGGTTGCTTGTTTTGTGCCAGAATATTTATTGCATCGTCTCTGCAACATATTCAGACTCTGTAGAAGTTCCTCTTGAGCTCTCATCATCCTTTCATTGTCTTCTCTATAGATCTGCACTTCCTTTTGCAAGCTCCTCATAGTCTTAACTAGCTCTACAAGATTCACTCTTCTTCTATTTCTATTGGATTTGATCTCTGCATTTTCCATGTTGACATGTACACCTATGACCTCCTCCTCATGGTTTTAGTATCCTTGGGAATCCTATGTATCTCTAATCCCCATGTAGGAACCAAATCCATTTTTCTTGTACTTCTAATTCTACAAGAATGTGCATGCAACAATTACTTGTTAGAGTTAAGCATATTATAAAATTGTCATTAATTAGATTATAGGTCATCCTTTCAACTGAATTTATGAGGAGTATGGATGCATTCAAATATGATTATGATTATTTATATACATTCTCCTCTGAATCATCTTTCCAACAATTGTACCCATGCTTCATTATGAGTTTTGAGTGAAGTTATAGTTGTTTGGGTTTTATCATTCATACTCAATTGTGACCTATTTTTAATGATGCATATTTTATGGGAGACCATTTCCTTCCACCTGTAGAAGAAAAACATTAGGAACCAAAAAAAAATTATATCGGGCACATACAACATTCATGATTTTTTGACACACAAAACCTCTTGGATTCAAAATCTAGTTGTCTAGTCAATTTTTATGTGAATTTGGAATTGACAACTTTGTGTTTTTACACTTTCTCCAAACTTTAAAATTTTATCCAAAATTGGTTTTCTCCCAAACGAAGTGAAACTGGGATAAAATTTCTCGAAACAAATTTGTTTGGATTGATATGTATAACAAATGTCAACTAAACAAAATTTTCTGGATTGGAGATCTGGGGTCCCTTTTCCTTTGAAGCTTTCAAAAATCACCAAAATGCAGTGAGGAATCATGGATTTTACCTTGGTTGAGTATCCACACACCAACCCCTTTTGAATTTTGTCAGGAGCCTAAATGGGTATCTTCATGCCTACTTTTTGGACTCCCTTTAAAAATTTCACCTTTATTTGGGCCCCAGTTACGAAGCACGACCCAGATCTTCAAAAGTCACTAATTCACATTTTTCAAACAATTTCGGTAGAATTATCCAATGACCCTCACTGGAATTATTGTATCCCTCATCATTGCAAACACACCTAAAATTCCATCTGATTCTGAGTTGAAACGATCATGTTATGTCCAAAACAAGTTTTTGGCTCTAGACTTTTTTTTTTGTAAAAATGTTTAATTTTGTTGTTGTGGCAACCTAGATGACATGGCATGGCATGTGGTTGATGATGTTCACATGTCATCCCCTAATTCATCAATGTCATCATCCTTCTTTCCTTTATTGATGAACGACTTATTTTCCTTTGCATCGACAATCGATTTATTTTCCTTTGCAGTGGTGATCGACGATTTTCCTTGACTAACCAATTTTGTCAAACCCCTATTTTCCTTGGAAAAATAATTTTGTCCAAGAATTTTTTCAAACCTTGATCATCCACGATCTGCAATTTCCTTCACATAAGCGGTCGAGTATTTTCCTTGACAAACCAATTTTTTCCATGGATTTCGTCAAACCCCGAGACCTTAGAATTTTTTTTTCAAAATTTAGGATGAATCTAGATCGTCAATATCAAAATCAAAGTGATCTCGATTGTCGATTTTCCATACTTCTCTAAGTTTTCAAATGAATCTTGACCATTGATCGCCCAATCAAATGCGATCTAGGTCGTCAATTCCCCAAAATTCATCAGCAATTGGTGAATTCCTTGAGTAATTGGCATGACACACGGATGTTGATATGGCATGACACATGGATGTTGATGTGGAAACTTGGCTGACATGTCATGAAACATGGATGATAGCCACCTGTCATGTCATGACTCAACCACATCATCCTCCTCTTTTTCCCTTCATTATCAATTGATGACTTTTTCGACGAAACAAATTTGGCCACGAATTTCGCCAAACCTCGATCACTCCATCAGTGATCGACGATTTCTTTTGGCAAACTAAACTTGTTCACACATTTCGTGGAACCTCGATGGGCTCCAAATCTAGGGTAAATATGAATTGTTGATCTCGAGGTCGAAAGTGATCTCAACCATTTATTCACCAAACTACTCCCAAACTTCATTAGAGTTCTCCAAACATGCAAATGAATCTTGGCCATCGATTCTTAATATTCAAGTGATTCAGGTTGTTGATTCTCCCACTTTGTAGTCACCATGAAAACATGGCATCCGACCTCCCAATCCAATTTTTAACTCTCCAACCTAAAAATCAATTACATTGATTACTCTTCGACCATTCTAAGTGCAATTTGACCTAAATTTGCTTAGAAATTTGGGGATTTCACTCTGGTTTCACAAATTTCCATAAATTTGTCATATATCTAAAATATGTAATGATGAATCTTCCAAATTCACATTGTTCCTTGGCCCATATGGGTTTGGTGTTGAACCAAAATATCTGATACCACTTTGTATTGTTCCCCACTACTAACCCAACAATTTACAAGTTTCTAATACCAATTAAATAAAATGTGTGCATGCTAAAACACCTATGCAACGAACAACACTATTTTAAAACATTATTGCAATCTAATAAACATGCTTACAACGTCTGATAGTTGTTCAAACTCATAAATACACACAACAAATAAGTCTCATAACTAAATGCCATGTGTGAAGGATTCACATGCATTTGGTAGCCATTATGAATATAGTTCAATTAACATTCACACAACAACATATATAACTGCTTAAAACTAAAAGAATACACGCATCAAATAAAACCCATAAATAAAACAATGTAACAGAGATAAACACTTATATTTTTATCTAAATGTGAAATTGATTGTAGGGGACAGAAATTTCACCCAATTGTATATTTGTTGCTCCAAATATATGCAGTAAATCACTCCCAATATAGGGCTACAGATCCACAAGAAAGGGTGTATCTTAGTCCACTCACGGCCCAATTTTATCCACAACTAGTTTTTCCTACAATTATCATAATCCTTCATCTCTCTTCCCTTCAACCTACACAACCCAAGGAATGGGATCCCCTTTCTTTGCACATAGTCCCTCAGGAATTCTCACTTCCCTCCAAGGGTCTAGCACAGGTTGGCTAGGAATATCTCTTGTTGGGGACTCCAGAGATGTCAGTTGTAACAGGAAAAGGTCATGGTAGTAAGCTCATTGTTGTGGGGTGATTCTCTTACACAGAATCTCACTCTACAGGCCTACAAATCTACATCTTCATGAATTTATTACTCTAGTGTAACACACCCGACTCCTTAATACTCTTTTAAATGGTGGGGAATCATAAATTCATTTTTCCTTAACTAAATCATCTCAAATCATCTCTCTGAGATGATTCATTCTCTTCTACTTTCCTGTATCTTTCTAATGACTGCTACCGGGTTCTAAATCGGCCCTTGGTTTATATCTTAGGGTTTCCCGAAGTTCTTCAGGAGTTCATTGGTTGAGGGCCATGTGACATCCCCGTGATTTCATCTCGTTAGTATCATCTCTTGGTTCCTACCTCCTGTAGGGAAGTTCCATCCATAAACCAATCTGATGACTGGCTTAACCCTCGTCTGACACACATGATAGCGGGGAATTTAGAGTTCAGAATTGAACGTCTCCTTTCTATCTACGTAAGAGACCTCCCGAAGTCTCGAAATTCTGGAGTCTCGTAAGCTTGCCATGTGGTTCCGGCCTTCGGACCCTTTTTGGTCTCTCTACAATGCTACCTCCCAAATCCTCTAGAGTCCCGAAGTCCTGGACTCCCGGAGTTTCGGTCACTTCACCAACCACGTTGGCTAGGTGGGCACGTACCAAGAAATGACACGTAGGAGGGGTCAGGGTGACACGTGTTACGTTCCAATGGGTCTATAGGGTATGTGATACACACGAATATGGGTGACATGTGGCACGTCAAGATGGGGTCCACATCACCTTGGGTGACATCACTACGCCATGTCATTCTGGACTAGCAGCCTTCTAACCTCCTTTAGATCTCACAGTCGCAACTCGGCCAAGTAGATCCATAGATCTATGGCTCTCCTTCACTTCGTAACTTCGATGTTCGAGGAGTTTGATGCGATGGAATCTCCATTCTATAGAAGTAGTACTCCGCCGAAGTCACCTCGGTGCATATCTAACAGCTGAGGGAACCCCTAAACATTCTCGATTGATGGCTCATGCTACTTTGCGATGGGGAGTTGGATCTTGGTTTTGTTGGTAAGATAGGTTCATCTAACCACTAGGGAAACCACCCAATGTCAGTCAACCTCATAGGAAATCGTAACTCTCGTTCACCTTTGGTCGGTTCATGACTATGAGGGTCGATAATACTCTGAAGTCTCGGACTCCCAGAGCCCTGAAGCCAGAAGGACTTAGCTCCCTTAGGCTTAGCCTAAGGTTCCTAGGTGTTGGTCATATGGGTTCTCCCAAATACATCACGTATGTTCGTCTTCCAGACGAAAGGATATTCCCTTCCGAGACTTAAATCTTGCTATCCTTCATGAGCTTCATCATGAAACGATTAGGGACTTGGGCATGATATCTCGGTCACACAACAATAAATCTGAAGGGGATAGTCTCTTTAGATGGATAGGGCCAGATTGACACAATACTTTCTATCTCGGTCGTCCCACAGTTTTATGTCCTAAGGCACCTTGAAGGCTAGGTTGGGGAACATAGACATTCAATCAGAAGCATAAGTTCACAAGAAGAAAAACGCATACGCATAACTTAACCATTTCAATAAATAAATCATTTATAGATATATAAATACATGCATGCATCCATTATTCCCAATTCAATGCATAGAGTATGAAAACACTTATCATAACCAGATAACGTGAAGCGACTGCTGAAAGGGGTGACCATTTCCACCCAACCATAGGCTCAGTCACTCCTAATGGATTTACCACTAGCCACCCCTGAGCTAGACCATGATGCTCTGAGATATAACTCTTTCTTCTGGCTCAGCGACAGTAGGGACAAAGGTTACTCTCCTCCTCCCATGGGATCTTGGCAAACAATTTCACTACACCAAGCAAGGAGGACTGCCTGAGTACTTCCTCAGTCACTCAGCAGCCTCATTTATCATCTTGTATCATAACCCTGGTATCCATTTCCTGCGACCAGAACACGCTCATTTATTATTTCTTCCTTGAACTTGAGAGCTTAGTCTCTCGTCATTGCACTCGTTGCAGGTCCTCCTATGCCCACCACACCTTCCTTTCTTTTCTTCCTCCACAATATTTCATGTGGCTCGAATTCCTAGTCTGTTTTAAGGTCTGAAAACCTTACAGATGTGTGCTCTGCCCCATCCCCTCATTAACTCTTGAGGAGGTCTTCCCACCTACCAGCCTGACTGTAATTCATTCCTGGGTCAGAGGATTGTTCTGGTCCTGAGCAATTAAATCCAATAAGGTACTGGTTTGGTGGAGGTTAACACAACCATTCTTGGTCCCCTTCAGCATATCTTTCATAGCATTCATGGTCTTTCTTAGCACACCCCCCTTCCAACAGTCATGCAACACTTATCCATTTTCTAGTAAATAACAAAATTTACATTCATTGACCTTTTATACAAAGGTCCATCAAATCAAACATTCACACATATTGAGTTTTCCATAGTCTCTTGGCCCATATAATTATATTTACAAATTGGGGGAAACATGGGTGTTACAATTCCCTCCCCCTTAAAGGAACATCGTCCTCAATGTTCTATCTGTCAACATTCTCTGTATATACAAAAGTAAACAAAAATGGATATGCATGTCTCATGGCATCCTCCATTTCCCATGTAGCCTCATCTATTCCAAAGTGTTTCCACTGCACCTTGACCTGTGTAATGGTTTGGTTCCTGAGTGAGGTTTCATTCCTGTCTAGTATGCATTGAGGTTTTGGAAGGAATTCTCTCTCTGACTCCACCTAGATCATAGACCAGTCAATTATATGATTAGAATCATGTACATATTTCTTCAATAATGAAACATGGAAAACATTATGTGCCTTTACTGTGGGAGAGAGTGCTACCCTATAAGCTTCAGGTCCCACTCTATCTAAGACTTCAAAGGGTCCACAATACCAAGATGTCATCTTGGCACAAGCTCCCATTCTCAGGGAATGCTTCCTGGGCCTAACTCTGAGATAGACATGGTCTCTTGTCTTGAACTCTCTGGGAGTTCTCTTTCCGTCGGCGTAAATATTCTGTCTATCCTAAGTGATTTTCAGATATTTCTTTATATAAATCACTTGTTATTCCATTTATTTCAGCATGTCAGGTCCGATTGTAATTTTATCCACTGGATTACTCTAGCTGATTGGAGTCTTGCACTATCTACCATAGAGGGCTTCAAAAGGGATCATCTTCAGTGACTCTTGATAACCGTTGTTGTAGGAAAATTGTACCAACGAAAGGTAGTCTTCCTACTTCTTAGGTTGATGCATTACATGTATCTTTAACATGTCTTCTAATATTTGGTTTACTCTTTCTATCTGTCCATCAATTTGAGGGTGGTAGGTTGTGCTAAACAACAATTTAGTCTCAAAACTAGTCATTAAGGACTTCCGAAAGCTTAAAGTAAACTTTGTGTCTCTATCAGATATAATCTCCCTAGGCATGCCATGCAGTCTGAATATATCCTTCATGAAGATGTTAGCAATATCTAATGCCTTACAAGTTGACTTGACAGGGACGAAGTGAGCAGACTTGATCAATTTTTCCACCACTATCATGATGGCATCATTATGCTTGACTGATTTTGGTAATCCTGTGATGAAATCCATGGAGATGGTTTCCCATTTCCATTCTGGGATTGATAGGCATTGTAACAACCATGTTGGGTGTTAGTGTTCTGCCTTAAATTGTTGGAATTATAGACACTTAGTTAAATAATTAGCTATGTCATTTTTCAATCCAGACCAATAAAATTGTTTTCTAGTGGTTGTAATCATTTTCTGATAACCTGGATGACCAATATATGGTCTCTTGTGTAGTTCTTCCATTATGAACCTCTTCAAGTCATCACAACTTGGGATATACAATCTGCTTTTGTAAGTCAATAGACCTTCATCCAGCATCTGATAGCCTTCATACTTTAGCCCTGTGGGCTCTTTCTTTAGGTATGGTGTCATGGTCTTGAAGAATGTATATGTTTCCTGTGCATTCTAGACTCTCTCCCTGAGATCCGTTTTACAGGTGATCATTGCTTCCAGGTGAATCATTTTCACACTTTTTTTAAGGACATCGACCACCCTATTTTCCTTTCCCCTGATGTGATTGATTTCGAAATCAAACTCAATAAGGAAATCCATCCACCTAGATTGTCTAGCATTGAGTTTTGGTTGATCAAACAGGTGCCTCAACCCACAATGGTCTGTCATAAGTACAAATCTCCTACCCAGAAGGTAATGCCTCCACATTTTTAAATCATGCACGATGGAAGCCAACTCTAGATCATGGGTCACATAATTGATTTCATGATCATTCAATTTTTTGGATTCGTAGAAAATTACACTTCCTTCTTACATAAGGACTTATATGAGTCCTTCCTTACAGGCATATGTACACACAAGGAAGTCATTATCAGGGTCTGCAATATTCATCCTGGGTGCATGGATCATAAGGTATTTCAGTTCCTGAAATATTTCCTCACATTCTGATGTCCAAGTGAATTTAACCCCCTTTTTTCTGAAGGGCAGTGATTGGACAACCAATTTTGGAAAATCCTTTTATGGACCTTAGGCCCATAAAGGATCTGATATCAGATACATCGTTTGGGGTAGGCCATTCCATAATAGATCTGATCTTGTCAGGGTTTAATGCCACTCCTTCAGAAATAACATGGCCTAAGTAATGGACTTGCTTCTGAAAAAAGTCACACTTGATAAACTTAGCGTAGAATTGATTCTCTCTTAGTACTTGTAGCACTAATTTAAGATGTTCTTCATGCTCCTCTATGTTCTTGGAGTAGATTAGGATATCATCAATGAAGACCAATACAAGACTGTCTAGGAATTTGTTGAGTACATTATTCATCAAGCACATAAAAGTGGCGGGGGCATTGGTTAATCTAAATGGCACCACCACAAATTCATAGTGGCCATATCTTGTCCTGAATGATGTTTTGTGAATGTCTTCATCCTTGATTTGGACTTGATGGTATTCTGACCTTAAGTCAATCTTTGAGAAAATGGAAGCACCCCTTAACTAGTCAAACAAGTCATCGATTCTTGGTAAGGGATACTTGTTCTTTATGGTTGTCTTATTGAGTTGTCTATAGTCTATGCACAGTCAGAGTGTGTCATTTTTCTTCTTCACAAAAAAGACGGGTTCTCCCCATGGGGACACGCTAAGTCGGATGTAGCCTTTTTCCATCATCTCCTTTAGCTGTAACTTGAGCTCAACTAGCTCTAGTGTACTCATCCCATAGGGCGCTCTAGACACTGGCACTTCTCCTGGTGCAAGTTCTATGGAGAAGTCAATGTCTTTTCTCAGAGGTAGACCTGATACCTCTTCTGGAAACACATCTTTATACTCTCTTAATATGGGATGGTCCTCTAGGTTTGGTTTGTCATTCTCAACCGATTCCAACACCTGTATTGCATATAGAGGGCATCCCTTTCTGCAATACTTTTTCATTTGAAGGATGTAATTTGTCTCACTGAGATAGGCCTCTGAATCCCTTGGAGGGTCATTTTTCTCCCTTTTTCATTCTCACACTCCAAATTTTTATGGAAACAGTCCAATTTGGTTTTATAAGTGGCTAACCATTCCATACCAATCAATAGGTCATAAGATCCTAGGGGAAGTATGTTAAGGGTCGCTTGGGTGGGCAATCCATCCATGATGAATTGGCAAGATGGTATGACCTCTGCTACTTTTCTTTTGGTTCCAGTGGCTAGTTGTACCAACCATGGCTTAACATGTCTAATTGGTTGCAGTTTACACTTATCAATGGTCTAAGGGGCCACATAACTCAAATTATAACCAGGGTAAATTAAAATAGAAACTAGACGGTTGGCGATCATACCTTCCATCTCCACCACTGAAGCTTGGTGGTCGGCTTGTTTATTATCCAAAGTTGCATAAATTTGTGCCATGCTCCTAGCCACATCATTGATTGTGGTAGCTTCTTGGATATTGTATAATCTCCTACTATTATGTTATCTGTGAGGACAATCCCTCAGTAGATATTCTTCTCCACAACCCCAACATTTCAAGGGTTCCTTCTTTTGGTTATCAGTCTTTCCTGGGGTTGCTCCAAAAGGTTTATTTCCACCCTGGGAGGGGAAATTTTGTTGATATACACTTCTAGTAGGAAGGATTATCCTAGATTCCTTCCTATAGTTCTTAAATCTTGAGGATTTGAACCCATTCTAATTGAATCCTGAACTATTGTTCTTCTTCCAGTCCTCGCGAGGTTATGTCTGAATCCTGAACCGTTCATAACAATACCTTGACTTTCGGATAGTGTCTTCTAAGGTCTTTGGCTCGTCAAACTCAATCTTGTTTCGGTAGGTATGAGGTAAACCACTAATAAATCATTGCACTTTTACCTTTTCATCCTTTATGTAGGGTACATTCAACATCTCAAGGAATTTATTGACATATTCCTCTATGATGAGTTGTCCTAGCCTAAGTTCATATAACTCCTTAGTATTCCCATCAAAGAATTTCTCTGACGAATACTTCTTCTTGAAGTGTTTCTAAAATTGTTTCCATGATAAGTCTTCTTCATGGATTCCTTTCACATTCATAAGGTCTTCCCACCAAATGAAAGCCTTTCCATTCAGGTTGAAGATGTTTATGAGAGCCTTCAAGTTTTCAGAGTAGTCATGGACTCTAAAGTACTTCTTTAAACCAAGCAACCAAGCTTCTGCCTCTTCCCCTTTCTCAATCTCTCCATTGAAAGAGGTTGGTTTGGATTTCTTAAACTCTTTAGGGTCATGACTTTTGGAATTCTTTTGCTTCTTTCCTTTCCTTTGAGAATGTGAGATAGTTTTGCCACTAAAGGATCCCTCAGATTTGCCAGTTTCCTCTCCAGAGGACTCTCTCGATGAGTGTCCCATGTTTCCAGTTTGGGCCTTCCTCGAGTTACTCCTCCTAGTGTGGCCACTTATAGGACCACGTTTTCATATCTCAGGTGGACTTTGATTTCTCTTCATATGTCGTCGGTCCACATGACTAGTTGTAGGTCCATGCTACAGATGCCTTGGTATATCGGATAAGTTCTGCAGTAAGACTGCATTAATTTTTCATTTTTTTTTCTTTCTCCTTTATAAATATCTCGTTCTCGGCCTTGCAACTCTGTAATTTGGCCATGAGGCTCCTTACAGTTTCATCCAGATCCAGAGGGGTTTCCACTGCCCTCCTTTCGTCAGTTCTTCATCTCTATTGTGGGAGCCATCCCCCCCTTCACAGCGCGTCACCATCCTTTATTCTTGTAGTTTCTCGTATTTCATTGACTGCTTGAGTATTGAAAAAACACTTACTGTTAGCTAACATTCTATTAGTTGATGAACAACACATAGTTCATATTTCTTAAATACACACATACAGTAGAAATTTTTCATTCTTTTCTTCAGTAAGAGTTTAACTAGACTCTTTAGGAAATAGGTAAGGTAGGGTGCCACCCTTAAGATTTCTTTAAACATGGTTTTTAAGCGATTCGTCCATGAGCCCAAGTAGCCCAAGTGTTGTAACCATGCTCTGATACCAATTTGTAACACACCTGACTCCTTAATACTCTTTTAAGGGGTGGGGCATCATAAATTCATTTTTCCTTAACTAACTCGTCTCAAATCATATCTCCGAGATTATTCATTCTCTTCTACTTTCCCATAGTATTCTAACGACTACTATCAAGTTCTAAACCGACCCTTGGTTTATATCTTACAGATTCTTGAATTTCTTCAGACGTTCATTTATTGAGGGCCATGTGACGCCCTCATGACTTCATCTCGTTAGTATCATCTCTTGGTTCCCACCTCCCATAATGAAAGTCCATCCATCAACCAATCTGACGACTATCTTAACCCTCGTCTGACACATAGGATAGCGAGGAATTCAGAGTTCGGTGCTTCAGCATTGAACGTCTCCTTGCTATCTATGCACAAGAACTCCCTAACTTCCAGAGTCCCATAAGCTTGCCACATGGTTCCGACCTTCGAACCCTTTTTGGTCTCTCTACAATGCTACATCCCAAATCCTCCAGAATCCCGAAGTCCTGGACTCCCGGAGTTTGGGTCGCTTCACCAACCACGTTGGCTAGGCAGGCACGTACCAGGAACTAACACGTAGGAGGGTTGACACGTGTTACATTCCAATGGATCTATAGGGTATGTGATACACACGAATCCGAGTGACATGTGGCATGTCAAACTGGGGTCCATGTCACCCTCGGTGATGTCACTATGCCACGTCATTATGGACTGATAGCCTTCTAACCTCCTTCAGATCTCACAGTCAATATTCAGACACATAGATCCATAGATCTATGGCTCAACTTCACTTCATAACTTCGACGTTCGAGGAGTTTGATGATATGGAATCTCCATTCTCTCGAAGTGTTACTCCACCGAAGTCGCCTCAGTGTAGATCTAACGGCTGAGGGAACCCCCGAAAATTCTTGATCGGTGGCTCACGCTACTTTGCGATGGGGAGTTAGATACTAGTTTCATTGGTAAGATAAGTTCATCTAACCACTAGGGAAACCTCCCAATGCCGGTTAAACTCATAGGAAACCATAACTCTTGGTCACCTTCGGTCGGTTCATGATTATGAGGGTCAATAATAGTCTGAATTCTCGGACTTCCAGAGCCCTGAATCTAGAAGGACTTAACTCCCTTAGGCTTAGCCTAAGGTTCCTAGGTGTTGGTCATATGGGTTCTCCCAGACAGATCTTGTCCGTTCATCTTCCAGATGAAAGGATCTTCCCTTCTGAGACTTAAATCTCACTATCCTTCCTGAGCTTCATTATGAAACTATTAGGGACTTGGGCATGATATCTCGGTCACACAGCAAAAAATCTGAAGGGGATAGTCTCTTTAGATGGGCAGTGCCAGATTGACACAACACTTTCTATCTCAGTCGTCCCACAGGTTTATGTCCCAAGGCACCTTGAAGGCTAGGTTGGGGCACATAGATAGTCAATCAGAAGAATAAGTTCACAAGAAGACAAACGCATACACATAAATTAACCATTTCAATACATAAATCATTTATAGATATATAAATACATGCATGAATCCATTATTCTCAATTCAATTCATAGAGTATGAAAACACTTATCAGAACCAGATAACGGGAAGCGACTGATGAAAGGGGTGCCCGTTTCCACCCAACCATAGGCTCAATCACTCCTAATGGATTTACCACTATCCACCCTCGAGCTAGACCATGATGCTTTGAGATATAATTATTTCTTTCGGCTCAACGACAGTAGGGATGGAGGTTACTCTCCTCCTCCTGCAGGATCTTGGCAATGGTTTTCACTATACCAAGCAAGGAGGACCACCTGAGCACTTCCTTAGTCACTCAGCAGCCTTGTTTATCAACTTGTATCATAACCTTGCTGGCCATTTTCTGCGACCAGAACACGCTCATTTCTTAGTTCTTCCTTGAACCCGAGAGCTTAGTCTCTCATCTCTACACTCTTCGCAGGTCTTCCTCTGTCCACCACACCTTCCTTTCTTACCTTCCTCAGCAAGATTGTGTGTGGCTCAAATTATCAGTCTTTGGCCAGGTCTAAAAGCCTTACAGATGGGTGTTTTTCCCCATCCCCTCATTAACTCTTGAGGATGTCTTTCCACCTACCAGCCTGATCCAAAAAGATCTTTTAATGATTGTGGTTGAGTTATTAAACATGTGTGTATTAACCATTCATGAAGCTAATGAAAGAGGATGAATATGGGAGAATATTTCATAGCCATAATACAAAATATAGATCTAAACTGAAGCAATAAGAACAACAAACCATAACAAGAGAAGTGATAACAGAGTTCGGCACAAAATTGCCTACGTCTCCGGGCCTTTGTCTCAGTGGGGGAGGCTTCTTTATTAATTATTCAATGCTTACAAAGTACATAAAAATTACATCAAATGGATCTCATATTGGTCTCACTATGTTCTTCTTAACCTCAAAAATCCAACACAACTGACGGCACTGAAAAATACTGAGTGTAGCTCCCGGAAATGGCCCGCAAAGGTCTCCTTCTCAACAGCTTCCCTGCATAAAAATGGCTTTGACTTGGCTTTGCTTCAACATAACTCTTCTATGAATGTCCTCCTTGGCCTCAAACAGGCCTGGTTTTTATATATCTTAAGTTGGTTATCATTCCCCAACTTCCTCCCAAAATCTGGGCTCAAAAAGAGTCCAATATCTCCCAATAATGGCCAAAATCCACTATTACAGGCTTTAAAACAATAAAAAATCCAAACTACAATATAAAAACCCATTTTATGTTTAATATAGGGCTTAGCCCCTTTATCCATGTGCGTGCCCCCTTAAACTTGGTCACATGCATTGATGTGGCCAAGCGCCAGCCCATAGGGTTGTGTGCTAGCCCCTTATCCCGACATCAAAGGTCACATGGCCTACTCTAATGGGACCGCGCCCATAAAACTCGCAGGAACCGTGATCATAGCCCCCCGTAATATATGGAGGAAGGTGATACAAAAACGCATGATGGTGGCTAGAAAAATTGGCACCCACGCCCCTTTCTCTGGTCATATGTACCAAATAAACCGTGGGTTGGGGCTTAGCCCCAACCCCTTTCCGCCCAACACTTTTATATTGAACATTATTTAAATTAAAGTGGGGTTTATAATAACAATAAATGTATTGGCACATTGTCATTTGGTCATTAATTAAGGCATTTCTCGGCCAAAGGGTCGAACCCCATGAGCTCCAAAATATTTTTCCATTCAAACTAGTGATGGGGTGCCACATGATAGCCCATGTCGAGGCCACGTGGCACCCTTTCATTGGTCCTCAATGATGCCACTTGTCAATGCTTTATTGGTCCACCATGTGCCACTTGTCAATGTTGTATTGGTCCCTATCACCACCCAGTCACCCTGCTGCCACATGTCACTTTGCTGATGTTAATAGGACGTCGTGCTGACCTGTTAGAATATAGAAGATGGTGTGCTTGTTTTACCATTGACGATACCTTCGTCACCCAACCACAGGCCAAAGCATCCCTCCAAGCACCTTAACCTTGACTTGAGAATTCCTTCGGAAGCAAACCCTAGGCTAGATAGCCGAACAAGGAGTAGCGCATCAATCCCCAAGGATATCACATCACAAAAGTTGATCAGATAGTCCCAAACCCTAGCCAAGAGATATTCAAGCCAAAACTGAGAACTTGTTGCTGTTGCAGTAGCACCAGCTCTCCCTCCAAACCGGGGCACCAAATTGCAACTGCAGTGCGCACCAAACTGCAAAACTGCAATTCCGAGATATGACAAATGAGAACTGGCGCCCTGTATTTATAGTAATCCTGCCAGTTTGTTGGGGCCGACCTCTCCTTCTAGGTATGTGTCTATTCACTATATTATTATTAATTATGGTCGACTTCTTCTCTTGGAGGCTAATAGCCTAATATAAATTATCTTCTTGATCCGACAAGGCTTCTAGGGTTATTAGCCAATTCATTAGGGTTTCTCTTGCTTCCTGGAGTATTCTATTCTCGTCAGGTTTACATGTGGAGGTAAATACCTCTCGCAGCTACCATAATATTAACACTCCCTCCTAGCTAGAGAGGTATTTACAAGTAATGTACTTGAGCACAAAACATGCCATTTACCCGGTAGCATCAATATAGTCATCTAGACTATTTCATGATTAGATCATGAGCATCACCATCACCATCAGCTGCATCATCTCTTGAAACCATACTTCATCTGAGAAGTTAGATATGATGTTGGATAAGTCACTCTCACCACAGAGTGATACAAGAGGAGTAAAAGCTCTGAATTGTTTTCCGTCTGGAAAATCTCTTCTCATCATTCATCTGAATGATCATTATCTCCAATAAACTGCTGATAGTCTTCAAGTCAATTAGAACAAGGATAGAACACACCTGTGTCTATTCATAGTAGTACATAACTACAATCCAGTGGTTCACTACCACATCAAGTAATACATAAGTACTTGATCAACAACGTATGGTTACGAACGGTGAAACATATTCACCACATTAGTTCTCATCTATTGTCATATAGTCTTCATAACAAACATCTGAGAGCATCTTGCATAGAAACAATGTTATGATAAAAACTGTATCATCTGGGCCAATCTTTCACTCATGTCTATGAGATCTGAAAGAATGTCTGCCACCACAGTAGTCTTCATCTGCATAGAAACAATGTTATGATAAAAACTGAATCAACTGGGCCAATCTTTCACTCACGTCTGTGAGATCTGAAAGAGTGTCTGCCCTCAGTATAGAACATCAATAATAATCATCTGGGCCAATCTTTCACTCACATCTGTGAGGTATGAAAGAATGTCTGCCCTCAATATAGAATATCAATAATGGGCTATCTGCCCCATTCTTCTCAACCAAGGAAGAAGGATTGTTTCTGATTTCTGAATCTGGACCATTTCCCACCCTGGGCCATTCTTCCGACACTAAACAAAGTGTAACCTGGAGAGAATGATTATGCCCTCGAGAAATGTTTGGACCATTCCTTACCCTGGGCCATTCCTCCGACACTTAACAAAGTGTAACCTGGAGAGAATGAGTCTGCCCTAAGGAATGACTGTCCTGGACTATTCCCCACCCTGGGCCATTCTTCCAACACTAAACAAAGTGTAACTTGGAGAGAATGAGTCTGCCCTCGAGGAATAACTGTCCCTGATTGCTGAGCTNCACCCTGGGCCATTCTTCCAACACTAAACAAAGTGTAACCTGGAGAGAATGAGTCTGCCCTCAAGGAATGACTGTCCAGACCATTCCCCACCCTGGGCCATTCCTCCGACACTAAACAAAGTGTAACCTGGAGAGAATGAGTCTGCCCTCGAGGAATGTTTGTCCTGCATCAACCTCCAAAATGGAAGATTCTTCGAAACTGCTCACAACTGTGAACTTAGAAAGAATGATTGCCCGGCGAGGCGGACCATTCTTCTAGAAGGATTGTATAGGAATGATTTGATATTAATTTAATGTATTGAATCTGATTTTGTTGATTATATATCGAGATTTGAGATATATTAGGGTGAGGTGTAGGTCTCTTGAGGATTTTGAGAATCTAGAGAATCATAGAAATTTATTGAATGAGGATTTTGTGGATCTGTTCCAATTCTGGTATCAAAATTCTTTGGATGTTAAATATGTAATACTAAGTGCATAGAAAAGTTAGTAATTGGATAGAGTGAGGGAGAGGATTGTGTGAAGTAGGCCATGTTGGTTGTGGAGCCTGATTATCTTCCTGATTCAGAGGTCCTTGCTTTCAGTCGTGTCTATACCCCATGAAGTATTTACACCCCAGATGTATGTACACTCTTCCACGCGGGGGAGTGCAGAGGGGGGGTACCCCCTCTGCGGGGTCCGGGGGGGTCCATCCCCCCGTATGGGGGGTCTGGGGGCAAGCGGGCCCCCAGCGGGGGTTCGGGGGCAGCGTCCCCTGATGGGGTTTCGAGGGCAAAGCCCCTGAAGCAAAAATTGCCTTGTAAAAGTATATGTAATTTCATTGTAAATCTGGACCGTTCATTATAAGGTCGCAGATCTAATGATAGAGATTATGTTAGGGTTTTTGCCCTAGAAGGCAACCCTCTTTTATGAGGGAAATGTATTGCGGCTATGGATTGATTGTGAATATTGTATTCTGAGATAGGAGACTGTGAGAGAATGAAGAGGAAGTTACAGCGGGTTTTGCTGTAGGTTTTATCCCTTCATTTGCTGGATAATAATAAAGGAAGGACCTGGCAATTTCTCTGGTGGACGTAGCCCACACTGGGTGAACCACGTAAATCTGTGTCTCTCTTGTATTGTGTGTCTTCTGTGTTGTTGTTTCTGCATTTGTTTTATTTTATTGCTCCGCGGTCCTGTTTTTCTAACAAATGGTATCAGGGCGTAAGGTGACTCGCAGGAAAAGAGGGTTCCTGGTTCGAGTGGGAGCAATGTCGGAAGATGGAAAGTTTAGGGTCGAGAAATTTAACGGCCAAAACTACTAGTTATGGAAGATGCAGATGGAAGACTATTTATATCAGAAGGATCTATTCCTACCATTGAGCGGAGTAGCAAAGAAGCCGGCGG
>JASDQU010736613.1:115657-136260 GCA_032191745.1 Picea mariana
CCACAGGGTATGTTTTTACTATAGGTGGAACAACAGTAAGTTGGATTTCGAAACTGCAAAAGGTTGTTGCACTTTCAACAACAGAGGCAGAGTATGTTGCTGCTACAGAGGCTAGTAAAGAGATGATTTGGTTACAAAGGTTTATGGAGGAATTGGGAAAGAAGCAGGAGAACAAAAAGTTGTACTGTGACAGTCAGAGTGCCATTCACCTTGCAAAGAACTCGGCCTTCCATTCGAAGACTAAGCATATACAGTTGAGGTACCACTTCATACGATCCGCTTTGGAAGATGGACAATTGAAGATGGAAAAGATTCACACTAGCCAGAATCCTGCTGACATGTTAACAAAGGGAGTAACCAGGGAAAAACTGAGTTCTTGCTTAGTTTCATTTGGTCTTCAAGATTGAAGATGAAGATGAGAAATTTTCCAGGTCCAAGAAGGTTCAAAGTCCAGCATATACAGCAGCAGTGGAGTTGTTGAGATCAATCTCCAAGTGGGAGATTGTTGGTTGTGGAGCCTGATTATCTTCCTGATTCAGAGGTCCTTGCTTTCAGCCGTGTCTATACCCCATGAAGTATTTACACCCCATATGTATGTACACTCTTCCACGCGAGGGAGTGCAGAGGGGGGGTACCCCCTCTGCGGGGTCTGGGGACAAGCGGGCCCCCAGCGGGGGTTCGGGGGCAGTGTCCCCTGATGGGGGTTCGGGGGCGAAGCCCCCGAAGCAAAAATTGCCTTGTAAAAGTATATGTAATTTCATTGTAAATCTGGACCGTTCATTATAAGGTCGTAGATCTAACGGTAGAGATTATGTTAGGGTTTTTGCCCTAGAAGACAACCCTCTTTTATGAGGGAAATGTATTGCAGCTATGGATTGATTGTGAATATTGTATTCTGAGAGAGGAGACTGTGAGAGAATGAAGAGGAAGTTACAGCGGGTTTTGCTGTAGGTTTTATCCCTTCATTTGCTGGATAATAATAAAGGAAGGACCTGGCAATTTCTCTGGTGGACGTAGCCCACACTGGGTGAACCACGTAAATCTGTGTCTCTCTTGTATTGTGTGTCTTCTGTGTTGTTGTTTCTGCATTTGTTTTATTTTATTGCTCNGCGGTCCTGTTTTTCTAACAGGCCAGTCATGGCCAATGGTTAGACAAGGCCAAATGAAATGTAAATCAGGCTTGGATGGCAAGAAAGGCCTTATGTAAACTATGTATATTGGGTGAATTAATAGAAAATAATTAGTAGATTATTCTCCTATGTAATTGAGCAAGTTATATGTTCATTTGTATCATTGAATGATATACTGGGTTGATAAGTGTGTTGCATGTTTTGAATAGTTCCATTAGTCAAGAGAATTCTTGGTTAATTGTTTATGCAGGTTTGATACTTGGCTAAATCGGTGATTCCATGTTCGAGGCTTGATTAAATTGGGTACTACAGGTTATGTAGGTCGACCGAGATTCAAAATTCTTAGTAAAAATCCTTTTGTTATAATACATGGAAAGAGATTCATTGTAAATAGTTTAATCATAGATTCAATAACTAGAAGCGTTGGATTGAATGTTCATAACATAGAAGTTGTCGGATCAAGGTTTACAGTTTGATCATTGATCATTTTTAGATCAACAATCCACGTTGATTACGCATATCGAAAAGTACAGAAAGTTAATGCATGCATCATCGACAACAAAGGTGGATTATCATTTTACCACTCAGACACGTGGTGAAGTCTGTATGGAACTAGAGTTTGAATAAGTGGATTTATAGTCCACTCTCACAACGCATTCAACATTGCAATTAATACCACATGGTATGTGGGTAATCATTGTTCTGAGAGGAAATTAGCCCAAGGACTCACCCCAAGTCATATGAGAATGAAGGCGCTAAAGGTTGTGTGGGAAATGAAGGCTTAGCGCTAGATCAAATTAGTTAGATTGAAAGAGTTCAACACCATGTCGTATGGAGAGATAAAAATTTGGCTTCACACCAAACCAAAGATAGGGGATTTTGGAAAGAATTAGCACCGTAATAGAGGCACCTCCGTCAAATTTTGATTGAATTTATGTTATTGATGGTTTTATAACATAGAATAAGTAATTCTCTATTCAAAGAACACTTTGGCATTGTCTTGAATATTTTTTAGTGCAGTAAAATCTTGGAGCTATGAACAAAGTATAAAATCCATTGCAATGGAGGATCTTGGAAATTAAAAAGGAAGTTTTGGAACAACAAAGTGTTTAGAGTTTTTAGTAGACTTCAAATTTCTATAAAGACTGTGGGTAATTAGACCAGCAGGTCATCATTTAACAATAGGATCTTTTCCTAGGGTTGTACATTTCTACTTTAAAAATGAAAAGGATCATTCTTTGTTCAATTCTAATAAGAATGTTATGTTAAAGGAATCATTTAAGGTTATGCTTGATAGATATACTTCTCGTATTCTAGTTTACAAAGATCCACATGCTTTCAATTTCGTCATCATACTGATTCCTAGGGTTTTGATTGTTGATGAAAATGAAAATGAGCTTAAGGAAAGCTTCATAGAGTTTCAAATGTCACTCTTTTTCTTAATTTTCATTTTAATGTAGAACAAAAGGAACAATTAGGATTTATAATGGTTAGGGATTACGATCAAAGAATAGGAAAGGGTAATGTTCATTTATCTTGATTAGGGTTATGTTGATTTTTTGTAGCTTTGGGTGGTATTCCCACAAGTGGCCTTGGTGTCAAGCACATGGGAATCTTTGTTGGCACCACATTGGACTTTTCGTTTGGTGAAAACCCCCTTGGATTGGAGCTTGGGACTTCATGGGCTTGTTGATGGTATTTGGGGGCTTGTGTTGGGGTTTCACACCCACATGTGTGAATAAAGAATTCTAATTTAATGTTGAGTTTAGTGGAGGGCTTCTAAACTCACTTTGGACTCCTATAAAAGGAGAGGAGAGATTGCAACATCTCATTGTGACATTATGGAGTTAGCATAAGTGAGTGAGCACTTGTGCTAAGAGGCTTGGTGATCTCAGCAAGGGAAATTTCACACTTTTTCAAATATGGCCTAGGGTTTCTTGGACATTCTATTTTTTCGTTTTCATGCAAGAGAGAGGCCACACATGTGAGAGGAAAACCACACGTGTGAGAAAGAAGACATGACACATGTGTGAGGAGAAGGTATGACTTCACATGTGGAAGCAATAGGTCCATATAGTCACACATGTGGTATGGAACATGTTCGTACAATCACATGTGTGAAAGTCATACAACAGGAAAGGATAGGTCGCACATGTGAATATTTTTTGGGCAGGTGACATTCCATACATGTTGACGTCAACACTCCATATAGTTCGTACGGATGATGTCAACAACCTGTACAAGTGACATCAACATGTTTGCAAGTGAGGAGGTTCTTTCCCAAGATTTTGCTAATTTTGGTTTTGTTGATTTTGGGAGGATTGTTTTTGTCCTCAAATTTGGTGATTTTGTGATTGCTGAGAGTGATGATTGTGCCCTCAGAAAATTCTGAATTTAAAGTCTACATAACATAAATTTTGTGTCTCATGTGCATGGATAATTTCTCTTTGATCTTTGTGTTTCGGCTATTGTAATTTTCTGTCATAATTTCAATCTATAATTATTCAGTGATACCATCCCTAGGGTTTATTGTTTGGGTCACTTGGAAATAATTTTCAGATCTGAAATTAGTTGCATAAAAATTGACAATAATGAATCTCTATTTCTTTTACAAGCAATTTGTCTATCTAATTATAAACACTTAGTAACAAAATAGCTTCGGCAAGGTAGAATTTTGACATTATTTAAGGGATCTATTACTATTTGTATTATAAATCTAATCTAGGACAATTATTACCAAAATCATCAACACAAGCAAATGAAAAAATAAATCATGTTACCGTACTGTAATAATCAAATGCATAATTAGTATAAATCCTACTATGAAACTTAAATTAACTCACTATCTTTAACTATAAAAAAAAATGAAAAGAATCAAACAAGCACAATGCAACAAATGAAAATAAATAAATCAAGGAACTAAAATCATTGATTTCTTGATCAAGAACCCCTCTTTGAGTATAACTTACTCAGGTCTAATGGGTTCTTCCATCGAGGTTACGTCTAGTCAATTCCTTTAATTTCCAAATGCATCCATCTCCCCAGAGGCACCCAATTAGTTGCATAAAAATTGACAATAATGAATCTTTATTTCTTTTACAAGCAATTTGTCTATCTAACTATAAACACTTAGTAACAAAATAGCTCTGGCAAGATAGGATCTTGACATTATTTAATGGATCTATTCCTATTTTTATTCTAAATCTAATCTAGGACAATTATTACCAAAATCATCAACACAAGCAAATGAAAAAAGAAATCATGTTACAGTACTGTAATAATCAAATGTAGAATTAGTATAAATCCTACTATGAAACTTAAATTAACTCAATATTTTTAACTATAAAAAAAATGAAAAGAAACAAACAAGCACAATGCAACAGATGAAAATAAAGAAATCAAGGAACTAAAATCACTAATTTCTTGGTCAAGAATCCCTCCTTGAGTATAACTTACTCAGGTCTAATGGGTTCTTCCATCGAGGTTATGTCTAGTCAATTCCTTTAATTTCCAAATGCATCCATCTCCCTAGAGGCACCCAATTAGTTGCATAAAAATTGACAATAATGAATCTCTATTTCTTTTACAAGAAATTTGTCTATCTAACTATAAACACTTAGTAACAAAATAGCTCTGGCAAGGTAGGATCTTGACATTATTTAAGGGATCTATTACTATTTTTATTCTAAATCTAATCTAGGACAATTATTACCAAAATCATCAACACAAGCAAATGAAAAAATAAATCATGTTACAGTACTGTAATAATCAAATGCAGAATTAGTATAAATCCTACTATGAAACTTAAATTAACTCACTATCTTTAACTATAAAAAAATGAAAAGAAACAAACAAGCACAATGCAACATATGAAAATAAAGAAATCAAGGAACTAAAATCACTAATTTCTTGGTCAAGAACCCCTCCTTGAGTATAACTTACTCAAGTCTAATGGGTTCTTCCATAGGTTACATCTAGTCAATTCCTTTAATTCCAAATGCATCCATCTCCCCAGAGGCACCCAATTATGAAAATCCTAGGAGCTCTAATACCACTTTGTAACAACCCATCCCAACATACACTAGTTGAGAGGGTGGTTACTTGACAATTTTTTTTTTTAAATTAATCCAAGTAACTTGGAGCCAAAACAAACAATACCATACGAAACGAAAAAAAAAACACATGCATATACCCTTACGACTTACTAACAACCAGTTGGTAGTGATTGGTCCACACTAGAGCTCCAACATAGGAAATTCCAATAACGGGGAAATCAAACTCAAGGGAAGATTTTCCACCCAACCAATGCAAAACCTAGAAACAAGTGATGCCCCCCAAGCAAGGCTTAAGCCCAATGAGAATATGGGATAAAATTCTCTAAGTATTCAACAAGATCAACTCACTCTACCCAAACAATCACATCAATGGGTCAAACATCCAACTAAAGTATCTACTATATGATGGAGATGCCTCTAAAATTGCAGCACCCCCATACACATTGATGTTATGGTGTGCAAGAACACCCACTAAAACTCATGATACCATGGTACCTCTAGTTGTGGGATTCTTTTGCAAGGAATATACTATGCCACTCTAGCTCCTAATATCATAGTACCTCCAATTGTGGAGTCCTAAGGACCCAAAATAAATTTTCAAATTCATCATTGAGCATTGGTACCCCCCTTGGAATAGGTACATCCCTAGCCTCTTCTACCCACTCAAACAAAGCTAGAACGCTTATCAAGTTTCTCCCATCAAATAATATATTTAAAACAATTCTATGGAGGCCACAATCATCAAGTATCTATCCCCCTCACTTAAGACAGTCTACCTCTTTTCTAATCTTGCACAGAGTAACAACTCATTTCCAAGAAAGTCTGTTGGCCTTCCCATCCCCTTTCCTAAATACTCTTGGGAGAAATTGGGATTAGGAGCAAAAAATAAACCTCATAAAACAGGTAATTAGTGAAATAAAATCATCCCTCTTGGGTCTCAACCCCTGGAACAACTTAGGAACCATTTTGAAGTCAATATTTCCCTTTCCAAGCTCACAAGGTACTAATTTTAGGCTGACTATCCTCATTGAACAGAATTCCTTTTTCATGGGTACAATTTCCACTGCATAGTTAACATTCTTCTAGGATATTCCCAACATCTGACAGGTCATTGTGGGAATCAGGAAATTTGAACTAGGTTAGTATTTCCATCAAAACATGAACCAACAATAGATTCCATCTTTGAAATGCCATCAATGAAACATCTTAATGAAGCATCAAAGTAACAATGAATTCATAACATCATATCCAACTAAGCATCACGATGTTCATCATAACTTAAAATATAGGGTCCACAATGAAGTATAAACAACGAGCAAGATGTGCTAGAATGGTGTCTTACAATAAACTTGATGGGTTTCATCTTAATGGCTTACGGAGTCACAAGTTTAAATGTCTCATTCAATGTAACTTGAAATCAAATCAATTGGTGATTTAGAGTATTAGTTGCTACTTGTGCAAATATACCCTCAAGCACATCTCTAGGCTCTAGCATCTCCTTGCTGGAAAAGTTTTAGTGTCGAATTGAAAATTCCTCTCAAAATATAAGCCCATTTCACTATATTGGTGGAATACTAAGGAGGGGGAGGGGGGGGGGAGTGAATTAGTATTAATCAATTTTACCAATTTCAATAAGAAAACGTGAACATTAACTTTATTAGTAGTATATCATTCATTATTGTATTTAATATATCATGAGCGGTATCAATCAACAATGCATAAAAAATAACCATAGAT
The DNA here is from genome assembly GCA_032191745.1 of Picea mariana. NCBI lineage: Eukaryota > Viridiplantae > Streptophyta > Pinopsida > Pinales > Pinaceae > Picea > Picea mariana. The sequence goes on from JASDQU010736613.1 coordinate 122,580, forward strand.
ACACAGTTCACCAAAAATTATGTGGAAACTCAAATGGGAGAAAACCATAGAATGCTTTCTTGTATATCAAAGATTACATTCATAGGAAGCACCAACTTTCAAATTCTCTAGAACCAACTGGAAGGAGGCTCCAATCCCTTATTTACAGGATCCAACCTGAAGGAAGCTATAACTCCCTGAATTCTCCAGCTACAACTGGAAGGAGGCTCCAACCCCATGATTTACAAGCTCCAACCTGAAGGAAGCTCCAATACCCTATATTTTTTAGCTCCAACTGGAAGGAGGCTCCAATGTGAAGGAAGCTCTGACTCCCTGTATTCTCCGACTCCAACCGGAAGGAGGCTATGACCCCCTTTCCTTACCCCTTCCTTCTTCCCTGAAATATAAGTGTAGACTCAACCTGTCACTACCACTATAATCGATACATCAAACTGACACTGTCACTTATACATCAACCTGCCACTATCAATCTGTCACTGACATACCATCATCAAACTATCACTGATATACCATCATCAACCTATCATTGTCAATCTGTCACTAATCAACCTATCATTGTCACCGATTCTCAACATCAACGAAACCAGATCCACTCACATAGATCATATGCCAAGAACATATCTGAACTAGATGTCCAACATCACCAAAACATGCCTTTATTCATGTGTCAAATATGTACCAAGCATGTACCAAGATCACCAAGAAGTGTCTCGACATGTATCATACCATCATCAAGATATGTGTCTCAACCATGTACCAAAACATCAATGACATGCATCAACCATGTACCAAAACCTGTACCATATCATGCATCAACCATGCACCAAGATATGCCTCATATACCAAAGTATATCTCAAATCAGTGTCAAATATCCAAGATTCTCCTCAAACCAAAATATATGCCATTGACCATGTACCATTAGATGTGCCTCAACCATATACCATATCACTCATGATATGTCTCAATCATTCCATACACCATGAACCATAAGATATGCCAACATGTACCACCATCACCAAGGCATGCCTCAAGCATGTACCATAACATCACCAAAACATAACGCTCAAAACATGTATATATACATACCTTTAATCCTATAGCAAACCCGGTGCATTATATTACAAACCCGTAGACCTTCCTCGACCTGAACAACCTGGTACAAGCATCCTCCTTCAAATTTCCCTTAGCCTCCCTGGACAAAGGCCATATATCTTGCGGGGACTCGCATGACGAACTTCGTACAACCCACAAGGGTGCCTCGAAGGACACCAATAGGTTAAACTGTGGGGGTGCCTTGCGGGACACCGATAGGATAACCCACGGGGGTCAAATAAATTAGGGTTTTCTTAAAAAAAACATTGCACACCTGCAATCCTAAAATCTTTGCCTTCAAAATTCTTCACTACCTCATATTCTTCGTCTCAAATTAGCCAATAAATCACTTTCTCACTTGATATATATTTAATGAACTTGCTTGTACAAATGAGAGGCTTCTTGTTGTGTATTTATACTTTTTTTCTAACTGACTTCTTTCCTTAACTTAAGGGTCGACTTGTACTTTCTTGTTATAACTACTTTACCCTTTAGTTAATGACTTGTAACTTCTTCCTACAACTGTTTAGGGGCTTCTTAACCATTCTTCGGGGCTTTCAACTTCATGAGGGCATAAATCCTCAACCATGAGTAACTACGTGGAATATCACCTACCATTGGAAACACCATGACGAGGACTATCCATCTATGAGTGTGTTACATGCATTTTCATTGTCCTTTATCCTCTTTTTCCTAAAAACAACTTTTGGATTCATGACCACACCTACGAGGCTTCCATACTTCTCCAAGGGTTGACATCAATGACAACCAACTATCCAAAAATATGCCTCTTTGGTATTGATGGAAAAAATCATACTCCAACACTCATATTCCCCCTGTGACCATCGCTCTGCATCTTTCTCTCCCAATTTTTCTCTCCCCCTTTGACATTAATGGAAAAGGGTATATCCCCTTAGGGTTGCTCCCCTTGTCTTCATGCTTCTGGTCTTTCTCTTTCCCCCCCTTTTTCATCAAGGTAAAAAGGGAAACTCCTCCTATTGGTATGTCTCCCCCTATATTCATGCTTCTGATCTTTCTTTCCTGATCTCGTTTTACTGACAATTTCTCTCCCCTTGACTTATCTGCAAGATGTCATGTAGATCAGTGTGGGGCTTCTTATACTTTCTTACTTTCCTCTCTTCTGGTGCTTCTTTTTGTAATTCACTGATATATATATTCTTTGTCTCAAATTAGCCAATATATCACTTGCTCACTCGATAGATATTCAATGAACTTGCTTGTACAAATGAAAGGCTTCTTGTTGTGTATTTATACTTTTTCTAAGTGACTTATTTCCTTAACTTAAGGGTTGACCTGTACTTTCTTGTTATAACTACTTTACCCTTTAGTTAATGACTTGTAACTTCTTGTTGCAACTGTTTAGGGGCTTCTTAACCATTCTTCGGGGATTTCAACTTCACAAGGGAATAAATCGTCAACCATGTGGAACTACATGGCATATCACCTACCATTGGAAACACCATGACGAGGACTATCCATCTATGAGTGTGTTACATGCATTTTCACTATCCTTTGTCCTCTTTTTCCTTAAAAAAAACTTTGGGCTTCATGACCACACCTCTGGGGCTTCCATACTTCTCCAAGAGTTGACATCAATGAAAACCAACTATCCAAAAATATTCCTCTTTGGTATTGATGTCAATATTCATATTCCCCCTGTGACCACCGTTCTGCATCTTTCTCTCCCAATTTTTCTCGCCCCCTTTGACATTAATGGAAAAAGGTATCTCCCCTTGTCTTCATGCTTCTGATCTTTCTCTTTCCCCCCTTTGTCATCATGGGAAAAAGGGTAACTCCCCCTATTGGTATGTCTCCCCCTATCTTCATGCTTCTAATCTTTCTTTCATGATCTCTTTTTACTGACGATTTCTCTCCCCTTGACTTATCTGCAAGATGTTGTGTAGATCAATGTGGGGCTTCTTGTACTTTCTTCCTTTCCTCTCTTTTGGTGCTTCTTCTTGTAATTCACTGATATATATATAAATCATTCAAAGTTACTTGACTTCAAGTCTTTATGGCTTGTCATGTTTACTGCTCAGACATCAATGACCACATCATTCAACAATGTTTCCCTCTAACGTTATAGCTTTTGCTAACGATTTCTCTTCCCCTGTCTTGTTATGCCTTTCATTGTTTGTCTTCCTATGACTAACTGATTCCACTTGTCAATATTCTTTCATCCATTATGATATATTTTTCTAGACTTTCCAAAAATCTCATGAATCTATCTTTGTCCATAAAATTGTCCATGATTCTGGTACTCAACTTTGCACAATTTTGACCCATCTATCACTTTATTCCTCTGAAGATTTCTTTGAATTTGTTGTAACTTATCACTGCATGTTCCTACTAATCAAGTTGTCTTCTCAATCTGCAAATCAAACTCTACAAATCTATACTGAATATATTCTTGTCTGAATACATGCATGGAATACAATCATGAATCACTTCCTTAAATCATTCTAAATATTCCTTTGCAAAATCTACAAACACTTCAGAATGCTCAAAAGATACTTCTCTGATCTGTAGAGTTGCTGCTTAGATTCCCCCTCTTCAATATTCATATTTACTGGGAGTCTCCAATTCAGATGGCTTAGAAAGGTGGAGGAAGCCACCCTAATGCGGAGTAATCTTCTTCTTCACCTATGGATTCATCATCTTCTTCTTTATCCCGAACTTTGACATCTTCCTCTTTCTTTCTGGATTCATCATGATCTGACACTATTGCAAATACTAAGAGTACTATTCATGGGAGTTCTTCATTCACTTGTTCTTCTTTTACATGTTCTGTATTCACATGTTCTTGCTTTTTTTCCAAACCTTCTTGCATCTGATATCATTGTTTTCTTTCATGGAAGTATCCATAATGATTCTACAATCAGGGGCTATGTGTCCATAGTTGTGGCATTTTTAACATTTAATATTGTATGGAGCCACATAAATATTTCTTGCTTGACCATTTCTTCCATAAGCTCTGTCATATACACCTTTATGTCCAAAGTTATTACAAGTAAAACAATAACCATAACAGAAACTTTGATGCCTGGGAGCGAATGATCTTCTTTGTGATGTAGTCCTTATGAATTTATGCCTTGGTTGATCACAATATTCTCTTCTGTTGTTTTATTCATAATAGTTGAAGATTCTTTAATACCTGAAAGTGGAGGGTCTTCTTTGATATCTGTCTCTTTTGTAATCTTATTTTTTAGTCTTCTTTATTTTTGGAATATTCTCCCTTGAGGGCTCACATTCTTCCTTCTTAATAGGGCCTATGATGACTTTCACATAACTCTTATCATTTTATTGATTCTTCCTTCCTAGTAACATGTAACATTTCTCTCCATCTTTATTTATTGATGATGTGGAGATTCCTCTCTCTTCAAGGTTCTTGTTGAGCTTGACTATTATAATTCTTAATGTGACAACTTCTTCTTCAAGCTTCTCACAATCTTCTTCTTTCTTCATCATCTGGATCTTCATAACTTCTTTCGTTCTATTTGCTTCTTCAAGTTGGGTCTTCAAGGTGATGATTTCTTCTTCAAGTCTTCTTTCTTGTTGACTAAATTTTTCTTCAAGCTTGTTTAAGTCCTCAGATCTTTCCTTAAGATGGCTTGTCAATATTTCTACTCTCTTATCTGCTTTCTTTCTTTGTGATATTATTTCAACTTCTAAACACTATTTCCCTTTCAATTGATCCTTGAGAGTTTCTTCAATCACTTTGGCTTCATCTAGCTAAGCTCTAAGATTCATGAAAACCTGTCTAACTTCTCGAGTACCTTCCTTTAGCCTGATCAAATATTCCTTGAGGGACTTGTTTTCCCTTATTTACTGATTTATCTCACTTAAAGCACTGATTAGTTCAGCCTCAAAATCCACTACACCTTCTTCACATTTTTCTTCTTTTGAATCTGTCTGACATGATGAAAATCTTATTTCTCGTTCTGTCCTTGCATCTCTTTTAATATGCTCTGACTCTGTGATGTTATGAGATCCCTTTGAATATATATTATGTATCTTTTCCCAAAGTTCTTTAGTTGGTGAACATTGTCCCACTTTGTCTTTTACTAGATCAGGTAGTCCTTCCAGGATGAAATCCATTGTTATTTTGTTGTTTCTTTTTAATTCCTTCTTGGTTGCAGTGTTTGGTTTCTTTGAACCAATATATCCTGTAACAACTGAGTACCAAACATCATACCCTTGTGCTCCTAGAAATGCTTTCATCATGTTTCTCCATATCTCATAGCTCTGACCATTCTAACCATCAAACATTGGCACTCCATTCTCAATGCAATCTACAATCTACCTTCCAACAGTTAAATTGATTCCCGAAGGACCTTCTCTCATACCAATTGTTGTAATACTGAGAAGGGGGGGGTGAATCAATATTGAGCAATTTTACCAATTTCAATCAGAACATGTGAACATTAACTTTATCAGCAATATATCATTTATGATTTTATTCAATATACCTTGAGCAGTATCAATCAACAATGCATAACAAATAACCATATATACATAGTACACCAGAATTTACGTGGAAACCCAAATGGAAGAAAACCACATAATGATTTCTTATATATCAAAGATTACATTTATAGGAAGCACCGACTTCCAAATTTTGCAGCACCAACTAGAAGGAGGCTCCAACCCCCTATTTATAGACCCCAACCTAAAGGAAGATGCAATTCCATGAATTCTCCAGCTCCAGTTGGAAGGAGCCTCCAAGCCCTTGATTTACAGGCTCCAACCTGAAGGAAGCTCCAACTCCCTATATTATCTAGTTGTAACTAGAAGGAGGCTATGAACCCCTAATTTATAGGCTCTAACTTGAAGGAAGCTCCAACTCCCCATATTCTGCGACTCTAACCGGAAGGACGATACAACCCTTGCCCCTTCCTTCCACCCTGAAATATAAGTGTAGACTCAACCTATCACTACCACTGATACTGTCACTGATACATCAACCTGTCATTGCCAATATGTCATTGATATACCATCATCAACTGGTCACTGTCAATTTGTCATTGATCAACTTGTCATTGTCATTGATACTCAACATCAACAAAACTAGATCCACTCACATAGATCATATGCCAAGAACATATCTCAACTAGATGCCCAACATAACCAAAACATGGCTTCAATCATGTGCCAAATATATACCAAACATGTACCAAGATCACCAAGAAGTGCTCATATATCATACCATCATCAATATATGTGTCTCAACCACGTACTAAAACATCAATGATATGCATCAACCATGTACTAAAACCTGTACCATATCATGCATCAACCATGTACCAAAACATGTACCATAACATGCATCAACCATGTACCAAGATATACCTCATATACCAAAATATATCTCAAATCAATTCCCAATATCCGAGATGCTCCTCAAACCAAAAGATATGTCATAGACCATGTACCATTAGATGTGCCTTGGCCATATGCCATATCACTCATGATATGTTTTAATCATGCCATACACCATGAACCATAAGATATGCCAACATGTACCACCATCACCAAGACATGCCTCAAGCATGTACCATAACATCACCAAAACATAACACTCAAAACATGCATATAGACATACCTTTAATCATGTAGCAGACCTGGTGCATTAGATTACAGACCTGCAGACCTTCCTTAGACTAAACAACCTAGTACAATCATCCTCCTTCAAATTTCCCTCAACCTACCTGGATAGAGGCCAGATATCTCGCGTGGCCTCGCGTGACGAATGTCATACAATCCGCGGGGGTGCCTTGTGGGACACCAGTAGGTTGACCTGTGGGGGTCAGCTAAATTAGGGTTTTCTTAGAAAAAAAACCTCACACACTTGCAATCCCAAAATCTTCGCCTTCACATTTCTTATCTACCTCATATTCTTTGTCTCAAATTAGCTAATAGATCACTTGCTTACTTGATAGATATTCAATGAACTTGCTTGTACAAATGAGAGGCTTCTTGTTGTGCATTTATACTTTTTCTAAGTGACTTCTTTCTTTAACTTAAGAGTCGACCTGTACTTTCTTGTTATAACCCCTTTACCCTTTAATTAATGACTTGCAATTTATTGTTGTAACCATTTAGAGGTTTCTTAACCATTCTTCAGGGCTTTCAACTTCATGGGGACATAACTCCTCAACCGTGAGTAACTACATGGTGTGCCACCTACCAGTGGAGACAACATGATGAAGATTGTCCATCTATGAGTGTGTTACATGCATTTGGATTGTCCTTCATCCTCTTTTTCCTCAAACAACTTCGAGCTTCATGACCATACCTTTAGGGCTTACAAACTTCTCCAAGGGTTGACATCAATGACAACCAACTATCCAACACACTAGTCGTACTCTTGGTATACAAGGAATTATTTAACCAATTTCATTAGTTAATGCAGACATAACTAATTTCCAACATACATATTAGATATTGAAAACATGTTGCCAACACTTTCAACCAAAAATTATCTTTCAAGACCTCACTTGAAGATTCTGAATCAGACATTTGAGAGTTTTATAGACCTTCCAAACATTTATATTTTTAGAAATATACAAAGTTACCAATTTAACAACAATATACAAAGGTTGCATTTTTATCCCTGTTTCAAAAAGTGGTGCTACTAGTAGCACCCTCTTTTTTGGATGTGGTTAAAATTGCGACTTATTTGAAACCACACCCTTGACATTACAAATAAAACCCTAACAGAACCCTGAAGTTGACCCTTGAATTGAAAAGTGATGCTACTAGTAGCACCACTTTGTTTTTAGTTAATTCTATGACCTAATTGAAATTGTGGCCATGACCACTAGCACCACTTTTTTTTTTGAGTTAAAACTATGACCTAATTGAAACTGTGGCCTTGACCATTGACACCACTTTTTTTCTAAGTTAAAACTACGACCTAATGGACATTGTGGCATTGACCACTGACACCACTTTTTTTTTAGTTAAAACTATGACCTAATTGAAATTGTGGTCTTGACACTCGCACTACTTTTTTTTCGAGTTAAAACTATGACCTAATTGACATTGTGGCTTGACCACTGACACCACCCTTTTTTTTAGTCAAAACTATGACTTAATTGAAATCGTAGCCTTGACCACTAGCACCACCCTTTTTTTTAGTTAAAACTATGACTTAATTGAAATTGTAGCCTTGACCAGTAGCACCAACGTAAATAAAACACTAAATATAAAAGTGTTATAATTTTTTTTTTCAATTAATTTTATTTTTTTTAATAATTTACATTAAAAAAAATGGGAAAAAGAAAACCTAAACATATTCTTTAATTTAAGGAGAAAAATAAATTTTCTTTTGGCAATAAAGAAAAAGAAAAAACATGTCTATTGAAAAATAATGCAAAATGAGATTTTTTAACAAAAAAAAATTATAAAATTAACCTAAAAAACGAAAATCTAAATTTTTTAGGAAAAAATAATTAAAATTGACATTTAAAACACAAAATTTAAAGAAAAAATTGAAAAAAAGATTTTGAAAAGATTTTTTTTTTAATAAAAGTAAAAAACAATCTCAAATCAAAAATTTATATTTAAAAAAAAATAACCCAAAAAATTATATTAAAAAAATAATAAATACAATTTTAAAATAAAAATATAAAATACAAACATATTAAAAATAAATAAAATTAATTTTTTAAATTAATACAAATTTTAAATATAAACTAAATTTAAAATAAATAAATAAAATAAAAAATTAAAATTTAATTTTAATTTTAAAACTAAAGTTTCATTTTAATTTTAAAAAATTTAATAGTTTGGGGTGATGCCCTGACACCCATGGAACCCAAATAGCCCATGAGAGCCAGGTGGAGCGATGTCAAGCAATATGCCCCCCTCTGACACCTATAGGTCGTGTGTGTGTCGGGAAAGTGATGCCTAGCATTGCCCCGGTTCCTGCAAGCCAAGACCTGCTCCCACATGACCAATTTCAGACATGGCCCCCTGACATCCACACAACCTAGAACTATTACCTTTTTTTAATTTTAATATTTAAAACTAAATTTTAGTTTTAATAATTTTTTTTTTTTAAATAGTTTTAAAATCTGTTTCTATTTTTATTTTTTTTAAATTTAGTTTATGTTTAAAATTAATTTAATTTAGATTAACTTTAAAATTAGTATTTTTTAATAATAATAATAATGTTTGAATGTGATATTTTTTATTCTTATTTTATTTTTTAATTATATTTTAGGTTTTTTTTTTAAATATATATTTTTTTTCTTTTCAATGTATTTTTTTATCTATTTTTTTCTCTAAATTTTGTTTTTTTTTTCCCAAAAAAAATAGATTTTAGTTTTTTGGGGTTTATTTTTAAAACTTTTTATTAAAAAATCACATTTTTCATTATTTTTCAAAAGAATTTTTCAATTGTTTTTCTCCTTAAATTAAAGAATCTTAAGAATCTTGTAGGGGTATTTTTTTCTCAATTTAATTATTTTCTTAATGTAAATTATTAAAAAAATAAAATTAATTGATAAAGAAATTATCACACTTTTATATTTAGTATTTAATTTTCAGTGTTTTATTTATAGTGGTGAAGGTTACGGTTTCAATTAGGTCACAGTTTTAACTAAAAAAAAGGGTGGTGCCAGTGGTCAAGGTCACTGCGTCAATTAGGTTAGAGTTTTAGCTCAAAAAAAAGTAATGATAGTGGTCAAGACCACAGTTTTAATCAGGTCATAGTTTTAACTCAAAAAGAAAAGTGGTGTCAGTGGTCAAAGCCATAGTGTTAATTAGGTCAGAGTTTTAACTTAAAAAAAAAAAATGGTGTCAGTGGTCAAGGCCATAATGTCAATTAGGTCATAGTTTTAACTAAAAAAAAAAGTGGTGTCAGTGGTCAAGGCCACAGCTTCAATTAGCTCCTAGTTTTAACTCAAAAAATATGGTGCTATTGGTAGCATCACTTTTCAATTCGAGGGTCAATTTTAGGGTTTTATTCGTAATATCAAGGGCGTGGTTTCAAACAAGTCACAATTTTAACCACCTCCTCCAAAAAAAGGGTGCTACCGGTAGCACCACTTTTTTATTTGGGGGTTGATTTTAGTGTTTTTTACCAAAAAATATAATATTTCTGGGCTAGAGTTTTGAGGTCACAGTTCTCGTTAAGAAAGGTGTTTTTCAATATTTTTTCTCTTTTTTAATTGGCATCTATTTATCTTGGCCTTCTATATATTGACATATTCACGAAGAGATTTGGAACGTGCAAGACATTCTCAAAACTTATGTGTTGGAGTTCTACTCTCCCTTGGCCAATGACCTCAACTAGGGTATCATATCCCATGAGGATGGAAGGAACCGTGCATATGGCCTCTCATTTCATTATGTTTTCCAAAGAGATCTTCAAACTTTGGCAAAATCTCATCTGGTCTGGTACAGGCTTCAATGTGAAACGAAATCTCGAGGGAGATAGACACACAGAGGAGGCCATAGGACTCATATATGTAGTTGAGCTACATATAAATTTACATATTATATAATATTTTAAATACTAGAGGACCGTTAGTCTTCAATGACCATTTTCCTGAAACAACTGTATTAACAGTCCTTTAATCTCCCGCCTTCAGTATATTGTTTGTGTTCTTGATTCTTTGCATACCTTGATGTATTTAACTAGCACAGCCGCAAAGTGGCTGGTGAACGTCGAAAGGCGATGCCAAAGCTTCCTCCCGGACAGCTGAAACATAGGGACAGCTGAAAAGCACATAGAACTAAGGAAATTTAAAAGTTAATTTCAAATGTAGTAATTCCAAAGGTTAATCAGTTAAACGTGACAATCATATGGTGGTATAGTAATTTCTTAATATGATTAGGTAAATGTTAAAAAGTAAACAGGTTAACTGATGCATTCAAAAATACAAGGAAGTTATGAAGAGTAAATCACGTTCATTGATTTGGGAGGACGACTAAGAATATGCCAGCATCTTCAATTGTTAGCCATCAGATTAGAATTTTAAATTAAAAGGTGATTAATTGTGCCCATCTCCAATAGGTATACGCCTTTCGGCGTAAATATTTAAGTAAAAAAAATAAAGATGCAGGCTAATGATCTTTTGATGACTTTGCCTCGGATGCATTTGCATTAGCATTTCCCTTTTTTATATTCAAGTGTGTCTCAATTCCTTTTGATTTATTATTTTCAAGGTTCAACTATAGCTCTCCATCCTTCAGGGCTAAATCTTCAAAATCACCTTAATCACTTTAATCCTCCTCGTCCTCTGCAGGTGCATCCTCTTTGTTTTCCAAATGATATTGTCAACTGTTGCCAAAAGTGGAGTAACTTGTTTTGATTTAGGGGTCTTTATTTTGACCAGGAAGGAGGACGGATGGTAGTAAAATCAACAAACCACACATGCCAATATTTCTCATTTTTCTTATATGCCTTAGTTAACGTTGTTTTGAATGCGTGTTGTACTCCATCAAGAGGATCAGAGTGACCCTGAAATTTTCTTAATTCTATTATTAAATAAAGTCTTCTTGATTAAGAGGGTATTCATTCATGAACTCTTGTTTGAATAGCTTCCTCCTTAGGCAATGCTTGCAGATGCCTAGTTAATTGCACTATGAGTAATGGAACATAGCCTAGTTGAAGAGATTGTCTTATCCTCTTGGCACCTTTGGTCCTAGTTTCTTTTTAAGCATTCTTTATGGACAATATAGATCTTCTCTTTTGTTGGTTGTCGTTGAAACAATTCCAAGGATGACAAATGCTACTAACCAACCAACAAGACAAAGAGAGCAAGACGTCCTTTCAACCCTACTCTAATTGTGAAACCCTTGACTGAAGAATTGATGCAGTGATACAAACTTTTCCAATATTGAAGCATTCTCAATCCATTACCTATGCATGACCTATGAAAGTAGAAAGGGTCTAATGGATTTTATCCACTCTTCTTGACACTATTGATAGTGGAACTTTCATCTTTCTCTAAAATAAGTTTTGGCTTATAGAATTGACACCTAAGGTAGCTCGCTATCCATTTTTGTCTAAAAATAGACCATTTTCCCAATAATGAGGAATAAAATCTCATTGTTTGCATGAGATATTCTAACAACCTCCTAGTACCTCGTCACACAACAGTGATTTGCACGGAAGAAACATAACACAGATAGAAGGAATAATAGAAATTAAATGAAAATCCATGTTGATGAATTGTATTAGTCTTAGGCTTAGTGATTATGGATCAGGGATGATTAGGTACAATGTCAATAACAAATTTTTGGAGCACAGTAAACCCAAGAACTGTGATCCTTTATAATATTAGGAAGGTTATTCTTGGACTTATAGAAAATTAAACCATCCCTCTACTTGCATCAATCTTTTCTGATGATTTCTTGCAATTTCTTGGAATTGACTCAACTGAGAGTAGAATACAAGGATGTTTCTTTGTTAATTTTCATCTATATTGTTATTTCTCATTAATGTTTCATTATGTTTTGAAGCACTGGCCATAAATATGTTATTTGAGGGAGGGAATATTTGACTATAATACCCAATGCAGTGAGATAAACCAAAAACCTTTTGTGGATCTCTTCAGAGATAATCAATACAATGTTTAGAACATACTTTTAAATTACAGCAGTTGCATGAACAATCATCCTTCATTTAATAAGGTAAGTCTTGGAGGGGTAGAAAATCAAACCATCTTTACTGATGTTACCTTAATAATGGGAGTTCCAGACATGGTCTCAGAGTTGAGTATAGACATAAGTGTTAAGCTGGTCGACCAAACTAATTACCGCTACTTTGCCAACAATAAGTGACAGGTGACACATAACTCGAGTATAACTTCTTAAATCATAGTCTGTGAAAATAAACCCCTGAACTTTGAAGTGTTAGATTTATTATATTTCAGGTAAGTGTATACTTTAGTAGAAATTGAGTTTAATATGACTTCATAGTCTGTGAAAATAAACCCCTGAACTTTGAAGTGTTAGATTTATTATATTTCAGGTAAGTGTATACTTTAGTAGAAATTGAGTTTAATATGACTTCATATTTAGAAGAAATCAGGTTTTCTCTAACCATTTTGGGTGTAGAGTTTTATTTCATATTGTTTGTTTGTCCCTTGATTTTCTTATATTCAATATAAATCTTATTTGTTTTGCTTAAGTACTTTAAATGTTATTGTTGTCACTCATTAATGAGTGGCCACATATTGTTTTCCATCAATCATTTTATTCCTTCTCCAGTCATAGTTGCTTGGCAAATGATGCTATCATTTGCCATTTTTTTGTTTAGCAACATTGCCACGTTACCACCTTAAATTACTACACAACATTGTCTCACATAATACTTTCCACAGACTTCCAATTAAACGTCACCCCTACCATGAAGTGATATGAGCCACATTTATATACTCGGAGGGTTCGTGTTGTTTTAGAGGGAAATACCAATGTTCCACCAAGATGGGGGACGGGGGGACGAGGGTGCGGGGGGATGCACAAGGGGGACGTGACGCGAGTACCCCCAAATTTTAGGGATTTTTTGGGAAATGGGGGACGGGGGGACGTCACATATATAATATAAAAAAA
>JASDQU010736613.1:150378-178708 GCA_032191745.1 Picea mariana
GTCTTCCTATGTGCAAGACGTAGGGCACTGTGCATTGCAACTAGCTTCTCTGCTCTCTTAGAGGAAAGTCTATTCCTCTTGATAGAATGGATGAAGCTATATGTGGACCAATTCCTCTCTGCTGCAGACAATGTTCCACCATCGCTTATATTGGGATACACATCATGAGTATCATACTTCATCCTTTATCTCTCGTCTTGACTTTGCTTATACCTCGATCCTCTAGGGGCATCAGTCGACACCACGCAATTTTGATGAAACTTCCTAATCCTAGCCTTAAAATATGGTAGAAAAAGCTTAACATGCCTAATCAATGATTCTGGTTTGAGTGAAGGGTACATTTTTTATAAGGCCATGACAAAGGAGTTTAACAATCAACACCACCAACATTGGGGTATATAGAGGGCTTGGTGGTCTTGATTAAATGCCAATTCTATACCCTCATACTTGATAGAATCCAGTGGAAACATTGTAATCTTGCCAATCTTGAAATCCTGAAAATCATTAAGTCTGCTGAATTTTGAATGGGACCTAAAATTCTACTTTCTCCATATGAAGTCCAATGAGGTTGGAACCACTCTCAAACATCCTGAAACAATTAATGGTAATGTTAAAAATTTAAGTAAAAGTGGCATTTCCTTTATCTTTCATTTTTACCATTAGGGAGCGCCCAAGGAGCATATGGAGAAACGTCCCCCCCGGAGTCCCCCCGTCCCGGGGATGTGGGGAACACGTCCCCTGCGTCCCCCACCCTGGGGGACGCGTCCCCATGGAACACATACAAACTGTAAATGTTGTAGAAGAATATTTGACATGTTTATTTGAGAGTGTCAAAAGCTCATAGCTTTTGACTTCATTTGAATCTAATATTACAAAAGCAGGAAGCTTAAATATTTTGGAAGAAACAGCTTGACACAAAATAGTATAGTCACTTTAATCAAGTGTCAAGGTTTCTGTTAGCTATGGGGAAATGTCATCATCAAAATCCATTGTATTATTAATAGTTGTTTGTTAATATCAATAGATGTTTGTTTCATAGTTAATCACGCTTATTTGGTAGAAGAAAAGGAAATTCTAATTATCAGAATTTGCAATGGTTATACATCAATGTTACCCTCTATTATGAAAATGGCAAAGAATTACTCGAAGCAACAAAGAGCCTTAGGTTTTACAAAAAGGAAAGTCTGAAAGGAGGTAGCTTTGGACCAAGATATTGACAAACCACTAAGATTACAAAACTTTTGGTAGACTGTATAAAAAGTTCTCAAATTGGTTAATTGTAAGGAACCAACAACTTTTGGTAGACTAAGAATGCCAGGAGTGCACTGGCAGTGGGTCAGTCTACTAATTTTACTTTCTTTTGTTGTCCCTATCTATTTGAAAGCCAATTAACATGTTATTAGTAGAGATATTCATTTCTACATCCAATCCAAACAAGTTTCCTTGAGTTCCAATTCTATAATTGTCAACCACATGTATCAATCCTTTTTAAATTGTCATAACTAAAGTCTTAAGGACTGCATGCGACTTATGGTCCTCGTGTTCCATTCTACCAGCTGTCATAACAAAACAAAAAAAGTTAACCAAGAATTTTATGAAAGCACCAAAGTATTTCCCAGACCTGTATTACATCTCCTACAAGCTCCGGAGAAAACCCTGTTACAAAAGTTCAGCCAGGAGGTTGAGCATTCTGTTGCTCAATATTCCTGTACCTCATTAACATTTCTTTCCTGGCCTTTTTTGTTTGTCTGAGCAGATCATGTATGGTTTCTTCATTCAGTTCATCAGATTCATGTGACCTTTTATTTTGAAGGATCATATTACCACTTCCAACTATTTGAGAAGTCAAATAGTCCTTCCCCTTTGTCAGGAATTCATATTTCAAACAACTATCTGCACCAGAAAGAGTTTCGATACTTTTTTGCACAAAAGGAAAATCCAACCCAAATCTTTCCTACTCCAACCATTCTTTCAACGCTATGCAAGAATTTCTCAGATCACTTTTATTATTTACAACATTTAACATATTTCCAGAGCCAGCAGAACTACAAAGCTTGTTTAATGAACCTAAATTTTCCTTTGCTTTAACAACATTTGGAACAATTGCAAGGGAACCTTCTTTTACTGTTGAATGTTTGCAAACAAGTTGTAGTTTGTTTACCCATCTATAATGATCTAGACAGGACGCAACAAACTTCGTAGAAATCAATTGCCAGGATTCATAAGAAGATCTACTTTCAACCCAAAACTTCCCAATATCGTTTTCAATTGTTTTTTTGTCAGAAGCCCCTTGTTCATTTTTCCCCTGCAAGGAGAACAGTTCCAACTGATATTATATCATTAATAGGTTTATACATATCATCCCCAAAACCATTAGCACTGTTGGTTGCAAATTCCTCATAAAATGCGGACAAATATGCAGAAGTCGAATCCTTAGGATCTGCAAGAAGCATCTGTATTTCACTGTCCTCCTCATTTATTGTTTCAAACCCTATATCCGATTCTTGAACTTTATTGTCAGGTTGCATATTTTTTCAACTCGAAAGCAATACGACAGTTGAAGCAATTGGGTTTTGGTTTAGCAATGGTGTGCAAGGACGTCTTGTTACTTGAAAAATAGGTCCAAAAAATCCCCCATCAATCACTTCAGATGTAAATAATGACCCAGAAAATGTATCATGCCAAATGGAGCATTATCGTATAGGCCATATATGGAAACCATCATGATATGAAGGCCGAGGATCAATGGTACCAAGACATTCAATAAAAAAATATTCATATTGTACAGGCAAGTTCACCTTAGATTCTATTTGATGTAAAGCATTTTCATCCACAATAGATTCGCGCTCTCTTTTCTTTCTCTTCACCTCCCAAGAGCTAGACTCAGAATCCATGTCAGAGAAATGATCATCATTCTCAATGTAACTATTCCTTCATCAAAACGCCTAGAACCTGAGGTAATTAAGACATGTTGGACAAGTGTGCATTCTGACTATAGATAATCCCTGACTTGAATTTAATAACCCCTTTATAGTTCACCCCTTTTCTAAGGTTAGATCCCTGTGGATGTATCTCAGTAATCACGCTATATTCACCATGTAACTAGTAGAAAAAGGGTGTAACCCCTCGTAATCTGCTTACTGCCTGCTAGGTTTTCAGGTTCAATGTAGCATTCATTTCTCTTTGTTGTCATAATTTCTGCACAAGATCTGAATCTTGTTTTCTGTATCAGATGCTATTTATCCCAGGGTACACTACAGAAAACAATTGTTATTTTGATGAATATACTGAATACATGGAGGGACATCAGTTACACACTGTTGTTACAATTTCCAGTTCTCACCAATACAATCACCAGATCACCTTTTCAACCTAAGGATGCTACAGTGTTTAGCATTGTCAAATTTTCCACTGGTTGAAAACTCCAAGTCTAGTAACAAGCTCCCCTGAATTCATTTTAGCCTTAACACTGGGTTCATCCAGTTTTATATGTTTAGAATTAAAATCCATATCATTATCACATGACTTATGCCATTGGAATTTTCATATGGGTGCAAGTTCTGTTTATTATCCCTTTTTATTGACTTAACTGCGTCCATTGGACTGCAATGTTTCTCCTTTGCTAGCATGTCATATTGTTTCTCATCTTAGTTTCCATGTTGGGCCATATCCTATGTATCAATTGTCTCTTCCCATAAGAAATATTCCTTTTCCATCCCAAAATCAAAAGTTATAGACCATGAGTTTTCTTTGATTCCATTAACCTCTTGTTTGAAGGAATGACACTTAAAATCGCTGTTATAATCATTCTTTAGAGTACCATTATTTTGATTTATCTGGAAGACCTTCTATATTTCTTGTCTCACTCTACCTTGCATGGATAATGATGAGTTACTTTCCTGTATCTGACTTTGCCTACCTGCTTAGTGTATTTTTGTATCTCTGAAAGGCATGCAAATTGATAACTCCTAATTTATGAGCACTGATTTTCCCTCCTTTTCTTGTTGCTTGTTTTCTTAAATGATGTATTTTGATTACTCCTCATTTTCTTACAATTAACCCCAACAGTGGATGGGTTCGGTTCATGATGCCCATTAGGAATGCTTTGTTGTATCTCATCTTCAACTTTTCCAGTATTTTCCGTCAATTACTGATAAAAAAGATATGTAGATCCTCGAACTCCCTAAATGCCAAGATCTTCTTGTATTTTTAGAGCACATAGGACTAACTTTGTTACCTTCTTTAATTTCTCAATATAGTTGAGAACATTGTACTCATATTTCCTTTGTTCTGTGAATTTTCTGCTTGCAATTTTCCATGAACATTTCTTGTCCTTTTCCATGCTCAATTTTAATACCTTGTAGTGCACATTAATCAAATATTTATTAATGCATATAGCATTCACAGTGGTAACCATCATCATGTTAAATCAATTCAAATATGCACACAACCTATCCTTTAACACTGCCATTGGCATCTTAACTAACTCGAGCAATAAGATTGAATAATTTACCCCTTTAACATTGTCATTGGCATTTTCATGGTTACTCTCCCAAGTACCTTGTTCTTGCACTCTATCATCTCCAAGCACAACCTAAGTTGCAAGGTGGCGAACCATTCTTTTTTATGAGTCGTGACTTGCAGTAGCCTAGTCAATGTACCACTCTTCTACATCTTTCTTCTCAGAAGTTGTGTAAAGCTTAAATTCATTGGCTCTTTCTTCGAGATAATCATTAGAATGGATTTGTTTTGAAAAATCATATTTCCTTTTGCCTACTATCTTTTTGAAAATGACCTAGCTTACTGCAGTAAGACCACTTACCTTTGATGTTGGGGAAAGGAAGACATAGCTATAAATTTGTTACATCTACATGTCATTCTAAATTTATGTTGTCTTAGTATACTTATTGTTCTTAATTTACTAAAAGGTACATATGAATGGAAATGCAAATGGCTTTGGAATATGGAATTGTAGCTAGTGAAGAGAATAATGTAATTGGCATAGTTAGGGGTCAAAAATATTTTGCATTTTCTTAAATCCATCATGAAATTGTGGATGATGGAGTCATTGGATACCCTTTTGAGTTTGTTGGTAGTAAAGGGAACCCGTTGAATCCAAAGCAAGAGAAAAAACAATGGAAACAACAACTATAGTTGTCAAGAGGAAACTAGACACATTGGAAATTGAAACATTTGGATCAAGTGTAGTGGATAAAACTCCAAATGTTGGAAACATTGGAGAGCATGTGGAGGAACCTATGCATAAAAAACCAAGATTTGAAAGTGTGTCAGAGTCTGTAGGACAATGCATATCTGTTGATCATGTTGTATTGGCATTTTAGGAAAACAAAGTGAATATTTTAATGGAGCTGTTTGTCTCCAAGTATCTTCAGAAAAGGGAAAACCTCAAATAAATATTCTGTGTGAAAATTGTGGTGTTGCTTATGGAATGGGGAAAATATCACTGGTATCTTGAACATTTCTTAACTTCAAAAATTCTCATATGAAATCAACAGCTCATCAACGTAACATGCTTAGTCTCCAAGTATCTTCAGAAAAGGGAAAACCTCAAATAAATATTCTGTGTGAAAATTGTGGTGTTGCTTATGGAATGGGGAAAATATCACTGGTATCTTGAACATTTCTTAACTTCAAAAATTCTCATATGAAATCAACAGCTCATCAACGTAACATTTTAGTAGTGGGAAATAGTCAAATTCCTTCATGTAATGATGAAGCAACATGAACAACAATGGTTGGAGATCGATTTGAGATTAAGCAAGAAATCAAACTTCTAAATGAGTTCGACAAGACACAGGATCCCAATTTGTTCAAGGTGGTGGAAGCAACACTTGCGGAATACGAGGACAAGAGAAAAGTAAAAGTGGAATGTACACGATGCAACAGATGGCTTTGTTTAGTGCCAACTAGTGGTAATATTGTTAGTTCTTTGAATGAACACATGAAATCAAAGAAGCATATTACTTCTACAGATGAGGCTTTGCATAATACAAGTAGGTCAAGGATTGGCACAATCGGGAGACCCAAGAATCCTACCATTGTTAAGTCCCACAGAGTTTGAATAGGTTCTTGGTTCCATCATCACCATCACTACTACATAGGGGCTCTACAAATCCAGGTGCTTCTACTTCAAGTGTGTTAATTATGCAAGTTTTGATTTAATTCCTTTTTTAATTTGAACGTGCACTTTATTTTATTTGTTATCTTATTTGAAAGTAGTTCTAATGTAAGGCTTCATATTATTCTAGGTCATTTATCTCCCTTGATATTACAATGTTGGGGGTATTGGGATCCCTATATTGATAGAAATGGAGAGATATTGGATACAAAGGTCATAATGGATGATCAACAGGGTGGGAAATTATGGGTCATAGAGAAGCATACCAAGAGGACACTGCATTACTATGGTATTGAATGTCATATTGACGACACATATAGGCATATTCATTTCCAAAGGGCTTCTGAAACAGGAATCCCTTTCAGTTCATTGACATGTAATTTTTGTAAGTTGATTCTTGAATGTAATGACTTTAGGATGAGTTTATATCGTGAATCAAGGAGAAACATTAAAAGATACGGGAGACATACAAGGAAAGGGAGAAGATTGTACCATTTGACTCAAATTGAACTCAAAATTGTTGCACAAGCTGCAAATGTTAGCCATAGATCAACAATGCAAGCTCTTTGGTGGGAGAGGACGAAGGTTGCTACACTATCTATTAGAATGAGTTCCTTGAAGGAAAATTTGTTTGAATCTACAGAAAGGAAGGACATCTTTAGGTTTTGCAAGGATGTGTG
Source organism: Picea mariana (assembly GCA_032191745.1). NCBI lineage: Eukaryota > Viridiplantae > Streptophyta > Pinopsida > Pinales > Pinaceae > Picea > Picea mariana. The sequence continues at coordinate 157,198 of JASDQU010736613.1, forward strand.
TGAGGCTCATAAGCAAGGAAAATTACAAGGTGAAGATGCAATCTGGGAATTTATCCAAGATATTGTTCGCAACCTGATGCATCCAAAAGCAGGGAGAAGGCATAGTACATCCACTAAATCCATCTATGAGATGATTAAGTTGTGGGGAGGTCCTCAATTATGTATCTTTATTAGTTTGAATCTGGATGGCCTTTCAATATCTAAGACTTTAAGGAAAGTTAAAAAATATTTGACATATATCTCAGGGGAGCACAATTACATTTTTGAGACAGTTGGAAAATTTTATGCTTCTTATAAAGCCAAACATGGTATAATGGGCTCAATTCATGTATTACTTGATGAAGATTAAACCGTCATGAAAAAATATGTGAGGTGGGTAGCGAAAAGTGGGTAGTAAAAAGTGATACATTGGTGGGATTTTGTGGTAAGAAAGAAAAACATAAGTTTCAATCACATTTCTTGGTGACAGTCGGTGAGGGCATTGCAGGATACAAGATTATTACAAACACTTTTAAGAATTGTGTGATTGGTCATTATGCACGTGTTATTATTGCAAACCCTTTACATGAGAAGCTTCCACGTTTGGTTATGGTCGTTCATCCAACGTGCAATAGGTTCAATGCAAATTTTGTTCATCAACAATGGGAAAAAATAGAAGACCCGTGGAAGAAACATGTTGAATTTTTTTTGGGACCTATTATTGGTCATTCCTCAGATGGAGATAGTAAAAGAAGACAACTTATGTTGAAGGACTATTCTTCAACTACATGCATCAAATATCAAATTACTTGGGAAGGATGGAGGCTAACTGGATTGTATGATGGTTTGAAAGTAACAGAACTTCATGACCAGAATTACATCCACAATGGCAAAAGGTTAGTGAATCATTTGTTTAGTGGTAGACAAGATTTGATTATTGGAACAAAGAATGTTAATTTTAATCATGTCAAAAGGGTTTATAACACTTTTAAAGTGGATGATCAAAAGCTTAAAATTGAAGATATAGAGAGGATTGATCGACAAAATTGGGGCTTTGCACAACACATTGCTTCAAGGCATGTTCATAGGTGTTTGAAAGAGATGAGAAGTACACGTGGTCCGAAAGAGAGGACATTAGGTACAAAAACCTATCTAACAATAGTTGCTGACTATATCAATAATTTTTTTGACTCTTTGGGAAAGAGTACGAAATGCTTCAAGAGTTCCTCATTTTTTTTATGTTATGGCTATGTTGGGTATGAAAAAAATCTCATACTAATGCTAATATAAATTTAATCAACAAAGAGGCATATCAAGATGTGCAAATTTATTGCCATGTGTATTGCACCTGACAGGATCAGATGTATGTGAGAACTTCTTTAGAAAAGTTAGTGAGATCGTTGGAGTAGAGAAGGCCTATGATTTCACTAACTTACTTCATTCCATTGGAACCCTTAAATGAGTTGCTAATCGAATCCCTAAGGGATTCATTTTAAAAAATCTCATAGGAAACAAATGAGCATCTAGAATACATTGCACCAACAAGTGAGTGGGGACATTGATGTTTTGTCACAATATGATTCAATATCTACATATGATAAAGTTATAGAATCCCTCAAGGTAGGATTGGAGGATGGGCATGGAATTTTACCAAATCTTGGCACGCAACCAAAGGGAGACACATAATTTTCTTGGTGGTTTAAACCATGGACAGAGGATCAAAATTTTCCAACATAACAATTTGTGGATGTAGTAGTTGATGATTCTCCACCATGTCATTCCAACTCTATATTCCAACATTTTCCCTCAATGGTACTCGATGATAGTGAATTGCAAATAATGGAAAGTGAGTGGAGGCATGAGTTGAATGAAATTTAGATTCCATTGATGAGAATGTAAACATAACTATCAAACCATAGGTGGAGCTTGATAGTAAGGATATGTATAAATCGTTTTTGGTTAGTCAATTAAATGGCAAGTCGACATTATCCAAAGATAGGTTGACTAAAGTGAGAAATGGGGTCTAATTTAGGTGAGATGAGAGGGCTCCAAAAAAGGGTGTTTCATTTGGTTTTGGAATTGGCTTAGATTGTGCAGTGTCATTTGAGAGCGAGTCTATACTTGCCGTTGAAGGATGAACGTGATACAAGAAAAGGTGTTTCCCAAAGTACAAAACATGGTGTTTCTTCTGGAATTTGGTACACTAGAAGAGTTCAAAGAATAAGAAAGAAGGATGGTAATAGTGTATTTGATTACCATAATGACATTAATCTTTTGGATAGGCCAGAAGGAGTTGAGCTTCAACTTTGTTGGTACAATCGAATAAAGGGGAAACAAAGGTACAAGTATGAATTGGCATATCATAATTTCATACAACATGGAGTCGTTATAGTGGTGGCCAACTGATCATACAATAATAGGAATGACACATGCAAATTAGAAGAAAGTGATTGCAAAATTTTTGAAGATTTTGTCAAAAATCTAAATAGAGTAAAGTTTTCACACTGTTTTCAAATAATTCTACTTTTTTTTTCTTTTTTTATTACTATCTTATAAATTATTTATAAAGTATTCTTGGTTGTATTCTTGTTGATTTGTTTGTAGTAGTTTGATACTCACTAATACTTTTTGGCCTCGGGGTCGGTGAATGGGTTGGATGGTGAATGGTTGGGATAACTCAACATGCAATTATTGGACTTCAAATATTTTTTATTGCTTTTTTGCAAAGTGGGTTTTGAGGATTCTTGAAATTTTTGTAATAGCTTCAAAATGGGAATTTGTACCCTTGGAATATAAAACTATAAGAATTTTAATTTTTCTAGATAGTATAGTCATGCTTTGTAATGGAGTGGAAATAAGGCATCATCTTTGTTGAAACTTTTAAAAGGATGAAACAAGTTTTTTGCATATCAGGTTTTGGTGGTCACACGCATATTGGAATTTTTAGACCTTGACATTTTCTAGTTAAACATTTAGATTGAATATCACTTTATGTGTGTTTCTTGAAATGTGTTTTCTACATGTTTTCTATGTAATTTTCTTCATAAAATAACATATTCTATTTTACTTTTTCTTGCAGTAAAATTCAAAATTGATATTGAATACTCCCTACATACATACAAATACAAATTTCTTGTTATTTCTATATTCATGCCATGTTTGAAATCTTTTTCAATGTCATATTCCACATTATCTTGAACAATTTCTATACCAATGTCAATGTCAATGTCACCCCATTTTGCCTTTGATATGCTCAAGAATTGATGTTTAACACAATATATTCTCGATTTTTGAATACCATAAAATACAACCCAAGTGGAGGAGTCACTATTTAAATGATCTCCATTATCAAGTAGCGAGGTTGTTGAAGCTCTAGATAGAAAATATGATGGGAAGGAAGAACAGTAGGAACGTTCTTGCGCCAGAATTCATCCAAAAAGGCCTCATATGTGAAAAGAGAAAATTATCATGCCATCTGGATAGAAAATACAGACAAAAAGATGAGGAACTATCGAAGAATAAATGTGATGAGAATGAACGCGAGATTGTTCCTAGTACTGATCTTTACAATGAACCAAACATGCTGGAATATGAGAAATCACAGATGCATATGGTTTGACGTATGTAATATCTACCACACCATTTGCAGATCCAGGCATAGTTGATCTACCTACGGGCGCAGAGATATTTACTGACAAAAATGTCAACAATGTTATTTCTCATGTAGCAGCTGCTGAGGAGGGAACGGGACATAATCAAAACCCGGCTGCAACTGGAAACACACTCTTTTTTTCCTCTGGAACTGAGATCTGAGATCGTTAATAAAAAGAAGTTTTGGGCAGTCACTTGTTGTGGTAGATGGTGTGGCTTTTCCCTAGCCAAATTTTCGAATCACATTATTGGGCATGTTCTTTGATGAGAATTGGATTTACTTGCTATGTTACCTAGCTTGTGGAAAAAAAAAATTCCAACAGAATTTACATAACTTCTTAAGTTGAAGATCGAATTAAGTGCTAAATAGAGTATCTAACTACTTGGAGCTAATCCATGATTCCATCTTATATTAAGGTTAAGGTGAAGTCCACTAGTGGATGGTTGATTAAAGACTTTGGAGTCATGGATGTTGTGGAGAAACCCTTTGTGTAAAAGAATAGTAGATTGTGACATTGAGTCTGAGAACGATTGACTGAGACCATGGATATTTTTTGGTATGTCTGGTGAGTAGGTGTGGTACAAGACAACAACCAAATCATAGAGTTAACCCACACATGATTTAAAGAGGAGATAATCGGTGTAGTGATCAATTTCTTGATGCAAATTTGGATCCAATGTTTTGGCACATTTGTAGATCCACTTGAGGTTGATTTCTCTACTTGACTTTGATATAGTTGACAAACAATGGAAGCCAAATTCTATTCTATCTAGTGTATGGTCATCTGGAAGTCTAACTAGGATTGGGCATATAGTATTATGCTAGATTAGTGCAAGGATGTAGATAGCTAGATCCCTTGGTCTACTTGAGCGACCTGATTGAAGATCGTTGTGATTGCAACTACATGGTGGTTTGTTCATATTGGTTGACTAAGAATTGATTAGATATTTCTTCAATGCTAATAGGTGTATCTAGGTTAACAAGAAAGTCGAATTATAGTCTAGCCATGGGGGCTTCACCTTGTTGACCAATATCTTATCACATTCATTCATAAAAGTGGTTTTTTAATTGTGAAAAATAAGGTCAATATATTGTACATATTGGGGGGGTATGCGGGGTCTCAAGGGGTTTATAGGTATTAGGGGGTGTAAAAAAAGGCATCTAGTTAAAATAGGGGTTTCTTTTATTGCAAAAATGTATTGGGAGGGGGGTTCAACAAAAGGATTTTGGGAGGTATTTATCAATATCTAATGAAATTAGGGGTATTCTTTAATACTCCAAGAGCACAGGCGCTATGTCACAGATTCATTGAGTGAAGACCCTGTGAGTCTAGCTTATGTGTTATTTAGTCATTGGACGAGCTTGAGAATAAGTGTGGTGTGTCTCCAAACCTGAGATAAAAAGAAAGAAACGGGTTATCTAGATTAGAGTGATTCTAGCCTATAGTTAGTGGATTGACTAAACCCCAATTGCATCAATCAAGGCATGTTGATTCTTATGTAGAGTTTTGGAGCTATATGTTGTTTTTTATTTGATTGATTAATGCATGTGTAGATGAATGAGTAAATATGCTTACTTGTATCTAAAGAGGGAGGCCAAGGTTCAATTCCTTTGGTTGCATTGTTTTTCTTGAATAAATTTGGCAACGATATATTATGTTATAGAAGAATATAATATAGAAATTATAAATAGGTTTTCAACCTATTTGAATATGTGTGCCTTTGATATAGATGAAGCACTACCTTTAAATATATTGCAAGAAATTCACAAGAAAAAAGGTCTGAGTTTACAAGAATCTCGTGATCGACTTGTGAAGAAGCTATTGTCTTGCACACTACTAGTGGTAGATATAGTATGGAGGATTCAAGGATATGAATAATGGTTGGAGAAAACCAATACCCCATTGAATAATGAGGGTACCTTCTTATAGGTCTCTATTGATGAGTTTTATGAGGAAGCTTCTTCCCTCCAAGTAGATAATGTTTGGTTTTTTTATGAATATCGAGATTTGAGGAGATATTATGCCATGTAGTTCACTGAGAAAGATAAGACTATTTAGGGCTTCTCAAATTGAAAATATAGTGTTGAAATTGATGTTTGTAAATTGTATATTGCTCTGAAGAAGTATGATATGAATGTTGTTGAGAGGATTGATTATGTGACTAAAGACCCCTCTCAGACTACATCTCTTGCAAATGCTCATAATTGATTTGTATAAGCACCTAAATTGGTATATTGTTGATGGTATAGTGGTAAATTCTAGGCAATAAATACTCTTCAAACATTATTTTAATGAGTAAACTTGTGAAGGAAACCGATTAAGGAAATGAAGGTTTCATCATGTATTGGTTGACAATATTTTTTCTGAAAGTTAAGGAGTCCCAAGTTGTTTCCATAGTAGAGTGGTGACATGAGGAAGTGTAGTGGCTATGTGTCATTTTTTAAGTTATCTCAAAATAGTGTTGATTTTGACAGATTTGGATATTGAACTTATAGGGAAGCAATGGGATCTTCCTAAATATAAAAGAAATGGGTTTTTAATGCATTTCCAAGCATTAAGCTTGTCCAGAGTTTCCAACAAATTGTCACATTAAGGAATAGAAGTTTGAATGCAAAACTTGTGATCCGAGTGAAAGGAAGAAAATTGATTTTGTTGCATAAATATGTCCCCCTAGGTTGTCTCACTCCGAAGACGTCGCATCTTGAAGAGGGGAAGAAAACAACATTCTCACACATAAATTCTGGATAAAACCCTTAAGGGCTACAATATTTCTCTTGTTGATATATATCTTTGATGATTTCTGTGTTGGAAATATGTATTCTCTTTGATTAACTTCTCATTGCTTGGATAAATACCTAATAATTATGATGACACCTCGTGACAAGCCCTTGGTGATTACATTTTGAATGTTGTTCAAAGTGCTTGTTGGTTATTAAAATTGGATAACCTCTCATGGTTTTAACTTAAGTGTGGTTGACATAAGGGGTGGATCATTCTTTACACGACATGATATCATACTTATGCCATTATTTATGATACATTGATGATCATTGTTGAATAATAAATGCCATCCTTTATATTCTTTTGCAACAACAATATATGTTCCTTTTCTTTGGTTTATCATTGCAAATACATGATAATATCAGTGCATGATCCCTCAACAATATATTCTTAATCCTTGATATCTCATTGGATTAGAATTCAATATTTATTAATACAAATTACAGATGTTATGCTTGGATCTATTAGCCATTATTTTATTTAAAACTAGACATGATGTTTCACTCCCTCATTAGCATTTCATGACACATGGTTCATTGAGCAAGACTCATTTTGTTAAAGAATTAAAGAGAGATAATTGATCCACTGAATTTCCATTTAGTGCAATAGTTGTAGTGTCAAGGAAAACCACGAGAGGGGGTTAGAATTACAATGACTTGGCTTGACATGTGAGGGTATGAGTTAACAAAGAGAGTGCTCAATTTTTGTGATCAATTAAGAACTTGAAGTCTTAGAGATTGGTATGTTTTAAGAGAAAGAATCATGTATGCCAATGACTAGAGGTTGTGACTCTAGATAATGGGGTTGATGTGCAAGGAAAATATATGATAATCGAGAAAAAATTGGTATCGATAATCACATAGTACTCACAGTACTAATGATCCTTATTGAGTTAGCTCTTATTGAGTTAGCTTGGGCTAGCAAACTTAAATAAGTAGATTCATGTGCTATATGGATGTGTGATGATGAATTTGTGCATTAGATATAAAAGCTAATAATTATGCAGACTAGTAAATTTGATTTTGTTGATGAATCATGATAGTTAATTGCTTTGCATGTGATATGTGTTGAAAGGATTATCGTTTTCATGATGTTATGTTATATGCGGATTCTTTCTTTGAAATATTGATATAATGACTAATGCAATGATTTCATTTTGTGAGGTGGTGATTGTCAGGTTATCCACCAATGGGTCAAGAGGGTTGGTTTATTTGATGGTCTCGTGGGAGCCCATAACCACGAAGGAGAATATTACAAGTAACATCTTATGGTATGGGGACAACTCAATCTAATACTTATGTTGGTAATTTGTATGCCTTGTATTGGAGATTTTATGTCGAAGTCCCAAAGAGTGGTTGGAGCATTGGTCGTCGATGGTGTTGTGGGATTGAACTTCGATGCGTGGGTTTGTACCTGGTTGTTGTGGAAGGAGTTTAGAAAAGCCTTTCGAGATGTCTAATGTACGTGAGTACCAATCCATATGCTTGCATGGGAAGATGAGTTCTCAAACCTTGGGGCTTCGATAGATCGGTAGGCTTTAATCCTAATTCCGAAAGTAGGAAAGGACGGCTAGAGAGTACTCGTGCTTCCCCAGTGTTGTGATGTGGACTTTTGATTCTTGTTGTAGTCACTACGGTGGCTTATACTAGTCGAGCAGAGGATGTTGTGGAGGGTATGAGCTAATAAAGAGTGTTGTGGAGAATGGTGAGCTATTTAAAAACCTATAAGAAACATAATCAAGCTAACTTAGGGACGAAGTTTTTTGAAGGAGGGGTGTGTGTCATGCCCCATATTATTATTATTAAATATCAATAATAATAATAATAATAATATCAAGAATATAATAATTCTCCTAAACAATGATAATAAATACTTAGTGGAATAAATAATAATAAAGAAGTATATAATAATTATCCTAAAGGGGGTCATAATAAGTATTTATTATGGATATTAGGGTAGCTAAAGAGAATGGTAAAATAAGTAACCGTAATTAATGGAGAAACCCTAAAGTATAATAATTAATTAAATAGTGGATCCTAGGGATTGGTTTCTTTACCATGGATAGACTCTATATAAAGAGGGAAAAGGATGAGAAAATGATATCTCTCTATTTTGGAAAATCTCTCTTGGTTGAAGCTATAGAGAGGGAAATGATAAAGATTCACTGGCGGCGTAGTAGATTGAGGGTTGGGGGGTGACCTACTACTAAATATTAGAGTAGCAAGGTCTATGATTGGGTGGAGAGTCGTCCCCCACTTTTTGTTGCAGTTTCCAAGTTAAGGATCGGGGTATGGTTGTGTTCATGAACTCACCAATATGCGAGTAGTTGGGTTCTTCAACACATGTAGTTCACCCCTGTAAATTGATTAAAATTTCATTACGGTTTCCTAAATTACAAATTATTGGTTATTTAATTGGATCATTTATAGATTTATCTTTGTTAGAACTATGGGACATTACATGAGCACACAATATTTAGAAAATGGTTGTTGAAATCATTGGTAGATTATTTGTCAACTCAAATCATCAAATGTGATGTAATTAATTGATAATGCACTGATATAGATCATTGGTACAGATTATTGAGGCAAATCCTTAATGGAACTGCAAATCTGCTAGGGAATTGATTAATCGTGGCTCTATGATAGATGCCATGTTTTTTAACTAGGTATTCATTGTAGTGAATCCCTTCTTATGATAGTATTGATCTTGATTTTTTATGTGTGATGAGTGATCTATCGTGCACGAGACTATCCAGTATAGTGATTCAGTAATTGGCATCGCTTTACTTGAAGAGAATATTGAAAATTTATAGCATGATTGTTTTGTTGGGTGAATCATGTGCCCTAGTTCAAGGGATGATCTCTTTAAAACATTGATTGGTTTCTATATGTTAATGTTGTTTCCTAGAACATGGCATGTGATAGGCAAAGAAACCCACTCTACCTACAATCATGGAAGAGAGTGATCTTTGGAAGTCATGCACATGCATTAGATTTTATGGAAGATTTTGAGATGACGTCGACTTGAAACATAAAAGTGTGGATCATTGTGGTTGGAGCTTACGTTAGGGTTTGTGATTGCATGGAGCTATAAATCACAATGGATTCGCAAGTGTCTGGAGATAAGGAAGTGGTTTGTGAATGTTTCCATCTATTCATTGATGTGTTTGATGAGTTTTTTAAGACTTCTAGACCCATTCACAACAATGTCATGGATGACAGTTTGATGGTGGGTGCTTTTCATGCTAATCCCAATTTGAATTTGGATGAAGTATTGGCATTGGATCCCTATGTGATTTGACATTGAAATCAACACACATGAAGTGTGCAACATCATGAACATGGTGAAGCTTTTGATATGGTACTAGTATTCCATAGATCGGATATAGTCAACCCTATTGTTGCCACATCAAGCATTTAATAGCTATGTGTTATTAATCCCTAAGTGTTCATTCAGTTGTAGAAATCCTCGGTGGGAACAGAGGTTGCTAGAGTGTACATGGTGGTTTGACCAAGATTTGTTGCAATTGTTTAGCGTGGAGATGGTAGGGGCTTTTCCTAGATCTATTTAAAATGGTTGTTACTACATGGTCGGGTTTCCTTTTGTGCCCTACTATTTCATTTATCGATGCACATGGTGTTGGATGATGATCCTTGAAGGTCATATAGACAATTGCATAAGTATCGTGTGGATAGAGGTCCATGAAAACAACAATTTGAGAACAGGACACAGTAGGCATGATCTTCGAGACTTTTATGATATCAATCTTGTGAATGATAGTGTGAATATAGATCATCTTAGTTCTCATGAAATTGTGGATAGAGATCGAGGAGCGATAGTCCATTGTCGACCAAAGAATTATTTAAATAGATTGGCTCAATCCTATATGTGAGTAGAAACATAGTCAACATAAGTTATCTATGTGGGTATTGCAAAATTTTGGCATTCCTATTCGCTTGCACATGTATTTTTTGAGTTAAACCCTCACCCACATTTTCCCAGATTTGGTCTTCTTGTGCCTACAAAGGGTTCCACAATCTATTCCATTGGATATGGTGGAATAATCATTTTAAGGAACATAAGAATCTGTACAATCTGTTGAGTCTAATGTATTCTCGAAAGTTCGATTTCTAGAGCAATGGGAAATGCATTGAAAAATAAAACAAAAGGATATCGAAAGTCTAGCATTGGTCACGGTGGATCTTTACAAAGATGGGCTTGACAAAGTGAGATCCCAATGGAGAATAGGACCACACTGCAAGAGTGGTGGCTAATAGAGTTTACAAAGAGGCCGAGGAGTATCCAAGCATTAGTGAATGATGCAATAAATAAATTACATAGATCCAAATTGTTGAAGACTAATTCAATGTAAGATGGTGGCATGATGAGTTAGATATGGCAGCATCATAGTCAGCAATAGAGGCACAATGGTTGCTTGTAGTGAATGTTATTCAGTGGTTCTGATGACATGCAAAAAGGAAATAGTTGTTTTGCATCATTTTGCTTCTACACATAAAGGGTAATTTTGAAGCTCACATAAAAGCTGCAAAATAAATTGAGAGAGGTCAACCAAGAGTGATTCAACAATAAAATACATTGATATGTATGTTATTGTGTCTCAGTAACGAAAATTGAGGAGATCATGATGTTTGGCCATCTGGAGTGTCATTCTCTCATTGTTTTTCATAATGGGTGATGTTCAAGCTAGTCATAGAAACATTGATGCTCATTGGGGTAATTCGATTGAAGAAAACCCATAAGAAGTTGGGCAGTGGATGAGATCTAGAATCAATATAGTTCAGATAGCATGCCCTCATACTTTGATTATGTCTCTCATCATGCCTCATGCTCAACTGAAGAAAACAACCCGTCAACTAACTATATGGACCACTAGAAATGAAGTCGACCATCAACTTAAATGACATGACATTTTGGCACAAATTTGAACATTTGTGGAAAATATTAATATATTTTTCTCTAAATTTTAACCTTTTTTCTTAATTGTCTTTAATAGTACACAACATTGATAAACAAGGGTTTTATGAATTAAATGTATCTTTTGTGTAATGTTTAAACTTATATCTAATCTACAAATATTCCCTAAACAAATCGATGATACAAATAAGGAAATGATCTAGCAAAAGATTGAAAATGACATTCTTAATATTGCACATTTGAGGAATTGTTCACAAAGTTTAGGTTGCATTTTCTATTAATGATAATATATCTATTCAATTGTCATTTTTCATAGTCTTACTCATTTTATAATGCCCAATACTTGTCATTTTCTTTGACTCGTGTAATGTCCCTAATCTAAACCCTTTGTAATTGTACATATAGGTTGTTGATCTGTTGGTACCAATTGTAAATGTAAATGTAGATATGGCTGGTGAGTCATTGGCACCAAGTTTTGGTTTTGCGCGCACCTGAGTAGTGTGCGGGAATTATTATCAAAGAAAGGGTGTGCACATTTCGCAGTGTTGCGCGCACTTGAGTAAGTGCACGAGCATTACCTAGAAGTGCGCATCGAGCTAAGTTATATATATATATTTGGATGTATATGTATTGACGCTAAAGAGCCTGTGTGGTTATGAGGTTGGTGAGTCGGGACGCAAATAGGCCAGTGCGCCTATCCTTGTAAATGTAATCATACTCAAGTCATTAATATTATCACATCATTGCACGCAAACAAATCAAATGAAAAGAGACAGAGGGTTAACTCCACCGGAAAAGGGAAAAGGGGGGGAACTTAAGTCCTAGGGAATATTTTATTAATTTTTCCAAAAAAGTGTAATTATGGATAATTATTTATCATAAGTTCTCAATGGTAGGGAACGAGTCACCAAGTGGATAAAGTTACTTATGAAGGTGACAAGTGAGGCATGCAATATATATTGTTGGTCTTAGTGTATTTCGAGGGAGAACTCATTCGAGGAGTTGGTCATTCATTTTTTCTCATGTGTAGAGGGGAGGTCGGATCATCTAATATGAATATTACCTTATCTGAAGATAAAATCTTGTAAGTGTTTTATGTATTGTAACCAGATATTTGTTGTCGAAGAGGTGGGTTGTCAGGCCTCTGAGAATTCTCTCCAAGTGAGATTTTTGCTGGGAATTATTCCCTGGTGTGTCGGGAATTAGTTTCAAGGCTCTAAGACTTCTTGTCCGGACTATTGCTAGAACCCTGGAAGGAAACTGGGGAAGTCGAGGGATTGTTGAGCAAAGAAGAGGCGCACTTCCTTGGATGTAACAAGTGCACGGAGATTGAGAGACTGTAGACTAGTTGCAACAGTGGCACCTTGGACAAAGAAATTTTGATGAGCATCATACCTTAGCCTGGCATTAGGAACCCTTTTTCTGTGGTGGAGTTAAGCCCCAACTCGGGGTGACCTATTGCTGAAATCTTATGAGAAACAAAGTCTATTGATGGGAGGAACATCTGAGTTATGCAAGTAGTTGGTGACTTTCCATAAAAGATAAGTGTCTTTATGTGCTTCTCTCATTTACTGTGTGCTTAATTATCTATGTTTAAAATGGGATAAATTCTTGTATGTTGTTATATATAAGTAATTGTTGTTATTCTATATTATGTTGCTTGTACATGTAAGTGTGGCGCAGATAGACAATATTTGTAGTCGTGCATGAGTATGACACTTGTTGTTAGTTTTCTTGTAAGCTAAACTTATGATTTTGGTTATGAGTCTTCAAGATGAGGTTAGAATGGTTGTGCACGCAAAGAATACTATGTGTGCACTAGAGGCTGGATTTACTTGTGTGTACAGGGAAGCAATTTGCACGCACAAGGAGGAAATAATTGGTGTGTGACGCATGAATGGTTGTGTGTGCAATCTCATACTTATTATGGAATACACATTAAGTAAAGCGATGTGCTCAGTATGCTTTGGCGCATAGTTGTATTGTGTTACTTCCACTATTATAAGTTGTGTGGTGCGACTCATCTTAGGGTTGAGCGTGTTAATTCATGTATTACTGCGTAGACTAATGTTATATCTGTGTACTGGATTTTGGAGTAACATTGCTTAGTAGTAGGTAGGGTAATGTTACATTCTGGTATCAAAGCAATTTGGTAACGGTGATGCTACATTGTGGTATCAGAGCATTTTGGTAACGAGGATGTTACATTCTTGTATCAGAGCAGTTTTGTAACAAGGATGTTACAGTTTGGTATCAGAGAGACAGAAATTGGGATTCTATGATGTGTCCCAGCCTGGGTGGTTGGGGATGTTACATTGTGGTATCAAAGCTATTGGTTCAACATTGGACTTGTATGGGCCAAAGGCCAACAAGAAGCATCAAAGCTCCAATTTCAACACTGAACCTGCATGGGTTGAGTTCCTACTTAAGGAAAAATTCGGACTGGTAAGTGGTCAAATTTGGAATTACCGTGTGGCCTTAGTGTGCGCAAAATAAGAATGCACAGGTATGTGCATTAATTTTTGGACATTGTGGGGTGTGACATTGGAAATGTGCATTAAATAATGAGGCATGGGTGTGCGCACTAAAGTTTGGGGTTGCACAAAAGAACATTCGTGGTGCATATGCGATACCAATACTAATACGCAGTGTATATGTTTATTATTGGCATCGTGCATTGGTATGTGTTGAATACCAGTGCACGCACAGGCTACATAAGGAAGGATTCTGACAAAATGGTGCAGAGTTTTCATGAAGTTGTCTCATGAATTCACCTAATAAATCTTGTTTCCTACACATTTTGTAGAATTATCAGCGATTAGAATAGGACATAATCAACAAAGAAGGTCAAAAGCAGGGAATATCCATGGAGAACTTACAATCCTAATGATGAATTTGGAGATTTGTAAGTCGTTTGAGTGTTGATCGTACAAAATCCAAAGAGGAGCACATTAACTTGGTAGAAACCATAAAAGGATTGCAAAAATATGTTCAAAGTTATAAATTTGATAATGAAAGGCTTATGAAAGACAAGGATAAGCAAGATGACTTCAATGCCAAATTGATGCAAAGCTTGGACTGAATAGAAAAGAAAATGGATAAGGAGACAAAGACAAGTAGGTCAAGAAGTCGCAGGTCTCATGCTGAGAAGAGAAGAGGAACAAGAAGTGTTGATATGAATCATCACCACTCACCAAAGCATTTGTTTGGGAAAGTGCATAGTAGCTCAAGTTCATCTCTTGTCAGAAAGCGTAACAGAAGGATTAGGATGGACGAACTAAAGGGAGAAATGAAGAAGATCAAACCTCCTACCTTTGACTTGTGATCACACGAAGGATGAAGATGGAGAGACTTGGTTGCTAGGTATGAGGAAGTACTTCCAGCTACATAATTATTCTACGCAAGCAGAAGGGAGAATTTCCATCTATCAGTTGAAAGTAAAAGCATCAATGTGGTGGGATCAATTTGTACAAGTACAACCCATTGATAAAAAGAAGGTTACTTGGAGGGCTTTCAAGAGGTATTTTCAAAAGAAATATTTAACCAAGCGATACTATTAAGAGAAAATGAAGGAGTTCTTTGAACTTAAGCTTCAGAGTATGACAATAGATGAGTATGAAAGAATATTATTAGAGCTTGTTGTATCCCAGGAAACTGAGGCAAGCATTCAAGAGAGACTACATTGGAACGCAGATCAATAACACACACACATCCCAAGAAAGGAGATAAATGTGGGGAAGGATATCCAACCGCTTCCTTATTCCTCCTTTAGGATTATTTGTACAATAGGTAAGTGGTTGGAGCGGTTGCACCCGCTCCAACTAATAATTTGTTAGGCATTTTTAATCCTTTATTACATTCATTCATATATGTATACTTGACTTTATCCACTCTATATCTAATGTCTAATAATACATGTGTGTGATGACTATTAGGACCTAAGAGGCCCCCTGAACATCTCCCCCTCCCGAACAAGTGTGCAAATAACTAATGACATGTTACTCTTTGGCCTTTGTCCTCAATCTGGTAGTGACATGTGCAATCAGTGAGTCTTGCAATGCTTTGATCCCACCCAACAATGGTCCTCTTGATCCAATTGTTACACCTTCCTCTCTGGTGCCTTCAGAGTGGTGAGTGGCTCGTCCTAGGCTCATCCCGTACTTACACAACACTCGTAGCAGGATGGTTCATCTGCCCATGTGAGCGTCTTACTCTACGCTCTACCAATCTACCATTTCTCTGCTTTTTGTCTTTAGAGGTCACAACTCAATCGTTCTTTTGTCATCATCTTTTATTTTCAGCTCTCGTGTGTGTGTCTATCTGGATATGTCTCTTTCTTGAATTCCTTTAATCGCTGCCAATGCGCTCATCATCAATGCTCAATATTTTACTTCTCTGCTCTGCTTATCAAACTTGGATGTACCTGACTATGACTTTACATGAACATTACAAAATCAACTAGGTATTGTCAACTAAATATCGACTTATGTCAGTGAAGAACCGATCTCGTGAGCTAATGACTGACTTACATTACATTGGTGTTGAAAGAGGCATGTTTAACAAACTTAACTTTTTATTTTATATTGGTGTATATAATAAACATATACTTGATTACTCGACTACTAATCGACAACATATATATTCTTTTCCTTTTACAAACTAGACTTCAACTCCACTCGAGTCAACTTGAGTGTCCTTCGTGTAACTCTAGATTTACAAAATATGAGACCCGTTTTTGCAAGATATGACTTTAACTTATTTCATAATACATCTTCGTGCATATTGTGATTTTCAATAGCCATCCCATGACTCAAATTTAGGATTAAAACTTGATAGGACTCCTAGTGGGCTTGGCTTGTAGAAGAATTATGTCTTTATTACTCCTCTTTGAGACATATTTGAATATCCTTTTTAACCATATAAAAATTAATCTTTTTAGCTTTTCAAAAGAGACATGATTGAATCAATGATATGTATCGAACCGATGCGAGGTAGAGGGTGTCCACTTAGTTGAAGAGCCAATAAAATGAGGCAGATAGTATGAGTACTTCTTTCCATTGGTTGAGTGATAATATGGACAAGGGTGCAACCAAGTCTACCCGAGTTTACAATCAAATTACAACTTGTACCTCTTTGTTGGACTAAACCAGGTGAACCAATGTGGGACCAATATGATTTGAAGCAGAAAACTTGAATATACATATTATTTGGAGAGAACAATAAACATATAATTTTGCATGACCAGGAAAGACTGAGAGAATACATGCAACACTTGACTGACGTTTATGAAGAAAATGTCAAACGTGTAGAGTTGAGTAACAGTGAAGATCCATAATTGTAGCATCAACCATATGAGTGCATTCCGACCTATCATTTACGGGTGATTGATCATTCAAGAACATCTGATCATTCTCCTTTTAGCATCATTTTTACATACAAATGCATGTTGTAGTCGGTTCAAAAACAAATTCTTAGCATGTGAGTAACAGGCAATACATTCCAGGACACAACAAGCTCCATTCAGCCTAAAAATATCACAGCCGACATGCTAATACCAGTAATATTCTTTAGAGAACAAGAAGCTAAAAACATTTAGCAATCCCAGTACGCTTCATCTTTTCAATTATAATTGTATCATCATAATTATTTTATATTTTAACGCACTTGTAGCTACCTCTTCGACCCGAAAATCTAAAAAGAAATCAGTATAAAAAAATGTTCAATAATAAATAGTTATGACAACAACATCATACAAAGCGATATCTTCTCTCTGGATCATTGTTTGGGGCAGCAACATTGTTTTCCTCAAAAAGCACATCTTCTTCATGCACAATTGCTTTGTCTTCTCATGAAGTTCTTGGTTGTCTTTTGTGCAGGATGGGTTTCTTTGCAATCTTCAAGTGAGCAACATCCACGAGCATCTCCAACAAATTGTCCCGGTTCAAGTCACACGGCAACCAAACCAAAGTGTTGTAGTCCAGGCAATTGAGGCAAAGCATTCAAGAGAGACTACATTGGAATGCAGATCAAGAACACACATCCCAAGAAAGGAGATAAATGAGGGGAAGGATATCCAACTGTTTTCTTATTCCTCCTTTAGGGTTATTAAACAATAGGTAAATGGTTGGAGCAGTTGCACCCGTTCCAAGTAATCATTCGTTAGGTGTTTTTTATCCTTTATTACATACATTCATATATATTTACTTGACTTAATCCATTTTATGTCTAATTTATAATAATACGTGTGTGTTGACTAATAAGGCCTAAGAGGCCCCCTCAACAGAGCTCTTGAAATATGTCACACTCATCAAGGATGAGCAAGTTAAAATTCAAAGGTACCTGAGTGGGATGCCCTCATTTATCAATGAGAAGATACAATATGATGACTCCAAGACATTGGAAGAAACCATAAGGTGGGATAAATGTATTTATGATCAACAAAGGGGAAGACCGACTTTCCAAAAGGCTTGGGAAGACAAGATGAAAAACAAGGTGGAACAAAGGAAGAAGGGGGCTAAGCCACGTTTTTAAGAAATACTGCACAAGGACAACCAACTCTCAAGGAGCCCAAAATGACGAAGACAGTGGGGCAAAATCCATGGAAACAACCTATTCAATGTTGGGGTTGTGGTGGAGATCATATGCACAGAGATTGCCCTCAAAAAGGTGAAAAAGCGAGGACTTTACACAGTGTTCAACAAGCTACGACAGTTGAAGACATGGGAAAAAATGTACCAAGGATTTACACAGCCTTGGATAACAAGAAAGTTGAGTTTCAATTGCACATGATTGAAGTGGAAGGTAAGATTAATGACCAACCTGTCGTTATTTTAATTGATTCATGAGTTATTCATAGTTATCTAGATCCTAAGATGGTGGAAATATTCCAATTGTTGAGAAGTAAGCTTGGAAAACCTTGGCTGGAGCAGTTAGCTACAAGAGCAAAAAGAAAAAATTAATGAGATGGTTAAGGCGTGTCCAATGGAAATGAATGGAATGCACACAAATGTTGATTTGAATATTATAACTTTGGGCTCTTATGATTGCCTCGTTGTTATGGATTGGTTGGACTAGCATCATGATGTTCTAGATTGTTAAAATAAGGAATTTACTTGCTTGGATGAGTACGAGAACTTAAGGACAGTTCAAGGAATTCCAAGAGCTATAACTATCAGAGAAGTTTAAGCCTTGTAATTGAAGAAAAGCTACGGGAAAGGATTTCAAGTATTTGCAGTGCACATGGAGGAGGCACCTAAGGGAAAAGTGTCAAATGTTGAATATTGTGCAGTACTAAAAGATTTTGAGGATGTTTTTAAAGAGATACTAGGGTTGCCACCGAAGAGAGATATTTATTTATCTATAAACCTAATGCCTGGAGAAACACCTGTATCCAAGACTCCTTATAGGATGAGTACGCCATAGATGAAGGAGTTGCAAATGCAACTTGAATATATTTTGAAGAAGGGGTATATACGCCCAATTGTGTCACCTTGGGGTACCCCAATATTGTTCGTGAAGAAGGATGATATGCTAAGACTTTGTGTCGACTTCAGGAAGTTGAACAAAGTAACAATAAATAAAAAGTATCATTTGCCAAGGACAAATGACCTCTTTGATCAGTTGATGGGCACACCGATATTTTCAAAGATTGATCTCAGATCTGGATATCAACAAGTGAGAATTAAAGAAGACGACATTAGCAAGACTACTTGTAGAACGAGGTATAGACATTATGATTTCATAGTGGTGTCATTTGGGTTGTCAAATGCACCAACTGTATTCATGTGTTTGATGAATGGAGTTTTCATAAATTACTTCGATAAGGTTGTCTTTGTATTTTTGGATGACATACTTATTTACTCAAAGTCTAAGGAAGAGCATGACCAACACTTGAGGATGGTGTTACAAGTATTGAGGGAGCATCAACTTTATGCAAAGTTGAGTAATTGCTCATTTTACTAGCAACAGATTCATTATTTGGGTCATGCCATTTCCAAGGAAGGAATAGTTGTGGATCCGAAAAAGATAAAATCCATTGAGGAATGGCCGACATCGAGAAATGTTGCATAGGTGAGGTCCTTTATGGGACTTGCAGCTTATTACAGAAGGTTTATTGAAGGCTTCTCAAAGATTGTGCATCCAATTACATCCTTGAAAAAGAAAGGTGTGTGATTTAAATGGACTCTCGATTGTGTAAGGAGTTTTCAACACTTGAAGAGTTTGTTGGCAAGTGCACCAATTTTGAGAATTGTTGATTCAGATGAAGACTTTGTTGTGTGCACGGATGCATGTAAGAAATGGATCGGAGGATTACTTAGTCAGAACGGGCATGTGGTGTGCTACAAATCAAGAAAGTTAAAAGAGCATGAAAGGCTCTATGCTACTCATAACTTAGAATTGGCAGCCATAGTGCATTCCTTGAAGATGTGGTGGAACTATCTCATAGGTAAGAGATTTGAGATGACAACAAACCATAGTGGTATGAAGTATCTGTTTGGACATAGAAATTTAATTGCCAAGAAAAGTAGGTGGTTAGAATTCCTTAGTGAGTATGAATTTGACATAAAACATATCAAAGGAAAAAAGAACAAGGTGGTTGATAGACTCAACAGGAGGGTGCATGAGATGCATGATGCATCCATTAGCATGTACAAATCAAATTTGAGCGATAGAATTTTAAAGGTTGTTAAATTAGATCAACATTATGTGGACATAAAGGTGACTTTATAGCAAGGTATGTCGTAAAACAAATTTGAAGATTATGAGCTAAAAGAGGATGGAATCCTCATGTTTAGACGTAGAGTCTATGTGCCAAATGATCAAGATTTGAAAAGTTTGATATTAGCATAGATGCATAAGGTTCCTTATGCAAGACACCCAGGATACTAGAAGATGATTGTTGCAGTAAAAAAACAATATTATTGGCCAAGCATGAAAAAGGAGGTTGTTGATTTTATTACTAGATGCCTTGAATGTTAAAAGGTCAAGGTTGAGCACAAACATCTAGTTGGTTTGCTACAGCCTTTTCCCATTCTTGAGTGGAAGTGGGAAGTTGTGACCATGGATTTCATAACTAATCTACCTAGCATTTCTAAGCAACATGAATCTATTATGGTAGTGGTCGAAAAGCTTACTAAAGCTACCAATTTTATTCCAGTGAAATCAACACACAAGGCAACAAACATTGTTGTACATGCGAGAAATTTCTAAGTTGCATGGTATACCTAAGACAATTGTGTGTGACAGATATTCCAAGTTCACATTGAAATTTTGGAAAGGACTATTCAAAGGATTTGGAACAAGCCCTAACTTTAGCACAACATATCACCCTGAGTTAGATGGACAAACAGAGAGGGTAAATCGAGTGATCGAAAACATGTTCAGGATGTATGTGATTGATAAGCCATCAAAATGGGAAGGCTACCTTCACTTGGTAGAGTTTTCTTACAACAACAGGTATCAAGCATCTTTAAATATGAGCCCATTTGAATCACTTTATGGTAGAAAGTGCAACACGTCGATGAGTTGGGACAACCCAACAAATCGCACAGTGGTTGGGCCAGATCTGCTCTGAGAAATGGAGGAGCAGATGGTAAATATAAGGCAGAATTTAAAGGTTTCCCAAGACAAGTAGAAAATTTGTCGCAGATAAAGGCAGAGCCCACAGAGAGTTTAAATTGGGCAACCATGTGTTCTTAAATGTGAAAGCTAGACGCAGTTCCATGAAGTTGGAAAATTGTTCTAAGCTGGCAACGCGCTATTGTGGGCCATTTGAAATCTTAGAGAGGATTGGGCATGCCACATATGCTTGCATTGCATGCATCCTTGTGTATTCAAAATGTTTTCCATGTATCATTGCTTAAAACGTACGCACATGATGCTAATCATATTATTGATTGGAAAGTGATTCAGGTGGAGCCAAAGGTGATTTTCGAGTGCGACCAGTTTGCATATTGAATTGAAAAATTAAACAACTCCAAAATAAATCCATGGAGATGGTAAAGGTCCAATGGACCCGGTACAGTCCTAAGGATGCAACTGGGGAGCACGAGGATGCTATGCGGGTAGAGCATTCACATCTTTTTGAAGATTTTTGAAATTTTGTATGTACATGTGTATATGATGCACTGAGGATAGTGCATAAATAAGGGGGAGGGGAA
>JASDQU010736613.1:244030-254396 GCA_032191745.1 Picea mariana
GTATGATAGCCCATTGGAAAGGTATCGTCGAAGAGATTCATTTTGGGGCCTCAATCACGCCATAGGCTATCATTGAGTTGGGATGATCTCGAAAAATCTTCATTTAGGCCCTCAAATGGCCCCGGAAATGAAAAGTGCTTAAAATAGTAAATTGCCAAAATTGCTAGAAAAATGTTTTGAGTCAGTTGGAAAATGTGGGTGGCCACCGATATCCATCTGGATCAGAGATTAATTAAACAAATTATTGTGGAGTGGGATTTTCCAATTTATAAAGCCAATGAATTTATGATGTTGGATTTCATTATGTTTTATGTATTCTTCAAAGAATTTTGTATACTTTGTCACGGAATTCCTAATGATATATTTTCAAGTTTAGTTGTGCACAACTTAAACTAGGTAAATTCAATAAAATGGATTCAAAAGTTGTTATTAATATTGTTGAGATTAAATCTCCACCAAAGTAACTTTTTGTCATTGGTTCATATCTTGAGGTGGATAAAGACAACTTTTTATTTTGAAAGTTCAGAATGGAATTAAATATGGGTGGTGTATTCAAGATGAGGAGGTATTTCTATACTGTAAAATTGAGGGACAAATTAATTAAACTAATCATGGTGGAGTGGGATGTTCCAACTTATCAAGACAATGAATCAAATGCAAATGCAACTATAACTTTCATAATGGGTAGATATGGGGAGGCGACTCATGTTAATTTTATTTAGTCGTCTCATGTCTTTGCACAAGGTGGTAACTATTTTTGCTCCTTGATCTTCACTAGCCACCATATCTATATAAGTTTGTAGTCGATTTCCAGATCTTCTAGAAATATGTTATCCTCCTATTATTTCTTATTATTCTTGAAAACAATGGAGCTTATGGGTATTGATGGTCTTTGTATTTCATTTATCTTTATTTTGACATCTTGGTGGTGGTTTTTCTTTATTTTTTTTCATTCAAAAAACAAAATATAACTTGGGAGTCCTCCTCTACCTCTAAGTAGTATTTGTTGTTTGATGAACCTAGGTATAAAGGGCTTTGACATTTAAAGAAAATATTATTGCCAATAATGGGTGGGAGAGGATGTGGAGGGCCTGGGTCTTGCTGGAAGGGAGATGCATGAGGCACCGTGTTTGAGGTAGTGAATGGAATTGTTAATGTTGTTGCATAAGTTTTGTCAAGGAGTTTATGAGGTGAGAGAATGTCTAGGAGGAGATATATAGATTGGGAGAAAATTTTGGTTGCAACTAATTGGTAAATGTTGTGTGGTGACTTGCGAAAAGTGTTGTGCCCAAAAGTCAATAGTGGTTTCTATTATATTGGACCCAAAATATTTTTTTGTATTGAAAATATTACATGAGTGGATTTCTAACACTTTTTTGCATGCGTATTTCAAAGACATGCCTATTTTAAATTTTCTTTAATTCACTCATGATCCAATTTCATTTACATTGGATTTCATCATGTTTTGTGTCTTCTTTGAGAGACTTTTGATACTTTCTTGTGAATTTCTTAATGATATATATGCAAGTCTAGTTGTGTGTAGCTTAAACTAGATGGAACAAAATGGATTCAAAAGTTGTTATTGCAAATATTACTAACCTAGGTGGGCACCTTGTCTTAGCTAGTTCAAATTGCAACAATGGATAAAGACACTTTCCTTTTTGGAAGCTTAAGATGGAATTAATGATCGATTAAATATAGGGTGGTTGATTAAATATAAGGGGAGATTGCCGCATTGTGAAATTGAGTAAGAGGTTGATTAAACAAACACTAGTGGATTGGGATGTGCCTACTAGTTAAGGAAATGAGTATAATGCAAAGGGAATTATAAATTTCCCAAGGCATAGATGTCAAGAGGCGATTCATGCCAATTTTATTTAGTCGTATTAGTGTTTTGCACAAGGGAGCAATTCCTTTTGCTTCTTGACATTCACTAGCAATCATATCTATATATGTTTGTAGTCAATTCCACATCGATTGAAAAATATGTTATCGTCTTATTATTGAATATGTTGTTCTTGAAAGTATAATGGAACTAAATATTTTTGATAGGTTTTGTATTTCATTTATCTTTGTTTTGACCTCCTAATGGTGGATTTTCCATAGTTTTCTTGCTTAAAGTCAAACTAGAACTTGGGAGTCCTCTACCTCTAGGTAGTATATGTTGTTACATGGATCCAACTATTAAGGGATTTGATGTCTAAAGAATATATTCCCTCCATTAGTGTGTAGAAGAGGATGTGGAAGGAATGGTTTGAGTTGGAAGGGAGATCCATGAGGCATTAGGTTGGGGTAGTGATTGTAATTGTTAATGTTGCTGCATAGGTAAGGGTTCACGAAGTTCATGAGCTAAGAGAGAGTGCACACGAGGAAGATGTGAAAAACAAAGAAGAGGAAATTTTAGACATAACTGCCTAGTATATGTTGCGGTATGTGGTAAGTTGTGATAAGTGTTGTGGAAAAGTAAATAGTGTGCTTTCTATTGTGTCACTTGGTTCCAAAATATTTTTTCTTATTGAAAACGTTACACAAGTGTGTTTCTCACACTTTTTTGTGTGCATACTCTGAGGCCATGCTTGTTTCAAGTTCTCTTTAATTTACTCACCCAAACTCATTTATGTTGGATTTCATCATGTTGTGCGCCTTCTTCAAATATTTTTTTGTACTTTATTATGAAATTTTTGATAATATATTTGCAAGTATAGTTGTGCACATCAGTGGAATTCAATAAAATAGATTCAAAATTTATTATTACAAATATTATTGAGATTAGATTTCCACCCAGGCAACATATCTTCATTATTTCATCTTGTAGCAATGGATTAACAAAAAATTTCTTTTGAGATCTTACAATGGAATTAAAGATGATTAAACAAAGGGTGGTGGATTAAAGATGAGGGTATAATGCGACATTGTGAAATGGAGTGGGAGCTTAATTAAAAAACAATGGTGGAGTGAGATATGCCAACTTGTCAAATGACTGAATGCAAATGAATTTTATAACTTGCCTAAAGGGTATGTTTGGAGAGGCGAGTCATGCAAATTTTATTTAGTCGTCTCAATTCTTTGCTCAAGGGGGGAATTCTTTTTGCTTCATGATATTTTTTTTTTTAACTAAAACGGTTATGAATTTTATTAATTGGGAATTCCAGCTGGTCGCAGCCTTACAACCATCACAAAAGCCTTCTACATTCTTTTACAAGCTGCTGTCCTTTTCAAGGAATACAAATTTTTACTGGGTCTCCATCATTTATGCTGAGTTCTCCTTGGGCCAAGAGGCATCCTTTGTTGGCTAATTTGTTTGCTTCTTTGTTTGAGTCTCTGAGTATATGATAGCAGTTGAAGGAGGTGAAGTCTTTTAAAATGTGTCGTAGCCTTTGCAGGTTCTTGTTTAGGCCAGCGTCATTAAACTGTCCTCTCGAATGTATCATTTTGATCAAGATTTCAGAATCTCCAAACGCTTGTAGCTCCCGATGTCCTCTTTCCTTGGCTATCTGACAGACTTTTATCAAACTCAGGATTTTTGCTTGGTTGTTGGTTCGCTGTCCGAGTCCCCAACAAAAGGTTTCTAGTATTTTCCCTTCACTGGAATAAATGATTCCTCCAGCTCCCGCTGTCCCAGGGTTTCCCTTGGAGGCGCCATCAAAGAAGACTGAAGTTATTCCTTGCTTCTGCCACCAACTCTGGAATATGTCGTGATTATCTCTTAGCCTCCATTTTGTTTTGAGATGGGATTTTTCAGTGCTATGGATCCGAAGGGTCAACACGGAGGTATCGAGCCAATTCTTTTCCTCCTGCTGTAGCAAGGTGTCGGTTTTGTGGTTTTGGGAGCTCAAAGTTTCTAGGAGGAGGCCTTTTGCTTTCGCTGCTACCATGTTAGGGGTCCAAGCTGTGTTGTTGAAAATTTGCTCATTTCTTGCAAGCCAAAGCTTCCAGCACACGTACTTGGGGATGGAGATCCAGACTCTGGCCCATAATGTTTTCAATGAGAGCGAAGGGTAACTATCCTTCCAAGTTGTGAATAGATCTACTACTGAGATGTTGGTGGGGGCAGCGACCTTGAGGCCATGGAGGATGAGCTGCCAAACTTTGTTTGCAAAATGACAATCTACAAACAATAGATCCAAGGTTTCCATGGCTTCTTTGCATAAAGAACATCTGTGTGGACCGACAATATTTCTTTTCATTAAATTTTCACCAGTCAAGATCTTTTTGTGCATTAGAGTCAAGAAGAAGAAATTTACCTTGGGGATCGCTATTGAGTCCCATACCTCCAACCAAAATCTTGCAGGGAGTGGTCTGTCTTACTGTTGTTGTAGCAGAGCATAGCCTTTGGCTGCTAAGTATGTTCCTGTGGGTCCCCAACCCCACTTGTCTTTTTCTGTTTTATGCACAGGAGCTGCATCTCGAAGCTCTGCTTTGAGCATTTCAAGTTGCTGGAGGAGGCGATTTGGGACGTTGCCGAAATGCCAATCTGACCAGGAGCCATCGTCATCCCATTTTGATATGTCATTGATGCTCTGTATTCCTCCGTGATCAAGAAAATCGCGAATTTCAGTCAAGCTGGCATTTGAAGCAAGGGGCGGATTCCCCATTATCCGATCTGTCCAGAGATTGGTTCGTTTTCCATTTCCAGGGACGCGATACAGGCTTTGGGTGAAGAATCACGCCGCTTTGATGCACAACTGCCATAGCAACGTGGTCTTCCTGCTCGTGGCGTTTTGTAGATCTCTGATTTTGGCATTTGGAATATATTTATGCATTAACGTTTTGCTGACAGGGTGTGAGGGGTTGCTGTGCATCTTCCACAGGATTTTGCAACCAAGAGTTGTATTGACAAGAGCTAGATCTCGAATCTATAGCCCGCCTTCTCTCAAAGGCCGCTTTACTGTATCCCAACTGACCAAATGAAACTTACGTTGGTTCCTTTTCCCACCGTGCCACAAGAAATCTCTCAGCAACTTATTGATCTGCCCAGCTATCGATTTAGGTGCCAGGAGGTAGGACGCTTGATAGATCGGCAATGAAGAAATGATTGCTTTTATCAGATTTAATTTACCTCCGTGGGTGAGCCAATGTCCTCCCTAGGCATCGATTTTTCCTTTGATTTTTGTTAAAACTCCTTCCCACATGTTGACTCTGTTTATGCCCAATGATAATGGCATCCCAAGGTATTGAATCTTTTCCCATTTTGAATGCCCTTTGAACCCCAAGGTGCGTGTTATCTTTTGTGTTTCGTGTTCTGCTGCATTCCAACTGTAGACAACACTTTTCCTTTCACTTATTAGAGCTCCAGACACCTTGCAGTAAGCTTGAAGAGTGCCCTTGAATGCAGAGGCTACTCTGTTTGAGGCTCCTCCTAGCATGAGAGAGTTGTCCGCAAACAGAGCGTGATTTATAGGTTTAAGATTCTTCGTTATTCTCA
This sequence comes from Picea mariana, assembly GCA_032191745.1. NCBI lineage: Eukaryota > Viridiplantae > Streptophyta > Pinopsida > Pinales > Pinaceae > Picea > Picea mariana. The sequence continues at coordinate 249,456 of JASDQU010736613.1, forward strand.
AGCCCGGGGCTGCTCCTATTATCTTTTCCTGCTCCAACTTCCTGCTGAGTGTATCCGCCATTAAAATGTACAGAAATGGAGAGAGGGGACAACCTTGCCTCAACCCCCTCGAAGATTTAAAGAAATCTGTTGGTCTCCCGTTTACCAAAGGGGCTATCCATGGGCTATGGGTACAGGCTTGTATCAATTTTACAAACTCTTGCTCAAATCCGAATGAAAGAAGCACTTGATACAGGAAGGACAACTTTACTCTGTCAAAGGCGTTTGCCATATCTAGCTTAATCAACATGCCTTTCTCTTTTCTGAGATTGCTGGAGTGCATAGCTTCCTGAACTTGGATTACATTGTCTAGGATGTGTCTCCCTTTCACGAATCCTCCTTGCGAATCTGAGATGAGCTTGCCCAACAGAGGTTTTATTCTGTTTGCAAGGAGTTTTGCAATTATCTTATAAGAGGCGTTACATAGGGAGATTGGCCTGAATCTATCAAAGGAGGCAGGGTTTGTTTCTTTCGGGATTAATGCAAGGAAAGTTGAATTGGTGCTGCCTCCTAATTTTGCTTTTTGCAGGAATCCTTTTATCATTCTGATGAGGCCAGATTTGATTATATTCCAGCAGATCCTGTAAAAATGGATAGTGAACCCATCTGGCCCTGGGGCTTTGTCAGGATCCATGGACCAGATGATTTTGCTGATTTCTTCTTTGTTGGTTGGGCTCAATAGTGTTGTGTTATCTTCTTTTGTGACCAGAGCTGGGATGTTCTTAAGGAATTCCTTATTGCCTTCTTCATTATCATCATTCTCTTTGCTGTAAAGTTGGTGGAAATGTGAGATAGCAACGACCTTTATTTGGTCTATTCCTTTGCAAAGCTTCCCGTCGTTGGTTGTGATCTCAGAGATGTGGTTCTTGGAGAGGCGGGCTTTAAATTGAGGGTGGAAGTAAGATGTATTTTTGTCACCAGCTTCCAGCCAAAGGCTACGGGATTTTAGTCTCCAGTAATCTTCTTCATTTTTGAAGGAGCGGTAAGTTTTACATTGGGCTGCTTGCTCCTTTTCCAGATCTGTTTTGGCAATATCAATTGTTTCCATTTCATTCTGCAGCTTTCCCAACTGCTGCACTAACTCCTTTCTTTGGGTATTGGGATTGCTTTCCGGGAGTTTGCTCCATTCCTTGAGGGTTTTTTCTGTTATTTTTAATTTTTGTTCCCAAACAAAGTTGGGAGAGCCAGTAACTGAGGTAGACCATGCCAGTCGGACCGTCTCTGCAAAGCCACTCTTTTTTTTCCACAATGGGATGAATCTGAACGGGATTGGGCCTAGTTTTTCTTCTTCCTCTAGCAAAAGCAGGATGGGTTTGTGGTCCGAGGTAAGCTTGGGGAGGATGGCTGTGGAGATTAGCTTCCTTTCCAACAGCAAAGTGCTTTGGACCAAAAACCTATCCAGTCTGGCAGATATGTGCTCCTCCCCTGTCCTGTTATTGGTCCAGGTGTATAGCCCTTTGCGCGGTTTAAAATCCATTAGGTCCCACTGTTGTATCATGTCTTCTACTACATAAATCATTTGGTCCTTGCTGGTCCTTCCTCCCCTCTTTTCTTTTCCATTCATGACTAGGTTAAGGTCTCCAACAATGATTATGTTGTTTGGGGAATTTTGTTCTAGAAACTCATTTAAGGTTTTCCAACAATCTTTCTTTTCAGAGTGCAAAGTCGGTACATATAAATTGAATAATGCGATGGTTAACTTACTTGCTATGTGCTTCAGCTCCGTAAAGCTCCAATGCTGAGTGTTGTAGGAGTTGACGAGGCTGAAATGTTCTTCCTTCCATAGTGTTGCTATACCTCCGGAGGATCCCCTTGCGCTGATTGCTTTCCCTGTGTTCTTCTGCCATTTGCTTTTGCTAATCTCTAGAAGGGCTTCCCCTTCGATTTTTGCCTCTTGGAGCATGAGGATGTCTGCTGGTTCCACTTTCATCAGATCCTTGACCGCTTCAATTTTCGTCGAATTCCCCAGACCTCTATAGTTCCAAGAGACGATTCTCATTACTTACTATTGGGGGTGGTTGGGCCTCCTCCTTTTAGAGAACTTATTCTTGTGTTTCTGCCGATTGACATTTCTATGGTAGGTTGGCTTCCTTGGGTCTTTTGTCTTTCTGCCTCTTCCTCCCTTGCTTCTTTGCGGGACTTCCTTCCTGCTCTTTTGGCTGGCCTTTCTAGGATCTCATCCTCCGAGGAGATTGATGGTTCTAGTACTTTCTTTCTAGCTATGTCAGCATATGAGGGAGAGGGGACTGCTTCCAAGGTTCCTGCCGTTTGCCCTTGTTCCCCTATGTCTTTCCCATTTGGGGGGGCACTTGGTTGTTCCTTGCTGTCCATGGTTGTTTCTGGTTCTTCTGCATCCTTATTGGGATTTTCTGTTTGAGGTCCTGATTGCGGAGTGGGATTGGAGCTCCCGTCGATTTGCTCTTGCTCCAGTTGCCCGGGGTTTCCATTCTTCATTGTTCCTTTGCTTCTAGATTTTGTTGTCCCTGTTTTCTGGACTACGATCCACTGATTTTCTTTCGCGTTCTCACTCTCCTCTCCATTCTTTTTTTTGCAGTGCCTTGCGAAGTGGCCATAGCCGTGGTAGTGCTGACATTTGAAGGGTAGCTGCTCATAATCTAGCTCCTGAATATGCGTCCAATATGCAACAGTAAGTTGGATTTCCTTTTGTAATCCCACTTCCAGATCGACCTCCACACAGATCTGTGCGCATGAGTACTGGTCTTTTCTCGCTGCTTGGTCAATGTACCTTCCGAGCGTATTGCCGATTGCATGCAATGATTTTTGGTTCCAGCAGTGTAAAGGGAGATGAGGTAGACGAACCCACACTGGGACAACAGAGGGCACATCCTGGGCTGGGTCAAAATCTGGGGTCCATTTGTTCAGATATAACCCCTGTGGCCCCATGAAATACGAGCCGTTTCTGAAAATGGGGTTTTTGTCTTCAGGGTTTTCAAAGACGAATACAAAGTATCCTTTCCCTACAAAACGACTTTTTATTCCTTCTGAGATGAGCGGGCTCTAGTTCCTCTGCACCCAAGCTTCGACGGATTTGGGAGAGGGCCAGAGCCCGGTGAATTGCCCGATGAGTCCTCTGTCTGCTAGATTGACTGTCGTTCTGCAAGTTTCTTCTAGATGCAGTTCAACACTTGGGATGCATTCCAATTTCTTTACGAATTTCTGTTGTGCTGCTGACGGCGGTCTCTTGGAGGCTTCGACGACGAGCTTCCTGAAGGCATCGAATTCTGGCAAAGGGGAAGGGGTGGGGACGACGCCCCCACCAGCGTCCATGGCTGGGGAGCCCCTACTCGCTGCACTGTGCACGCGTTAGGTCGCGCTCCTCTCGCTCCTCACGCATTGCAGAGATGTATTTTCAGACTTATGGATGTAATATGCAAGGTAAATTTTGAGAAATACAATTTAACCATGGGGTCCTCGCATATTTAGTGGATCTATTGTCACCCGATTTTTAAATTTGAAGGACATGGGGGTGGGCTTTGATCCACTTATGTGTGCACGGGTCACAATACCATTTAATATGGTATCTCTGGGTGCAACCACACGTTCGAACACTACCTGAAGGTGTCCCCATGGCTCCAGGTAAAGCCCTCACGAGAATTGAACCTTGCCCAACGGTGAAAAACTCCTCGCTTTCCACCGTTGGATCCAACCCTTTTGGGCCTTCATGATATTCACTATCCACCATATCTATATATATTTCACAATTTCTACATCTGTTAGAAAATATGTTATCACCCATTATTGCCTTTATTGTTCTTGAAAGTAATAAAACTAAATATTCTTTTAAAGGTTTTGATCTCATGGTGGTGGTTTTCATTAGTTTCTTCTTGTTTAAAAGGCAATAAATCTTGGGAGTCCTCTACCTATAGATAGTATATCCTATAAACGGATTTGATGTCTAAAGAAAATACTCCCACCAATAGTGTGTGGGAGAGAATGTAGAAGGCATGGGTCGAGTTGGAAGGGAGATTTAGGAGGTATTGGGTTGGGGTAATGATTGAGATTGTTGCTATTGTTTCATAGGAAAGGGGTGAAGGAGTTCATGAGGTGAGAGAGCATGTGGAGGAGGAGTAGATGGATAGAGTTGGATAGGGAATTTTCATCGTAGATTCTTGGTAAATATTATGGTAAGAGTGGTAATTGGTGATAGGCGTTGTGGTCAAAGTCAATAGTGATTTTCTATTGCGCTAGCTCCAAAATATTTTTCCATATTGAAATTATTATACAAGTGGGTTTCTCACACTTTTCTATGGTCATGGTTCAAGGCCTTCAAGTTGATTTTGACTCACTTGTCCAACTTCATTTATGTTGGATATCATCATGTTTTCTGTCTTCTTCAAAGAAATTTTTACACTTTGTCAAAAATTTCCTAATGATATAAATCTAATTGTGGGCAACTTATATTGGAATTAAATAAAATGGGTTTAAAATAGTTATTATAAATATTGTTAGTGTTAAATATCCTCCAAGGGAACTCATATTAGCTAGTTAATCTTGCAAAGGTGGATACAAACATTTTTTTGAAAGCTTACGATAGAACTAAAGATAATTAAACAATGGGTGGCGGATTGAAGATGAGGGGGAATTGTTATTTAGTGAAATTGAGTGAGAGATTGATTAAATAGATAGTGGTGGAGTGGGATGTGCCAACTTGTTAAGGTAATGAATTGATGCAAAGGAAATTATTGTTAAGATATTAGACATTAGGGGATTACTTAAGACCAAATTGGTTTAATGTACTCTAGTCATATGTTCTTTTAGTGTGCTTTTGTACTTAAGTTATCTGATGATCACCATTTTATCTTGTGCATAAGTGATACAATGACCCTCTTATTCTTGGTATTCTTAACTCTTAATATGTGTCCCTTCACCTTATTTTTCCAT
>JASDQU010736613.1:254941-314986 GCA_032191745.1 Picea mariana
TGTTCTAGAAACTCATTTAAAGTTTTCCAACAATCTTTCTTTTCAGAATGCAAAGTTGGTACATATAAATTGAATAATGCGATGGTTAACTTACTTGCTATGTGCTTCAGCTCTGTAAAGCTCTAATGCTGAGTGTTGTAGGAGTTGACGAGGCTGAACTGTTCTTCCTTCCACAGTGTTGCTATACCTCCGGAGGAGCCCCTTGCGCTGATTGCTTTCCCTGTGTTCTTCTGCCATTTGTTTTTGCTAATCTCTAGAAGGGCTTCCCCTTCGATTTTTGTCTCTTGGAGCATGAGGATGTCTGTTGGTTCCACTTTCATCAGATCCTTGACCGCTTCAATTTTCGTCGAATTCCCCAGACCTCTACAGTTCCAAGAGACGATTTTCATTACTTACTGTTGGGGGTGGTTGGGCCTCCTCCTTTTAGAGACCTTATTCTTGTGTTTCTGCTGATTGACATTTCTATGGTAGGTTGGCTTCCTTGGGTCTTTTGTCTTTCTGCCTCTTCCTCCCTTGCTTCTTTGTGGGACTTCCTTCCTGCTCTTTTGACTGGCCTTTCTAGGATCTCATCCTCCGAGGAGCTTGATGGTTCTAGTACTTTCTTTCTGGCTATGTCCGCATATGAGGGAGAGGGGACTACTTCCAGGGTTCCTGCCATTTTCCCTTGTTCCCCTGTGTCTTTCCCATTTGGGGGGGCACTTGGTTGTTCCCTGCTGTCCGTGGTTGTTTCTGGTTCTTCTGTGTTCTTATTGGGCTTTTCTGTTTGAGGTCCTGATTGCGGCGTGGGATTGAAGCTCCCGTCGATTTGCTCTTGCTCCAGTTGCCCGAGGTTTCCATTCTTCATTGTTCCTTTGCTTCTAGATTTTGTTGTCCCTGTTTTCTGGACTGCGATCCACTGATTTGCTTTCGCATTCTCACTCTCCTCTGCATTCTTTTTTTTGCAGTGCCTTGTGAAGTGGCCATAGCCGTGGCAATGCCGGCATTTGAAGGGTAGCTTCTCATAATCTATATCCTGAATATGCGTCCAATCTACAACAGTAAGTTTGATTGCCTCTGGTAATCCCACTTCCAGATCGACCTCCACACAGATCCGTGTGCATGAGTACTGGTCTTTTCTTGCTTCTTGGTCAATGTACCTTCCGAGCGTATTGCCGATTGCATGCAATGATTTTTGATTCCAGCAGTGTAAAGGGAGATGAGGTAGACGAACCCACACTAGGACGACAGAGGGCACATCCTGGGCTGGGTCAAAATCTGGGGTCCATTTGTTCAGATATAACCCCTGTGGCCCCATGAAGTACGAGCCGTTTCTGAAAATGAGGTTTTTGTCTTCAGGGTTTTCGAAGACGAATAAAAAGTATCCTTTCCCTACAAAATGACTCTTTATTCCTTCTGAGATGAGCGAGCTCCAGTTCCTCTGCACCCAAGCTTCGACGGATTTGGGAGAGGGCGAGAGCCCGAGCCCGGTGAATTTCCCGATAAGTCCTTTGTCTGCTAGATTGACTGCCATTCTGCAAGTTTCTTCTAGAGGCAGTTCAATGCTTGGGATGCATTCCAGTTTCTTTACAAATTTCTATTGTGCTGCTGACGACGGTCTCTTGGAGGCTTCGACGACGAACTTCTTGAAGGCATCGAATTCTGGCAAAGGGGAAGGGGTGGGGACGGTGCCCCCACGAGCGTCCATGGCTGGGGAGCCCCTGCTCGCTGCACTGTGCATGCATTAGGTCGCACTCCTCACGCCCCTACTCGCTTGGAAAATCAAGAATAAGAAAACCTATATAATGAAATATTAATTACTTGTAATTAATTTAAATATTTATAATTATTACTTATAATTATAATAATTATATTATAATGTTTGAATATTGATATAGTCAAATATTAATTACTTGTAATTAATTTAAATATTTATAATTATAATAATTATATATAATCATAATTAAAACTATCTACTAGGTATAGGTGATGTTGGAAAAATTATGCCATATACTACTTTCCTTCATTGAAAAATGTGGCTTTAAGTTCTTGATAATGTGACATCCAAATTAGCTTTGGAAAATGCCACTTACATGGCATCATTCACTTATTTTTTGGTGAAATTTTCTTAAAATTTAACAAGAAATTTGTTGAAAGTCATAATTCTAATTAATTTATAGGAACTTATTATGGAACTTTGGATTTAAGGGTTTTGACCCATTTAATTGGAATTTGGAAAAACATAAGTGGATCAAGGTGGAACATTATCTCACCATGAAAAATGGACTTACCAAAAAGGTTGAGTTTGTACACTTATTAACTCATTCCCCTTTTTTCAATATAAAACCAATCCACTATTATTAAAATGCCTTAATACATATTGACCATGATGATGGTGATCATGATTACTATCTATTGAAGACCAAAATTAATTTATTGAACCTTAAGAAAATAAACATGGAAATTAATCAATGCATTCTCATCATATTGATTGTATGACAAAAAAGCTTCAAAAGAAGTTTTATGAACTCTCTTTGGTTTTCATGAGTCAATATATTGCGAACATTTGATTTTCACGAGTCAATATGTTGTGAACATTTGTAGTGTTACAAATTACTTGAAAATAAGACACAATGTAGGAAATTATTTCATGCTCCACCTTCTTAGTATCTCAAAAATTACACATTCTTTCGTCCTCACATGTTTTAGGTCTACATGAGTGCTTAATTTCACTATGAAACTCATAAAATTTTATTGTACCTACATTAGAAAGATAATTTTGATCTTCTAGCATGGGATTTATAATCTCCTTGTAATACATTAACTTTCTCTTATTCTCAATTTCTTCACTGCACCATAATTTCTCTTTATATTTAATTGTAATTATATTTTTAATGGTACCTATATTACGGAAAGAGACCTCCTCATTTATCTTCCAATGGTTAAGTCAAGAATCTACACCTTTAGTCTACTTTTAAATATTGCATGACAATCATTAGTATTTGAAGCTACACCACAAGCCTCCTACTCTTCATATTGATTAGTTTATAAATTAACATCATAGCCTTATTTTCAATGAATATGAGCCAAAACTCCAAGACACATCATCCCTCGATTAAATTATTAAGTTACATCTTTATATCTAAACACAAATTCATAGTAATTCCATTTTTTAAAAGTTAATATACACATTATTTCACTATTTCTCATTATTTAATAAATATGAAACATTTTAAAACATCCATACTAATATTTTAAAAAATTAATTGAAAAAAATATTAAAATTATTAAACGAGGAGATTACATGATCCATGTAAAATTTAAATATCTCTCAAGAATAAAAAGCTTTTGTTATCTGCATGGTGTTGAAATGATTCCATGGAAATAAATTTACAAATATAAATTAGGTATTCCTAATTCATGCTAACCATTCCACGAGAGTAGGGTTGATTTTTAGAGGAAGAATATAATAAGTGCAACACAAGATTTTACACGGTAAAATCGTGACACTTCGTCAAGGAAACATCCATGGGACGGGTAAGGTATCAATATCTTATTTTCAACAAGCTTACAAAGTTACAAATGCTTCTTGGGGTTTCATAGATATACAATAGGTTACATCATTAAATCACTGTAAGAACTTCCTCTGTTACACTAGTTCACGAACTGCCTCAGTTATACGAACCACCAAATATTTACTATAAGTAAATTTGGATTTTTACCACAACTTCTTTTGATTGTTGTCATAATTGCAACAATCTTCATCTTGACAAAAATTTACCTGATACCTTGCCTAAGCCCATTCATCACCTCTTTTGCAAGCCAAGAGAAGGCAAACACCACTGCAACTTCTCTAACAATACTGGTTTCATGAACATGTCTGCACAACTTGCTCCAGTATGGAACACTCCACCTTCATTAGTAACCTCTCTTACAAAATGATGCCTTTCCCCATTTTGATACACTTGACTATTAGTCAAATACACAACACTTTAACTACCATAGAACACCTTATCATGTACTTGTCCAAAATTACCCAATACATCCTTGCATTCATGTGAGACATAACCTAAGGTAGATATCCTCTTGTCCAAATCTCCTACAAGATATGAATCAACATAACCACAGACTAAATCACTACAACCACTGTAGGTGATACTCATGCCTATAAGATAGAAAATCACATATTTCCAATGCTCTGGATTTTCCATATGTCCACTGACAACACCAACTGCAAGTGAAAAATCTAGTCTTGAACATTTCATCGCAAACATCAACCTTCCTACTGAAATGGCATATGGTATATGAGATATGCAATCCTTTTCTTCCTTACTACCAGGAGATAAACTTGAAGAAAGCTTACAATGGAAAGTTAAAAGGATATTTACTAGTTTCACATTATTCATACCGAATCTCAGAAGTATCTTCTCCACATACTTCTATTGTGAAATCCAAAACTTACCATTTTTTGTCTCTGTGTACTGCTCCTAGATCCTTCATCTGAAACATTTTGGCTAACTCAGCCTTTAATTTGCCGATCTTAACCATACTTAGCCTTTAATATAATGAATGTACCATTTTCCAAGCATTCAAAGTAAACACAATGGTTATACTCACTTCTTAATGAATTTTGGCTCACCATGAAGGAATCAAACATCTTGTACCATTGTCTGGGTACCTTTAGGCCATACAATGATTCCCTAAGTTTGCAAACAAATCTCCCTTTGTGATCTTGAAAAACTTTTGATTGTTTAATGTACATATCTCTGCTACTGATGATTTTGTGGGAAGTAGGATCCCACAATCTAAACCCCTTAACTCCATCACTATAATCAATAAAGATATAAGACTTGCATAAATTCAAAGATTCAAAGTCTGGAAGTAACTTATGGTTTACCAATACCTACAACTCCAACCCTTTCTTTCTTATACGGCCCAATCGTTGATGCCATAAACACGTAGATGCACTTGCTTCCTTAAATACCACCGCTTCTTCACTTATTTCAGTATTCCCTTTTGGATTGTAAATATTCCCAATCTTCGTTGCCTTCATTACCACCACATTGCCCTTGGACACTTTCATTGCTCCACCATGACCTGCAAATTTGTAACCTTTGGAATCCAAAAATCCTAAAGAAATTAAACTATTTTTTTTGTTTAGGTACATGTCTTACATCTGTTAACTTCCTTACTGTTCCATCCAACATATTAATCCTAATACTCCCAACCCCAACAATCTTACATGAAACGTTCTTTCCCATAAGAACACTACCACCATCAACAACTTGGCATTTAGAAAACCAATTCTGATGTGGACACAAATGGTGTGAAGCACCATAATCTAATAGCCAATCTTTAAACAATTGTGAGACATTACAAATTGTTAAGACTTCATCAATCATACCTGGACATGATTTGACTGGATTTTCTTCCTTTTTGGAGTCTTCCTTGGATTCCTACAACTTCCAACAATATTTAATGAGATGCCCTGATTTGTGGCAGTACAAACATCTTCCCTTACCCTTTCTACCTTTTGACTTATTCCTAGATGTTCCACTCAAATCCTCCTCCATTTCTGTGGATCGAGCTCTAGCCACCATTGCTTCTTGTGTGGAGGTTTTTATATTAGATTTCCTCCTCACCTCCTTAGAAAACAATGCTCCCACAACAAAATCATAGTCAAGAGAATCAATTGTGCTAAAGATAATGGAAGTGATTAGGTGATCCCAAGATTCAGGCAATGAACACAATAATGTGACTACCTTATCTTCCTCATTGATTTTTACATCCATACTAGTTAACTGGCACATAAGAGTATTAAATACATTCAAATGTTCAATGATTTTGGTACCTTCTTTCATGCATAGACTGTACAATTTCCTCTTCAAGTAGATTTGGTTAGTCAAGGATTTCGTCCTATAAAGGCCCTCCATTTTTCTCCATAAACCTATTGTTGTTTCTTCTATAATTGTAGTGTCCATGATTCAAAACCCCTTTGTAATTGTACATACAGGATGGTCAACCGAATATGCACTAAGTGTAAATGTAATGAACATTTAGGTTGGTGAGCCAAGGACACTTGGTTTTAGTGTTGTGGGCATTAGGGTGGTGCACGAAAAAGTGTTAACAAAGACAAGAATCACATTATAGGTGTTGTGCGCACCTGGGTAAGTGCACACATTGCACTATGTTGCACACACTTGGGTTAGTGCATGAGAATGAATGTGTATGTTTTGAGGTGGGGAAGCTTGTGTGATTATGAGGCTGATGAGCCTGGACACAGATAGGCCAGCGTGCCTCTCCATGTAAATATAATCATGAATATTAATATACTATTGCATGGCTACGTGATAACTGACTTAGATGAAAAGAGATGGGGGGCCTACTCCACCAGAAAAAGGAAAAAGGGGGTGAGTCGTAAGTCTTAGGGAATATTTTATAATATTTCTGGGAAAAGTGTAATGTTAGATATATTATTATTTTATTCTAAGTTCCCAAGGATAGGGAATGAGTCACCAAGTGGCTTAAAGCTACTTTCGGAGGTGACAAGTGTCAAGCGAAAGGCATGAAATGTATATTGCTTGCCTTAGTGTATTTTGGGGGGAATTACAATTATTATTGATGTTGCAAACACTGGTGAGAAGAATGGGGGTCAGACTGTATGGAAAATCTGATTATTACCTTATCTTCCAAAGAAGCTTGTGGGGACTTACGGGGATGTATCTAGAGTTTCATTGTCAAAAAGTTGGGTTGGTAGACCGTGAGCAGTCTCTCTGGGTGAGAGATTGGATGTTGTGGAGTGGTTGCTAGACCCATGAGAATATTCTCCAGGTGAGAGTATTACTGAGAATTGTTCCCCGATGCACTAGGCACTAGTTACAGGGAAAAAAGACTTCCTATCTGACATGTTGTTGGTAACCCTGGGAAGGGAAGTGGGGCAACCGAGGGAATGGTAAGTAGAGAAGGGGCACACTTCCTTGGATGTGACAAGTGCATGGGGAATGGGGGATTGTAGACTAGTTGCAGCAGTGGACACCTAGTACTGAGCAATTCGATTGAGTTTCAGACCATAGCTTGTCACTAGGACGCTGTTTGCCTTGGTGGAGTTGAACACCATCTCGGGGGTGAACTATTACTAGAATCTTATGAGAAACAATGTCTATGGCTGGGAGGAACGTCTGAGTCAAGGCCGCAGTTGGCGATTTTCATAAAATATAAGTGTTCTTTATGTGCTTGTCTTGTTTACTGTGTGCTTGTTTATCTATGTTTAATATGGGTTAAATCCTTGTATGTCACTGTATATAAGTATTTGCTGTTAACCTATTTAACGATTCTTCCAAGTCTTGGCTACGGGTATACTACATATATCCTATACCTATATTTGTAGATATGCATATAGCCTATATTTGTAGATATGCATGGATATAACCAATATGGTTAGTTTAGCCTCCTATGTTAACTTGGTGATGTTGGTTATGAGCCGACAAGAAGAGGATTGAGTGGCCAAGTGCGCAGGGTGGTAGCCTATGTACACTAATAAGTTGGAATTTGTGGGTGTGCGAACAAAGAATTAGATTCCACGCAAAGTGAAATTTGAATTGCCGTGTGACGCTTAGATGGTTGTGTTGCGAGGACAATATGATAATGCGCGTACATTTGAGTTATTTTCGCTGCTTAAGGTTGTATTGAAATAAATTGTTGCTTCCGCTATTATAAGTTGTGTGGTGCGACTTAGGCTTAGGCCGAGTGCATTACTTCAAGTGAAATTGAGCGGATTGAGTTTAAAGTAGACTCCGCGTAGTGTACTTTTATTGTAACATTGCTCAGTGGTATGTTGGGAATGTTGTAGTTTGGTTGTTTCAGAGTATGTGTAAGGTGGTAATGAGACTTAGTGGGAGACTTGGTACATTACAAAAGTTGAAGTTATGTGACGTGGCGCAGTTTGGGTATCAGAGCAATTGGTTCAACACTGGACTTGTATGGGCCAAAGATTGGTGTGAATAGATGTGTACGCTAAGAATCGGTACCACACAATACAAAGACTAGTTTGCATGGAAGACCATTGGTGCACAATATAGAGTTTTGATGCACACAAAGTCAATGGTGTGCGAGTGTGCATCATCCAAGAAATCATCTAACAAATCCAAGTGAAAGGATTCTGACAAAATGGTGCAAAGTTTTCATGTAGTTGTTGCATGAAACTATCTAACAAATCTTAATTTCTTGCACATTTTGCAGAATTTTCAGTGAATAGAGCAGGACAAAGTCATTGCAGAAGGTTAAGAACATGGAAAATGTGCAGAGGACTTATATTCCTGATGATGAAATTGGGGATTTTTGTATTGGTTTGGGTGTCGATGGTACATCATCCAAGGAGGAGCACATAAACTCGATAGAAACTATAAAAGTATTGCAGAAAGATGTCCAGAGTTATAAGGCTGATAATGAAAGGCTTATGAGGGCCAAGGTGCAACAATATGACTTCAATGTCAAATTGTCGCAGAGCCTCGACAAAATTGAAAAGAAGATGGATAAGGAGACATAGACGAGTAGATCAAGAAGTCGCAGGTCTCATGATGAGAAAAGGAGAGAAGAAATAATTGTTGGTAAGCATTCTTTCAGGAAAGAGAGCAGTAGTTCGAGTCCATCTCCTGTCAGAAATCATAAGAGAAGGACTGGGGTGGACGAGCTACAGGGGGAAATGAATAAAATCAAGCCTCCTACCTTTGATGGTGAGGACAAGAAGGATGAGGATGAAGAGACATGGTTGTTGGGTATGAGGAAGTACTTCCAGCTGCATAACTATTTTGCGTAGGCACAAGGGAGAATTGCTATCTATCAGTTAAAGGGAATGGAATCAATGTGGTGGGATCAATATGTGCAAGTGAAACACATTGATGAGAGGAACATGAATTGGAGGGAGTTCAAGAGTTATTTCTAAAAGACATACTTAACCAAGTGCTACTATGATAAGAAAATGAAGGAGTTCTTTGAACTCAAGCTTAGGAATATGACAATAGACAAGTACAAAAGAAGATTTTTGGAACTATTGAACTATGTGCCATTTATCAAGGATGAAAAAGTGAAGATTCAAAGATATTTGAGTGGGTTCCCTCATTTATCATTGACAAGATACAATATGATGACCCTAAAACTTTGGAAGAGACCATAAGGCGCGCTAAGTGTCTTTATGACTAGAAAAGGGGAAGACCGACTTTCCAAAAGGACTGGGAAGAAAAAATGAAAAGTAAGGTGGAACAGAGGAAGAAGGGAGTTAAACCACCATTTATTAGAAATACTATGCAAGGACAGATGACTCTTTAGGAGCCCAGAATGTCAGAAATAGTGGGACAAAATTCATGGCAACAACCTATGCAGTGTTGGGGTTGTGGGGGAAATCACATGCACAGAGATTGACCCCAAAGAAGTGATAAATAGAGGACTGTGAACAATGTACAACAAGCTGCGACATTTGAGGATATGGGAAGAAATGTGCCAAAGATTTACACCACGTTGGATAACAATAATGTTGAGTTTCGATCGCACATGATCGAGGTGGAAGGTAAGATTAATGACCAACCCATTGCTATTTTAATAGATTCAGGAGCTAGTCATAGTTATCTAGATCCTAAGATGGTGGAAAGATTCCATTTGCCAAGAAGCAAGCTTGGAAAATCTTGGTTGGTGAAATTGGCTACAAGAGAAAAAAGGAAGATTAATGATATGGTTAAGGCATGTCTTTTGGAGATGAATGGACTGTGCACAAAATCTGATTTGAATATTATATCTTTGGGTTCGTATTATTGCCTCATTGGTATGGATTGGTTGGATGAGGAGCATGCTGTCCTGGATAGTTTTAATAAGGAACTCACTTGCCTGGATGAGTAAGGAAACTTGAGATTAGTTCAAAGAATTCCAATAGCTATGACTATCATAGAAGTTTTCGCTTCACAGTTGAAGAAAAGTTACAAAAAAGGGTGTAAAGTATTCACAGTGCACATGGACGGGGCACCTAAGGATAAAGTTCCAAGTGTGGAAGACTGTGCAGTACTAAAAGAATATGAGGATGTCTTTAAAGAAATACCAAGATTGCCTCCGAAAATAGATTTTGAATTCTCTATTAATTTGATGCCAGGAGTAACACCTGTATCCAAGACTCCTTACAATATGAGTACACCAGAATTGAAGGAGTTGCAGATGCAACTTGAAGAACTTCTGAAGAAGGGGTATATACACCCAAGTGTGTTGCCTTGGGGTGCACTAGTTTTATTCATGAAGAAGAAGGATGGTACACTGAGACTTTGTATAGACTTCAGGTAGTTGGAAATAATAACAGTAAAGAACAAGCATCCTTTGCCACAGATAGACGATCTGTTTGATTAGATAAGGGGGCAAGGATATTTTCCAAGATAGATCTCAGATCTGGTTATCACCAGGTAAGAATAAAAGAGGAAGCCATTAGTAAGATTGCCTACAAAACAAGATATGGTCATTACGAGTTTACAGTGGTGCCTTTTGGGTTTTCGAATGCACCAACTGTCTTCATGTGTTTAATGAATGGAGTTTTCAGAGAGTATTTAGATAAGTTTGTCATTGTAATTCTGGATGACATACTTATTTACTCAAAGTTTGAGGAAGAGCATGAGCATCACTTGAGGATGGTGTTGTGGCTATTGAGGGAGCATCAACTTTATGTAAAGCCAAGCAAGTGTTCATTTTGTTAGCGACAGGTTCATTATTTGGGTCATATTATTTCAGATGAAGGAATAGTGGTGGCCCCATCGAAGATCAAAACCATTGATGAATGGCCAACACCAAGAAATGTTGCAAAAGTGAGGTCATTTATGGGACTGGTAGGGTACTACAAAAGGTTTATAGAAGGATTCTCACAGATTGCACATCCGATTACATCCCTGCAGAAGAAAGGTGCGCTATTTGAATGGACTTTAGTTTGCACAAGGAGTTTTCAACACTTTAAGAGTTTGTTAACAAGTGCGTCGATTTTGATAATTATTGATCTAGATGCAAACTTCATTGTGTGCATGGATGCATGTAAGGAAGGAATCGATGGAGTCCTGATTCAAAATGGACATGTGGTGTGCTTCAAGTCAAGGAAATTAAAAGAGCATGAAAGGCTCTATGATACACATGAATTGGAATTGGTAGCCATAGTGCATGCTTTGAAGATGTGGCAACATTATCTCATGGGAAAGAGGTTTGAGTTGAGAACAAACCATTTTGGTTTGAAGTATTTGTTTGGACAACCAAGTTTAAATTCCATGCAAAGCAGGTGGTTAGAATTCCTCAGTGAGTTTGACTTCGACATAAATCATATTAGAGGAAAAGAGGACAAAGTAGCCGACACACTTAGTAGGAGGGTCCATGAAATGTATGCTATATCCATTAGCATGTACCAGACAAATTTGCACGATTTGTTTTTGGAAGTTGCCAAATAAAATCTGCACTATATGGATATAAGTGCGACTTTACAACAAGGTATGTTGCAACCAAAGTTTGAAGTTTATGAGTTAAGATAAGATGAGATCCTCGTGTATAGACACAAAGTCTATGTGCCAAATGATCAAGAGTTGAAGAGCCTGATTTTGTCAGAGATGCATAAGGTTCCATATGTTGGACATCTAGGTTACCAGAAGACCATTGTTGTGGTCAAGAAGCAATACTTTTGGCCAGGTATGAAAAAGGAAGTTGCAGATTTTATTGCGAGATGTCTCTAATTTCAAAAGGTCAAGGTTGAGCATAAACATCCAATTGGTCTGCTGTAGCCTTTTCCCATTCCTGAGTGAAAGTGGGAAGTTGTGACTATAGATTTCATAACTAAGTTTCCTAGGACTATTAAGCAACATGATTCCATTATGGTGGTGGTGGACAAGCTTACTAAAGCTTCCCATTTTGTTCCAGTGAAGTCAGCGCACAAGGAAGTCGACATTGTTGAGATATACATGCGTGAATTTGATAAGCTGCATGGTGTACCTAATACAATTGTGTCTGACAAAGATTCCAAGTTCACCTCGAATTTTTGGAAAGGGTTATTCAAAGGATTTGGAACAAGTCTGAATTTCATCACAACATATCACCCTGAGATGGATGGTCAGACTGATAGGGTAAATCAGATGATTGAAGACATGTTGAGGATGTATGTGATGGAAAATCCATCCAAGTGGGAAGACTACGTTCATTTGGTAGAGTTTTCTTATCAAAATGGGTATCATGCATCCTTAAAGGTGAGCTCTATTGAAGCACTTTATGGTAGAAAGTCCAACACGTATGTAAGTTGGGATAACCCAACAGACTGCGCAATAATTGGGTCAGATTTGCTTTGGGAAATGGAGGAGACGATGGTAAAGATAAGGAAGAATTTAAAGGCTGCCCAAGACAGGCAGAAAAACTGTGTAGATAAAGGCAAAAACCATAGGGAATTTGAATTGGGTGACCACGTGTTTATGAAAGTGAAGCCTAGGTGCAATTCCCTAAAATTGGGAAAGTGTTCTATGTTAGCAACACAGTATTGTGGGCCATTTGAAATCCTTGAAAGGATTGGTCTTGTCACTTATATGCTTGCATTTCCTACATCCTTATGCATTCATAATGTTTTCCATGTGTCATTGCTTAAGAGATATTCACCTGATGCTAATCATGTCATTGATTGGAATGTGATTTAGGTGGATCCAGAAGGAGAATATCAAGTGAAACCAGTTTGCATATTGGATCGGAAAGTCAAGTAGCTCCAGAATCGATTCATGGAGCTGGTAAAGGTACAATGGACCTGGTACGGTCCCAAGGATGCTATGTGAGTAGAGTATCCTCATGTTTTTGATGATGTTTGAAAATATTGTATGTACATGTATGTACGATGCACCGAGGACAATGCATAAATAAGGGGGAGGGGATTGTAGTGTTCTTGATCCATAACTCCTTTGTAATTGTACATATAGGCTAGTGAGACGAATATGCACTAAGTGTAAATGTAATGAAAATTTAGGCTGGTGAGCCAAGGAAACCTGGTTTTGGTGTTGCACGCATCAGGGTAGTGCATGAAAAAGTGTTAACAAAGAGAAGGAGTGTTGTACAGGTGTTGCGGGCACCTGGGTAAGTGCACATATTGCATTGTGTTGCGCACACTTGGGTTAGTGCACGAGAATGAATATGTGTGTTTTGAGGCGGGAAAGCTTGTGTGATTATGAGGCTTGTGAGCCTAGACACAGATAGGCCAACACACATGTCCATGTAAATATAATCATGAATATTAATATCATATTGCATCCATGTGCATCGATTGACTCAGAGGAAAAGAGATGGGGGGCCTACTCCACCAGGAAAAGGGAAAAGGGGGTGCGTCATAAGTCTTAGGGAATATTTTATAATATTTTCAGGAAAAGTGTAATGTCAGATATATTATTATTTTATCCTAAGTTCCCAGGAATGGGTCACCAAGTGGCTTAAAGATATTTTTGGATGTGACAAGTGTCAAGTGAAAGGAATGCAATGTATATTGCTAGCCTTAGTGTATTTTGGGGGGAATTATGATTATTATTGATGTTATAAGCTCTAGTGAGAAGAATGGGTGTCAGACTGTATGGAAAATCTGATTATTACCTTATTTGCTAGAGAAGCTTGTAGGGAGTTACGAGGATGTATCCAGAGTTTCATTGTCGAAAATTTAGGTTGGAAGACCATGAGCAGTCTCTCTGGGTGAGAGACTGGCTATTTTGGAGTGGTTTTTAGACCCGTGAGAATATTCTCTGGGTGAGAGTATTGCTAAGAATTGTTCCCTGGTGTGCTGGGCACCAGTCACAAGGCTCAGAGACTTCCAGTTCAACCTGTTGCTGGTAACCCTGGGAAGGGAAGTGGGGCAACCAAGGGACTGGTGAGCAGAGAAGGGGAACACTTCCTTGGGTGTGAAAGGTGTGTGGGGAATGAGGGACTATAGACTAGTTGCAGTAGTGGACACCTAGGATCGAGCAATTTAGTTGAGTTTTAGACCATAGCTTGTCGCTAGGACCCTGTTTTCCCTGGTGGAGTTGAGCCCCAGATAGAGGGCGACCCGTTGCTGAAGGTTTATGAGAAACACTGTCTGTGGCTAGGAGGAACGTCTGAGTCAAGGCCATAGTTGGTGATTTTCATAAAATATAAGTGTTATTTATGTGCTTGTATTGTTTACTGTGTGCTTGTTTATCTATGTTTAACATGGGTTAAATCCTTGTATCTCGTTGTATATAAGTATTTGTTGTTAACCTGCTTAAGATGCTTGCACCTGTAAGTATGATGCATATAGCCTGTATTTGTAGATATGCATGGATATAGCCAATATGGTTAGTTAAGCCTGCTATGTTAACCTAGTGATGTTGGTTATGGGCTGGCAATAATATGATTGAGTGGTAGAGTGTGCAGGGTGGTAGCCTGTGTACACTAAGAAGTTGGAATTTGTGGGTGTGTGGATAGAGAATTAGATTCCATGCATAGTGAAATTTGAGTTGGCGTGTAACACTTAGATGCTTGTGTGTGGGGTTGTGCTGTGGGGACAATATGATAGTGCATGCAATTTGTGTGCACAAATTTGATTTATTTCTGCTGCTTAAGGTTGTATTGAAAGAAATTGTTGATTCCACTGTTATAAGTTGTGTCATGCGACTTAGGCTTAGGTCGAGCATATTACTTCAACTGAAATTGCACAGATTGAGTTTAGAGTAGACTCCACACAATGTACTTCTTCTGTAACATTGCTCAGTGGTATGATGAGAATTTTGTAGTTTGGTTGTTTTAGAGGATGTGTAAGGTGGTAACGAGACTCAGTGGGAGACTGGTTACGTTACAAAAGTTGAATTTGCGTGACGTGGCCCAGTCTGGGTGGCTGGGGACATTACAATAATGATATTGAACATAACATAATCTACCAGACATAGCTGAATGGTACTGACAACTCTCACAATGAGATCTTCCTAGTACTTATCTGTCATACCCATAGGTCTCTTTGTCTTTCATGCCAATGATTTATCCAAACCTTATTGCACCAAAAAATCCCTCATCTTTTGAGCTTCCACAACTCAAAGTTATTTTTCCCATTCAATTTTTTTTTCCTTGAATATAACATTCAATACTTTTTCCATTGGAATAAACACCAAAATTTTAACACAAGTCAATTTAATTGTTTAACTAGTGAAAGGTTACACAACTTCCGACCCGTATATATTTGAAAAAATCTTCACCTTACATATATATATATATTAGGCAGAGTTTTCAAACATCTTTCCAAAATAAAACATTTTGACTTTTATGAACCCAAAAAATAAATTTGGTACCTTCACCATTTTCGTCAGCTCTTCCTCCAAATTTGTTTGATTCACCAGAATCATCGGCTCTATTTGTAATGGATCTACCTCCTTCAACTTAGTTTGCAATCGGCTCTACCTCCAACGTGACTCAATTTACAATCGTCTCTACCTCTACCTCTAGCATGAATGGCTCTTCCAAGACAACCCTTGGCTCAATCTATTGAACAACGTTCCTATTCGGCGAACGACATTCCCATTCAATGAACAACGACAACTCTTGCAGATCTTGGTGCTCTTCCTTAGTTGCGAACAGACCCAACAACCATATGCTCTCCTCTAGGAGATTCAACTATGGAAGCTCTGCATCGAATATGGTTTCTCCTCTTAAAAATGAAATCAACTACAATGAACTATCCTCTATGAATGAATGACCAATGACCAGGGAAAATAACCAATGCAAATGACCAACGTTCCTTCGTTCTCCTTGAGATTTGATACCATTTGTTGATCTTTAGAGGAAGAATATAATAAGTACAACACAAGAAATTAATGAGAAATAAATTAGCAAGCATACATTGATATGACACACATATTTTACGTGATAAAACCCTGACACTTTGTCAAGGAAGCATCCACAGGGCTGGTTGATGGGCCCCAATATTGCCTATCTAAAAGGGCCATCAAAGACATGATTTTTACCATTATGTACCTGGAATCTCACTTTGAATGACCATGTCTAATACTAATTATGGATATTTTGCAAGTTATCTAATGAATGGTTTTGAGATTGAATGACTAATGGTTATATTTTTGTTTAATTTTCATGATGAAAGTGTATGTGTAGCATAATTTCAGTAGGTCGAACTATTCATGAAGAGATGAAGATCTCAACACAAGGATAAAATAAAGGATCTTGTCTCTACCTACCTCCATATTCACTACCAAAGAATTAATGACCACTATCTGCAAACTCGACCTTGAAGGATCCAAAAGATAACCAAGATCCTGAAGGAGGAAGCACTGCCCCATATTCTCTCCTTAATTCAAGAACAAGATCGAGTTCTCTAGTTGTATAAATACACCTCAAAGAGGAAGGACAAGAGGAGGAAAATTAGAGAATTGAGTATTGTATTTTGGTATTGTGCTTGAAAAGTTTTTGAACACTTGGAGCTCTGCTCCGTGGATGTAATTGTTTTTACTAATTAAAACATATGTTCTTCTTTTCATCTCATTAAGTTTTCTTAAGTTCCATGTGTTGCTTGGGTAGGGACCACACAAGAGGGCTCAAGGACCCTTTTTGTATTTCTTCTTTTTTCTTATTATTTTTGTTGGATTTAATCTTTTTAATCCTTTTAATAGAATTAGATAGTTAGGAATATCATCTTCTAGTATAGTTTTTCATCTATATTAAAGTTGATGATAACTTGTAATGTTCATTCTGTTTCCTGTAGAACTTGTTGCAAGTTCATTGAAGTGATTATGAGCATATTTTTAAGACTATGAACTTCATCTACACATCATTGTAGCATGATTTGATTTTATAAATAGTTTAGAAGAAGTTAATAGGGTCTTTAGACCTCTCTTGACCATCCTGTAGAAGTTCCTGTAGAAAATGTATAGTTCCCATAGAACAATTTAGATTGCAATTTCTTGTACTTCTTTCATTTCCTTTTTGATGGTAACAATTGATAATAAGATGACAATGGGTTATGATATTGTATCAAGGGTTAGGAACCAATCTTCATGCTATTGAAAAATTGTTGTCATTGATGTCAAAAGACAGGGGAGACTATGAAGGCCAAAGAGAATCAGACCAGACAAACAAAGGAAGCATCCATACCGGATATCGAACCAGATAGGCAGAGGAAGCACCCGTACTACATATTGAACCAAACATACATAAGAAGAATCCGTACTTCATATCGAACTAGACATAGGAAGAAGAGAATACTGCTACGTTTTGATGAGTTTCTGTGTACACAAACTGGAAAGTAGAATGAGCCAATGAGGGTTCCTTCCATACCCTGCAATAATCATGGATGTATGAAGAGTGGGTGATATGGATAAGATTTTGTGGTAAGTAGATGAGCGATCACAATTGAAAGTTGAACAAGATGCAGACCCAGGTAGTAATGAGTTTGGTAAGGGAGCCGAAGTTGAATTTTGAGGGTTTAGTGGAAGCATTCCCACAAAATTGATATATCCCACTATTGTGAGGGAAATATCCTTACGGACTAGCAAATAGGGTTATACTTTGCATGCAGATATGACCAAGAGAAAAACTACTTTCTACCTTTGTCCCCAGACTTAAATCCCATTTCTTTTTAGTAAATACATGGCCAGATCAACCTACCTTGTTCCGAGTGTTTGATGTCGATCCTCTTTCGCACTTGATCACTTGTTCACAGTTCTCCTTCCAAAGCTGACCTGCATACAAGACAAGCAACGACTACACATGCATTTTACCTATAGACTAACGAGTTAGAGATTCAAACATGTACTTAACAAACTATGAATAACTCATGAATTTTGGGATGGGAAAAGCATTTTCTTTATTACTTTGAATGATTCAACTTACAAAAAATTGAGACCAACCACCGCTCCGCGAACCTGATCCTGGGCTCCTTTTCAACTGTCCTCCAACTTCTTTGCTTTGTATCTTTTCTGGCACAAGTATGGCTAAAGGGTTGGGACAATGGGAATATGCAAATGGGCAGAGTTTCTTTGCTATATTTTCCCTCTTCCAAATGGGACCCCTAGCCCTTCTTTTATAGGCTAGAAGAAGCTAGGTATTTGGAAGAACCCTCGGCCAGGCATGGCCGGGAGTTTCAGTTAACTCACCCAGAGGTATGTGTTCCATCGACAACTTTCCTTTTTTCGTGCTTTTGTCAGTCCACGCGGGTTGTTTTAGGTCAGCTAGCGTGTACATGCGTGCAGTAATGGAGTAGGGTGCATGGGCCCTTATAAAAGAGGTTTTTTAAAGAGTTGTTTAGCATTGCTTTGGAAAAGAAGGGATTTGATATGGCCTGATGCCAGGTAAGCATGTATGGTGCAATTTAGGGTTATAACAGATGCCCCCTAATGTGTGAGGTCAAAAGAGCATCTGATGGCCGAAATACATTACCAATCTTTATTGATGTGCCGAACGATTGAGCCCAAGGATCAGGAACCGGGAGGCACCATCTGCAAAATAAAAAATGTCTCACCGAGGCAGGCATACCCATGCTCAGAATAAAATCAAATCATGGCTACCAATCAAATACACTGTAGATCCATGTC
Source organism: Picea mariana (assembly GCA_032191745.1). Classification (NCBI taxonomy): domain Eukaryota; kingdom Viridiplantae; phylum Streptophyta; class Pinopsida; order Pinales; family Pinaceae; genus Picea; species Picea mariana. The sequence continues at coordinate 273,487 of JASDQU010736613.1, forward strand.
ATATAACTATATAAAGAGTAGTCGCGAACAATACATAGCGGAGCTACATCTCGAAATAAAAAAAGATATACATATAGAGTATCCATCTTCTATAAGCTGATACAGCCTGATGGCTGGAGATGAGGTCTTCAGAGCTCGAGCAACTACTTCAAAATCTTCAAAACTCGGGTAGGAGTGTAATATGAGTGTACGACTGCACTACCCAGAGGTCTTCGACGACTCATCGGTCATGGAATTGATGATCAGACTGAAGGCTTCATTGATTTTGAACAAGGACTTGATTGGACCTTTAGGATGGTCGGGTATGAGGGCAAGAGATAGATTGCAGAGGGACCGACTCAGGCTTGGTGACAAACTTCCCTTGAACAATAGCACGACAAATGATGAGACTCAGGCAACATGGCATTAATAATAAGTCTACGAAGCAGGAGGCATCACAAACTCTCCATATGTTTGGAAGGATAACCAAACGGTGGAGGACACAACTCTATATAGCGAGAACAACTTCCTAAGGTCATACTACATCCCATGTTTTGATGAACAAATGGATAGATGTGCTTTATCCAAGGGCGACTCATTATGCTGCCAATAAAGAAAATACTTTTCCCTTCCTCTTTTTGGGGTATATTTGATTTTTTTTTGTCTTTTTCAATAATTTTGGGAAAAAGAATAACATAATGTTACGTTACAATGGAGGAATGAGTATTGCAAACATACAAGTTCAAGGCACAAGGACAAGACTGATGTTCTAGGATAATGATACTCGAGAAAAATCCTCCGAGGGCCAAAGGTGTTAAGACGCAGAAGCAAACTGTTACAAGGCTGGCGTATAAGGTATGCAAATGCGGTTAACAAAACACACAATGGTAATGTCCTTCAATGTAAGTTTAACGAGCCCAGAGAAGGTAAGCTCGGTGGTTTTTCATGTTTAGAGAGTCTGAAAAAACATAAAAGGAGACTCCATTTGGGTACCTTTTTCGAAGATAGTCTAGTCGGTTCGAAAAAGGGGTAAACTAGCACTGACAAGACGTCTTATTCAAAACCATTTTAACGAGTGTGATAAGGACAAGGTCACTCGGCCATTTTTTCATTTTTAAGGAGTTTGAAAAAAGCTTAACTATGGACTTCGTCAGGAATGTTCTTCTGGACCAGTTTAACGAGTGTGAAATAATACGGTCACTCGACGATCTTTTCAATTTTAGGGAGTCTGAAAAGAGCTTAACTATGGACTCTGTGGGGGTTCCTTCTTCGTAAGTTTAGTCCCTCAGGCCCGAAAAAGGGATAAAATTATACCTGAGAGTACTCTTTTATAGAGCTGAAGTTCCATAGAGTATACCTTTGTTTGTACAGTTGACCGTCCGGACCGAAAAAGGGGTAAACTACCGCCGGACAGACGTGAATTCAAATTTCATTTTAACGAGCATGAAGGGCCATAAGATCGCTCGACAATCTTTTCATATTTAGAGGGTCTGAAAAAGGGCTTAAAAGAAGACATGCTATTTTTTGGGAGTCCTGAGGGTGAGTTCAAGAGCGAAGAAGAATCATGCAAATGAGGCTCAAACTCGTATTCAGGAAAAAACTACAAGGATTCCTGATCCTACAGTGTTTTAGAGACAACATGAATACCATAATGCAACCAGGATCTACCTAGGGCATCCATGTTCCGGTAAGCTCTACCACCAAGTTGCGACACTTCTAAAGTAGAGATGATGGTTTCGTGTCACAACCTGATGGGATTGATCCTATGGCAAAGGAAAAAGACAATGAGATACAAAAATCAGGGTAGAAACCTAACCTATATGTTCTAGTTGATCGTTGAAATTTGTTTCCACGGGCCATAAAAAAATACTCAAAACTAAAAAAAAAATTGTCCCAATACCCGATCAAATCCCTCCTATGCAACTCCTGAATCACTCTAAATGGTTTTTGGTATAAAGAAAATGATAAGGGAGGCCAAAAAGTGACAAAAAGAGGCCAAAAAGTCTATAAATAGAAGCTGGCAGCTCATTATCACCATTGCTGATTTGAAAATTGACTCTGGAGCCAAGAGACCCCCTTTGATTAAAGTGGTGATTCCGGGAGCTGCATTGGATGAAACGAACTTCTGTCTGGACCAAGTAAGTACAAACTCCCTTATCTTTCATTTTATGTCTTTATTTATGTATTGGGTTTCATTTTTTAGGGGGGTGTTGACCTTTAAAAATTCAGCCCTAGGTCCATGCGGGTTGTCTTAGGACAGGCCGCGTGTACATCCAGGTAGAGTAAACTTTGCACGTGAGTACACGCGATTGTCGCCATTACAACACGCGCGGGCCCCCTTATTGAATGAAAAAGACTTCAAAAGCAAGGGTTAACCCTCCCGAACCTTTTTGTTTTGCAGGATGTATGTCAATTGGAGAGAAAGAGAGCATGAAGAGGTGAATGAGTTGGTCGGGGAAGACCCCAATGCTGTGGCTACTTTGATGTAGTGTGGGTTACTCAAGTTTTTTCTATGTCCTTTCATGCGGGCACAACCTAGGCTACTGAATGCCTTGGTTGACTACTGGCATCCGGATGCAGAGGCATTCATGTTAGAGGGGCAGTCACTGGTGCCCACAGTCGAGGACATTTACTTTTTGACTGGCCTCTCTAGGAGAGGGGAACCAGTCAATTTCTGTACTTTTCCTGCGAGGCCACATAACATAGTGGAATTGATAGGTCTATACTGTGCAACTGATACAGACCGCTCGAGCACGCAGGTGCCCATAAGCAAGATCACTAACTTATCGCTACAGGCGATAGTATTGCTTATCGGGCGAATTACTGGTTCTGCGGCTCTACATCAGGGGTCCCGTGCACAGATGAACTGTGCAATCCAGTGATTAAATGCACAAGTTTTTGATTGGAGTACCACTTTTCTTGAGTGTATGAAGAGACAATTGACATATTTCCATTTACAAACACATAGGAACTTCGGGTTTGGGACCATTCTGTGTTCGTTCTTTTTTGAGAGAGTTCCGAGTTTTAGTCCTCGAGTAGTGGTACGAGGACATCAGGCCTCTCTTCCTACTATGTGTAGATGGACAGTATTACTGCCGCGACAGGGTGGCGGAAGGACCAATGAGTCCTTCGATGATGACTTCTTTGCGTATCTGTCACGACAGATCTCGGTTATAGAGGAGTACCCCTATGTCGAGATTGATTTTTCGATAGACCCGGAGATAGCAGTACCTCCTGGTGAGGAGCGAGGGGAGATGGGTAAGTCTCCACCTTTGTAGTTTTTTTGTTGTATATGTGATTTTTATGTTGTTTTTTTATATATATCATTTTTTTGTTATGCCAGAGTATTTGACGGATATGGGTTCATTATGTGCATATGTGGGACCAGTGTGACCCCCTGACTATGCGAGGATCATGCGTCGTCCTCGACCAGGGGCCGCACCTGCCGCCGCAGGGGGACCAGCAGTAGCAAGAGATCTTCCAGCCGGGGAGGCTGAGAGGGTATTGAGATGGGTCGAGCGTAACTTTATTGCTCTCACTCGCACAGTCCCGATGGCGGAGATTGAGGACCTGCCACCATCTATGCAGCCTCATGTAGTGGGGGCAAAACGAACGTGGGTCCGGTTGTTTCAGCATTTATCCAATGCTGTGGATCAGTATAACAGGGCCCACAAGCCTTGACTTTAGCTATACATTTTGACATGCCACGAGCACTACTTGTATATATTTTTTGAGGGCATAAGCCCTGTGACTTGTTATTGGTCCTATTTTTGAGGCGCTTGCGTCCATCTATGTACTCTAGTTACTTTATGATATTATATATGGTTTTTTGGTCTTTTGTGTCTTATGGATCACGTGTACAAACAATGTATTTACATGCTTATGTTAATGTTCTTTCATATGTGTGCAAGATGCCAATCTAAAATTTGATTAGCTAGAGTATCTGTAACTTGGTTTAATCTCCTAGGAACATGAAAATATGTAATATAATCAAAGTTTCGTTCTAAGAGACATACCCTAAGGAATTGTCGGTGTAAAGTTGGATCATGAACCCGGTATATTCTGTTTAACTGAGACACAACCAGTTGAGCGTCGAGATAGACCCGAAGATGAGAGAGACCCAATGACAAAGCGTCATGAAGCAACTCAATAACTGTGCTATACTAGACAACATTATTTGTGGTGTCACCTAAGCATATCCCTCTGGAAGATAATAATTGGCCTTGAGGTGTAAATATTACCCAAGTTGCGGAGGCAAGCCTCCGAGTGTGCCTACTCGCACCGTCTGCATACCCAATGAACACCTCAGAATCACTTGACATATGCCACAGTGACGAAAGATAATATCAACAACACGTCCATAACACTAAAAGAAACTAAAAAGTAATAGTACAAAGACTATACATATGTTACAAAAAGTTACCCACAGTGACCTACCTATGAGTAATACTTCTTGAGGTAGAGCCCATTTCTAGGCTCTACCAAAGCATTCCCTTCAAAATCAACTAGACGATAAGCGCCCTTTTTTAAAACCTCTTTTATGACGAAAGGTTCGAATCACATGGGTTTGAATTTTCCTGCCCCCAGGGGGTCCTTATCTTGGTCATAGACCAGGACAAGGTTGCCTTCAGAGAAAATCTGAGGACGAATGGACCTATCATATTGACACTTGACCTTATGTTTGTGAGCCTCATTGTCCAGGGCTGCATCACGATGCTGCTCATTGAGCTGCTCAAGGTATACTAACCATTCTTCATGTGGAGAAGTGTCTGGCAGTAATTTCACTGCCAACTTTAGAGATGGGATCTGACATTCAATGGGCAAGACCGCCTCCAGCCCATAAACGAGTTGAAAAGGTGAGAAACCGGTTGCAGTCTTAATAGATGTTCGGTAAGCCCATAATGCCGAGTATAACATCAAATGCCAATTTGACTTGGCTGATTTGATAATTCACTGTAGAATGGTCTTAAGAGTTTTGTTTATAGCTTCCACTTGCCCATTTGCTTGGGGGTAGTAGGGTGATGAATGCTCTTGCCATAGCCCAAGCTTTGATGTTAACTCAGTCATCATTTGGTTCTGGAAGTGACTGCCGTGGTCAGTGAAAATCTCCCTCGGGACGTCAAACCTTGCTATTATCTGATTGAATAAAAAGAGAGCTGCAGTCTCTCCATCATCTTTAAACGTTGGCATAGCTTCGACCCACTTTGTGAAGTAGTATACAACTATGATGATATAGCGGTGCCCCCTTGCTGAAGGAGGGTTGCAAGTAGTGTAATCAATCCCCCACTTGGTGAAGGGATCAACTGTGATGACAGGAAACATGGGAGCAGGATGTGCCCTCATCTTCCGAGAGAAGATTTGGCACAGATGGCACTTATTGACCGATTCGATACAATATTTGATAAGTGTCGGCCAGAAGTAACCTACTCGTAGAATCTTTTGGGCTGTTTCCAACCCGGAAAAATGACCACCACAAGCCCCAGTATGGCAATCGTTAAGCACAATAACTACTTCCTCATGAGTGAGACATCGGCGTAGGATGCAGTCTGCACCTCTCCAATACAATGTATTATCGATTATGAGATAATTCTTAGCCTGATGGCGTATGCGTCAACGCTCATCATGAGAAGCAGTGGTGGGGCACTTCAAAGTTATGAGATAGATAAGTATATCTCCATTCCAGGGATCCGAAGATGTGATCAAAAACATATCTCCCCGGATAGGCGATTCTTCAGGCACAACGTCACCTGACTCAACCGAAAGTTTCAAAATAAGTTCTACGAAGACCAGTGACTTTTTGGACTTTGCTGAAATGAAGTCTAAGTCAAACTCCTAGAGGATGACTATCCATCTACTGATTTTTCCTCCTATTACCCATCATGTCAACATGTACTGGAATGGATTCACGACAACAATGACGGTGGTCTTGCGAAACACAACATAAGGACGGAACCGTTGAACATCATGAACTGCTGCCAACGCAAGTTTTTCGATGTGAGAATAATTGAGTTCCAGTCCTACGAGGCCTCGGCTTAGGTAATAGATCACGTATTCTGAGAACAAGTCATCTTCCTGAACTAAAACCATGCCAATGGTTGATTATGCTGTGGCCAGATATAATAAGAAATCTTTGTTATAGTTAGGTGGCCAAAGCAGAGGGGCAGTTGTGAGGGCATGTTTCAATGCGTCGAAAGAGCGTTGAGCAGCATCATCCCAGTAAAAGGGAATGTCTTTTTTTAGTAAGTGTATAAATCCCTTGGTGATCTCGGCATAGTTGGCGATGAAGCGTCGTAAAAAGTTCGCCTTACCTTGTAGACTCTGAAGTTGAAGGATTGTGTGTGGGGGGGGCAACTAAATTATTGCCTCAACCTTGAGAGGATCGACCATGATCCCTATTGTTGACACTATGAAACCTAACAATCGTCCTGACGTTACACAGAAGCTGCACTTGTTTGAATTCAAGCGAATTCGAAAGTAGCGACAATGTTCGAAGATAAGTCGGAGGTGTGTGGGATGATCCGTTCTCTTGCGAGATCGAGACGCTAGATCATCTAGGTAAGCCTCGATTATATGCTTGAGGTCATGAAAAGCAAAAGACATGGCCCGCTGAAAGGTGGCTCCAACATTTTTGAGACCAAAAGGCATCTTACAATATGCAAATGTACCCCATGGACAGATGAATGCCATTTTGTGTTGGTCTTCAGGTTTGATTTGGATTTGATTATATCCCGAAAAACCATCCATGAAAGAAAATGCTTCACAACCCGCACATTCATCAATGATCTGGTCGATGAAAGGTGTGGGAAAATTATCTTTGGGACAGGCCTTGTTCAAATCACGGAAGTTGGTACATACAGGAATCGTGCCTTGTTTTTTGTTGACTAGCATAGGGTTTGACACCCATTGGGTCAAATGGATAGGATAGATAAATCCGACTTTTAGCAATTTCTCAACCTCAACCTTAATGGCTGTTGCTTTCTTAGGATTAACTGGACGAAGCTTCTGCCGAACCGGCTTGGCATCAAGATACATTGTGATTTCATGTTCAACTATTTTTGGATCGATACCTGGCATTTCCTCATAAGACCAGGCAAAAACGTCGTGGAATTCTTTAAAAAGATTGGTGTATATTTGAATCTCTTCAGGGGAGCAGTCCACTCTGACGAAGACATTCTCCACGACGCCAGGGTTTTGGGAGATATTGATTGGTAAGGTTTCAACGATAGTTTCCATATTACCCTCAGCATAAACCTCATGTGTAGCTAAGGGATTAATAGGACAAGACCGATCTCCCATCATAGTCACGGTGAATTCTCCCACTTCAATTCGGCTTAACTCTGGGAGGAAGTATGATCTGTGATGAAGATCTTCCCAGGGTTTATCTAGACTAGTCATTGCTTCAATTATTGCTTCATCAGAGGGCAAGACTAACTCTAATGAATCGGTGTGAGCCAGAGAACCCTGAGCCCAAATAGGCTCTGGAAGTGGATCTAACTCTTGTGTAGGAGCTGGATCAGTGTGGGCTGAAGCTCGCTGGACTAAAGAGTACGCTACTTCAGCTGTGGACAAGGGCATGGACATGCCCGGATGCCCTGTCCCATCTATCATGGCCGATGGGGAAGGAAGTGTCCACAGATCGTCGAAGTAAGTCGTGTAGAATGACAAAACTTGAAAAATCCCAACCTTATGGTGATTGGATATAAACTTGATATCACCTTGAGGGGGCGGGTAATCAAAGGTACCCATCAAAGATGGGTACAAACCAACCCCTACATTGACGACACCTGGTTGAGGATTATCAATCATCGGGACCGTGGATGCCCCCAAAGTAGGGTCAGGTCTAGAGAAGGACAATTGATCAATGGTCACTATTTAACCTTCATGTGGAAACAACAAGACCCGAAAAACTGTAGCAACCATAGCTTGCAAGGCATAAGTCCAACTCCTTCCTAACAAGAGGTTATAGTCGAGGGGAGCATCAACTACCTCTACTTCGACACACATGATCTTCCCTCCTAAATACATGGGGAAAGAAGGAACGATACCATGTGGTCGGAACAAATGACCGTCGAAAGCAGTGAGGAGAGTAGGTGATGGAGACAAAACGGGCTAGCCAACGACCTTCCAACATGCCAACGACATAACACATGTTGAGGCGCCCTCATCAACCACCGTGCGTAAGATATTCCGAGTAAAAGTTTTCATGGGATAAGCCACTACTATCTGAAACACTACATGGTAAGGCAGATGCGGTTTCAATTCGGTTGTATCCAGCATAATTGTACCCAGATTACAAGTCTCGGTAGATCCTAAAGCGGTTAACAAGGCTTTCCTTCGGGAAGGGCAACTTTGGAGGACCTCCAAATTAGACATCACACAAGGGGTTTGTGATAAATCTTCCACCACAGAGTAGTTCTGGGCGGCCCTTGCGTTTGGGTTATGAGAAGCTTTTTTGAATGCACCTTTGGGAATGTGTGTCATTGTTTCGCCCAACGTCTTCTCAATCTGTAGAGGAAGAGATGGGAGTTCAGCTTCTTTACCCTTCTCAGAAGTACTTGGTTTACTATAGTCATGTGATCTAGTCGATATAAAAGAATCACCCCTCACCATATATACGTTCGTGGATGCGGGGTTGTTCGCAGGCAGAGAGGGGTCTTGGCTGCCCCCTTCCGTACTTGCAGAGGCTTGGGTTAGATTTTGCCCATGTTGAAATGGATTGGTCAACAGAGCTGGCTATTGCTGTGTTACAAAATTTTTGGCTTCTGCAAGCCGAGGACATAGATGGGTTGGGTGGTCTTCCGCGCACAGGTTGCATGGATACCTCGCCTTCTGTTTTTCAGTGTTGTCCCCGCCAACATTATCGGTAGGTTTTTTATCCCCCTTACCCTTCTTTTATTGTTTTTTCTTTCCTTCAGGCTACTGGGTGGCCTTTGGGTTAGTCGATTGCACTGTGTGTACCTCTGACGTTTTGGTAGGGGGAGCAACCAAAGTAGTAGTTTGGCTGGCCGCTGTGTGTTGTATAGATAACTACTGCAACTGCTTTGTTAATTGCTCAGTGGGCTTTAATTGTGATGAACCAACAATACCATTGGCATGTGGTCCAACTCTCTGTCTAGTTTTATCCAGTATTGAGCGTGGCAAATCTGGCAAGATGTTGTATAATAAACCAGACTTAGAATATATGAGCTCAAATTGTTGAGCTCTCATGATGGCATCTTCTTTGGAGAATACTCCCGACGTTGCGACGTCTTTGGATAACTACGGGACCAAAGACTTAAGGAACCACTCAAGCAGGAATGCTGGTGGGACTGACACCTTAATTAGACTCTTCTGGCATCTCCATTCTCGAATGTGATCAGAGATATGGTCCGCTGTCGTCTGTTTGAAATTGGCCAGCAGCTCTGTGCTAGCGTCGTATCTCACATGTAACTAGAAATGGTTTAAGAAAGCCATTTCCAGCTCACCGAAGGAAGAGTATCTTGAGTGATTGAGCTCAATGTACCATTTCGTGGCACTCCCAATGAGAGTACATTGAAACAATCGTAACTATACAGAATCATCTTTTAATGAGTTAGATGAGCACCAAAGATGGAAGGTAGTCACATGATCTCTTGGATCTTTGTTAGGATTGGCTTCGAACTTGGGAATGTCCGAAGGCAACTTCGTCGGCATAGGAGGCCAATGTGGATTGTGACAAATAGGGTCATTCAACAACCTTGTCAAATCTGGCAAGTGCAAAGTCGCCAGGAAGGGTAGTTTGGGTTGTTGGTGATAACTTGGGAAAAAGGGGCCTGGAGTTTGACTGGCACCAGGTTGCCAGGAAAAGTTTGGCTGCTGGCCTAGATTCTGGTAGAAACCATGGCCCTGTCCAGTGTATGGATTTTTCATATGTGGAGACATCATCGACTGATTTCCCAAATAGAACATAGATGGTTGGGCATGCATTATAATCGAAGGACCCTGGGAAGGGTTGCCCCATGTCGGGCCCGTGGGGATAGGCATAGTAGTTTGTCCGGGGTTCCATTGATTGTGGAAAGAATTACCCCAGACCAGCATTTTGGATGAGAGAACGGATCCCTGCCAAGAATTCCAAGGCCCTGATGCGGAAGAAGTTCCTAGGTTTGTCCCTTGTGCAGGAATAGTACCCTGCATAGGAATAGATTGTCCAAAACTGGGATTGCCCGTAGTCGGGAAGGAGACTGACGAAAAGGCGTTGTTACCAAACAATCTGATCAAAGAAAATGGTGTCGAACCTACCGGCATACTATGCGAAGGTGGTCCTTGACTCCCCACTCCAAATAAACTATGGTGTGTAGGTTGCCCAACGGATTGCTGATGCGAGCCACCGAGTGAAGGGGATGAAGGAGGTATATGACCTCCTCCGTAAGGGAAAGCATTAAAAGGAGCAGGAGTGCCCCCCATGTGACCTTGCAGAGGAGCGCTAGAGCTCCCTGCCCCCAGACCTGAAGCCTGTAAAGTGGAGTAGGAAAGTACAGGACTTGTACCCGAACTAGGCATCCCGTATGAGAATGGAGGGCCCGTCGCACTTGGTGTGAAAGGGGTTGTGGCCTCCACCAAAGACGGGATCAGACCACTATGCGATGTAGAAGTGGTCGAGACCATGGTGGATCGGACCGATGACGATGGGTTAGGAGGTGAAAACTCTCCTGTGGTGACAACCGTAGTGGGAATTGAAGAATTCCCAGAAGGAGTAACAATGTTTGTTTCCATTGTTGTGTGCAACACTATCTGGCACTCGTAAAATTGAACTGGTACGATGAAAGTGCCAAGAAATCAGTGGTTAGGGTTTCAACTGGGCCAAGAGCATTCGCTTCAAGGTCCAAAATGGTCAATTCCTCCAGATGTTGGTCGAGCACAATTGCTTGTAACCCGGTCGCTTCAAAAGACCCTTGTTGGTCTAGCTTTCACCTTAATGGTGGCGGGGGTGGCTCCAGTGTAACCAACGACAGGCCAAGAAGCCTTCGTGACCGGCGAAGCTCATGATCCTCCACTGTGTGAGAAGATCAAAGACACTCTAGGGTAGTGTAAACATTCAAAAGTAACACACACTAAAAAAGTACCTAGAAGATAAGACAAGCAAACACTAAATTAATTGGAAAAACAGTTACAACAACCAACACTATAGAAACTTACTGGTGCAAGTGCAACTTGAACACGGAAGCACCCTCCAGGTATACTCTAAAAATCATGGCCTGATGTCTATCCTAGGTACCACGGTATACCCCCGTAGTCACCTGTGTATGTCCCTAAAAAAGATAGGCAACTAGGTTGCCAATGCGCGAACAGTCACCAGGCAGGTACATTCGAAAGTCGGGTAGACCACAATGAGCAGGATATCGAAAGCAAGTGGTCCGGAAGAAAACTGAGGACCTTGAACAGATTCGAGACCCATGAAGCCCCGTGGCAAATGCAATCGACGGAATCCAAAAACAAGCCCTCTATATGTGTTCTCCACTACGATTGGTCCAGCTTTGGAGGGGTTGTCTCCGCTACCTTTCCGCATGCGACCTCGTGTTTATCCCCTGTGTTAGAGGGGGGTCCCAAATAAATTTCACAATACTAGACTTAGACACTCCCTAACTTAGACTCCAGTGTTTGATTTTAAATGGCCTTGAAGAGTTTCCTCTCCAACCTAATCCAAGGCCCTAATCCTGAACTAGTTGGTTAACCCTGCAAACACAAAAGTCTAATAATTTTTAGATTTAGTGTTAATTTTATGGCTTTGTCTTATGTCAAGAGGTATGAAAGTGAAACTGATGATGTGTAATAGACGAAAGAAAAAATGAATAAAAAAGCTGGAAACAAAAAACTTCTACTTAATGCACAATTTCAACAACTTTTCAAAATATATATATTTTTTAAATTTTTCTAAGATTTTGGACAACAAACTCAAAAGAAATTTCACTTGACTACAAGCTACTTATGATCTAAGTAAACTGCAAAAACTTATGAAATAAATGACTTTTCCCTGGCTAATAATGCAGAAACACACTCTTCAACCAAACAAGAAAATGAAAAGAGATTTATTTATTTATTTAAATGCCGATAAAGCAAAAAGGAAAAATACCAACAAGAAAAAATAAAAAAAAAACAATTCTGGCCTAATCGCAGATCGCAAAGAATCACTTCAAGAAATCACACACTAGCAACTTAAAAAATGACTCTCACACTTGTCTAAAAACCCTAAAAAATTCTTTTTTATGACAACTTTTAAATGAGAAAAAACAAGCTAAAGGTAAGATTAATCCTAAGCTACTGACTGCTAAGATAGAGATTCAAATACCTGAGGGGTATAATTCTCATCAAGGGAAAGGATGACTACCTTACCCTCAACAAAAACTATCCTGCACAAGCACACTATTGATAATCCAACATCAAGCGTGTGAACATGAGCTGTATAGAGACAGAGGGCATGTACATGCGGGCTGACCTTGTACAGGCCGTGTGTATCTCTAAACTCTGAGAAAAAATAAAAACAGACAGCTCAAACCAGGAAGAGACCACTGATATTGATAACCAGGATCCCTTGAAGGCTTGGACACTCTTTTTAACAGAAAAAGCAAACAATGTAAGGAAAAATTTGTAAAACAAACCAATCTGAGACAAGATTGGAAACAACCAAGACTTAGAAAGAATCCCAGAAAACCCCTGAGAATGTCTGATTCTGACAGGGAAGAGGATGACTACCTCAAAAATTCTCTAGACTCTAAACGCTACTGCTACTTCTTCAGCTAGCGTTCACATGTGGGTTGTAAGAGAGTAGGGTGCGGGTACACGCGTGCAGACCTTATGTAGGTTGCGTGTGCCTCTTTGGGTCTTGAGAAAACACAGTCAAGCAAATAACGGAGACAACTGGTATGGGAAACTAGACTCTCTGCTAGCTCAGACTTTACAGAAACCAAAAAAAAAAACAGGCAAGAAAAACCAGTCTTTTTCTAAAAACTACCAAAAAAATAAAATTCCAGGAACCCTAGAGATCTCCCCAGTATGGTCGCCAATTCTATTGTGAGGCAAATCTCCTTACGGACTAGAAAATAGGGTTATACTTTGAATGCAGATATGACCAAGAGAAAAACTACTTTCTACCTTCGTCCCCAGACTTAAATCCCATTTCTTTTTAGCAAATACATGGCCAGATCAACCTGCCTTGTTCCAGGTGTTTGATGTCGATCCTCTTTCGCACTTGATCACTTGTTCGCAGTTCTCCATCCAAAGATGACCTGCATACAAGACAAGCAACAAATACACATGCATTTTACCTATAGACTAACGGGTTAGAGATTCAAACATGTACTTAACAAACTATGAATAACTCATGAATTGGGATGGGAAAAGCATTTTCTTTATTACTTTGAATGAATCAACTTACAAAAAATTGAGACCGGCCACTGCTCTGTGAACCTGATCTTGGGCTCCTCTTCAACTGTCCTCCAACTTTTTTGCTTTGTATCTCTTCTGGCATAAGGATGGCTAAAGGGTTGGGACAATGGGAATATGCAAATGGGCAGAGTTTCTTTGCTATATTTTTCCTCTTCCAAATGGGACCCTTAGCCCTTCTTTTATAGGCTAGAAGAAGCTAGGTATTTGGATGAACCCTCGGCCATGCATGGCCGAGATTTTCAGTTAACTCACCCAGAGTTGTGTGTTCTGTCGACAACTTTCCTTTTTTCGTGCTTTTGTTGGTCCACGTGGGCTATTTTAGGCTAGCTAGCGTGTACACGCGTGCAGTAATGGAGTAGGGCATGTGGGCCCTTATAAAAGAGGTTTTTTAAAGAGTTGTTTAGCAGTGCTTTGGAAAAGAAGGGATCTGAGATGGCCTAATGCCAGGTAAGCATGTATGGTGCAATTTAGGGTTATAACACCCACATGTATAGAGAATTTTGTTTTTAATGGGTTTATATTGCAAAATCGGTATAAAATAGTTTGAATGTGAATGGAAGATCTACAAAACTCTGCACGATGCATTAAATTTTTATATTGTGGGGCCCAACATACTAGATTGGGAGATCCGGGTGAAAGTGTAGTATTGAAGTCCTGAGTGCCTGGTCATTCGATAGGCCGATTGCTCGTGGGGCCCATCATACCAGAGATCAGAACACTAGAGTGAAAGTTTGAAAGTGTGGGTGTTAAAGCCTCGATGGGATGATTCCTCGATGGCTCAGTGCCTCGGTGAGCCCTGTGGGCTAGTAGCCTGGTATATCATATCGAAAGATTGAAAGGATTGTTAGCACAATGTTGAATTTCTGGGGGCCTGGTGACCTTGTGGGCCGATCTCCCAGTGGACAGAACATAGCGTGACAAGGTTCCATACTGGGTCAAGAAGAATGGCGAAGGTGTAGTGTTGAAGGGCCGGTGGTTTGGTGGGCCGATTGCCCAGTAGTCCAGTGATGAGGCGAAACACATGACTCAAGGTGATTAGGTTCGTTAAAACAAGTTTCTGCAGAGAAGGTTCCATAACCATATCGAGGAAGATAAGTTAAAGCATAGTGTTGAAGTCCCAAGCACACAGTGGCTGGTAGGCTAGTGGTGTTGCCACATCAACGCCATGAAAGAGGCCATGTCAGAACCATGAAATCATCCAAGTAATAGTGCCGAGTCAACATGGTGTTCGAATAGGGCCAGAGGACGTGATTAGATCAGTGCTATGTCATCCAATACACATGGAAGTTGTCTATGTGGAGACCATGTCATCTGCCACGTCAAAAGATTGGAAATTGAAATATCAAAGAAGCTTGTTGAAGGTGTTTAGGGCCCGGTGGGTCAGTGATCCTATTGGGTCGATCATTAGGTGGGCCAAAATACCAGATTGAAAGAAAGGCTGAGGGTATATGCTAGAGGGTTGGTGGCCTGGTATACCAGATTGGAGAAAATAGAGGAACAATGCAAAGTTGTAGGCCGGTGAAAGTTAATTAGACTGGGATAAAAATTCAAAGCTGCATGGTTGAATGCTTGGGGGCTCGGTGTCCTGGTGGTCCCGGTGACGAGGTTGTGATAACCAATGAAAAATCTACAAATGAGATTGAATTAGGGAAAAAATCAGCTGAATGTTGAGTGTTGAGGCATGTGATGTGTGTGCAAGAGCCCGATGGCACATTTAATGTTTCAATGTGAAGAGAATGGATCAATGGTCAATATTTAATAAAGGAATTGATCCTAGGAGTGTTGAGCATTGAAATATGAGCCACGACCAGTGCACAAATCACGTGCGATGGAAGATATTGAGACAGGTGTCAAAGTACTTTTACAACCTGATTTAATAGAGAACTGAGGGTTCTGGAGCTGACCTATTGAGTACAATTTTTTTTGTGTACAAACCCTTCGATGTATGGGATTGGTATAAGTAACGATGCCTTGCTTGTTCTTGTTGAGTGTGTGTTTGTGTGTGTGCAAGGAAGACTATGTGAGAGTGAAAGGGTTGGGGGTCGAAGGTTTTTCGAGTGGCAAAAAATGAAAGGAAGAAGAATGTAATTTTATAAGGGTGGTTGGGAGGTTCAAGGTCTAAGAAACATCTGAAGTCATGCAGATTGTGAACCAATGGAGTTTGTTGTGACAACAAATACAGAGTAACATATTTGTGCAGGTGAAGGCTTGAAGTAAAGAGATGAATTGGTATTGTTGATAGTTTGAGGAGATTGGTGTCTCCTGCAGGTTGGTGCCTGCAAATATTGCATCTGTAGGTTGGTGCCTATAGGAATTACTAAGTTGGTGCTTAACTGAGGAGATTGGTGTCTCATGTAGGTTGGTGCTTGCAAATATTGCGGCTGTAGGTTTGTTCTTATAGGCATTACTAAGTTGGTGCTCAACTGAGGATATTGGTGTCTCTTGCAAGTTGGTGCCTGCAAATATTGTAACAATAGGTTGGTGCCTCCATGATTTTATAAAGATAATTTTGTGGTTTTCTCCCAATGGGGTTTCCACGTTAAATCTTTGTGCATTGTGGATTGCATGTTTGTGTATACATTTCTCATTAATTGTTTATGACTGGTGAAGTAATAAATTGATAAATATTGTAAGAAAAGAAAAAGCAGTCCTATACTTATTCAACCCCCCCCCCCTCTTAGTATAAGTAAGTTTTCCAACAATTGGTATCAGAGTTGGTTCCTCCAAGAACAATCTAACCACTGGAAGGTGAATCCCTCCAGCACACACATATATACAAGAAGGTTTTTCTACAAAACAAAATCCATTATTTGATGGATCAAATTATGCATTCTGGAGCATGAGAATGAGACCTCATCTGATGGTACTTGGGTTTGACATTTGGAGTGTAGTTAAGAATGGTTACATAGCTCCAACAACTCCACCTATAGATACAACTAGAAAGAGGCTTAGTCACAATAATCCTAAGGCCGCGAGTGCAATTCTGTTCGGTCTAGGAGATTCATAATTTGTCAAAGTCATGCATTGTAGTTCAACAAAAGAGATGTGGGACAAGCTATAGAAAATATATGAAGGCAACGACAAGGTCAAGAAGGCAAAATCACAAACCCATAGAGGAAAACTTGAGACCCTTAATATGGATGAAGAAGAAAGTATTGCAACCTATTTTCTTCATGTGGATGATATTGTCAACACTATTGAAGGATTGGGTGAAGAGGTTAAAGAAACCATCTTTGTGCAAAAAGTTCTTAGGTCACTTCCATCAATATTTGATCCCTTCATATCTACCATTGAATAAATAAAGGACCTAGACAATCTAACAATGGATGAGTTGCATGGAATCCTCACTGCATATGAAATGAGGATAGAAAAGGATAAGCCATCAAATCCATCAAGGAAGGAAGCAACCTAAGAAGATAAAGACAAAAGAATACAAAATGAATGGCAGCTCATATAGTGAATTAGATGTAGAAGAAGCTAACTTTGTCAGAAATCTCAAGAGAGGAACACGCAAATACAAAGGCAAGCTTCCGTTAAAATGCTTTAATTGTGGAGAAGTAGGACACTTTGCTGCTAAATGTCCTTATGCAAATAATATAAACAACAACGAAAAAGAATATTCTAGTTTGAAAAAGTACAAGAAGGGCAAGACTGAAAAGAGGAGAAAGTTCTACAGACAAAAAAAGAATCTATATACCAATGAAGACAACAAATATTCTGATGAAAATGACAGTGAAGCATAAGAGATTCTCTTCATGGCTCTACAAACACCAACTGATGTCCTAGAAAATAGAAACATAGATCCAACAGAAGAAGAAAATCCCGAGATTTATGCAGAAGTGGATCTTGAAGGAGAGCTCATATGTGCTCTAAATGAAATAGAGAGTCTGAGGAACAAGAAATGCCTATAAAAGGAGCAGCTGAAGAAGTACATAAAAAAAATGCTCGGCATAAAAGAAATTTCTGATGAAACTGAAAAAGTCATCATCAGCTTAAAAACTCAAGTAGAAGAGACAAAGAGAATTAAAGAAGTATTAAGAGCCCAACTAAAATAAAAGGAAGATGTCTGCAATAGTCTAGAGTCTAAAATAGTTTGTCTAAGAAAGGAGTTGGAAAGATCAAATACCAACATGAAATTTGGGAAGATCTCTACAACCCTGAATGAAATCCTAAACTGTCAAAGATCACCATTGGACAAGATTGGTCTTGGTTACAAAAAAAAGAGGGAAATTGATAAAGAATCCTCAAACTTTTCAAAACAGTTGAGTTATGTTGATGTGCTAAAAAATTATATCAAAGTTGAAGACAATATGAAATAAGAACAAAATGTTCCATAGGAGAAAAATCTTCCTCACAAGGACAGAATCATGAAGACTCTTCCATCAAGATGGAATCATACAATCAAGTACCACAATTATTTTTTGGCTATTGTTATTCTTGAAATTGTTTTGATCATAAAGCAATAAATTGTAGAATAAATGCAAAAGGTAGTTATATGAGGGACAACAACAAAGATACCTATGGATTCTCAAGGAGAAATTACAATTCATTTTCCCCTTTGCTAAACTATAACATTATATGTTATAACTGCAACAATTATGGGCATATAACAAAATTTTGCGTAAGTGATTTCACAAAAAATCAGAAAGAGGAAATCTCGACAATCATGGAAAGAAATTAAGAACAAAAGGAGCAAAAGAAAGAAAAATCCTTGTCCATACAAACTACATTGCGTGCACAAAATAATAGGGATAAGTGGTACAATGACAATGGGTGCTCTAGTCACATGACAGGAGATATAACAAAGTTTATCACCTTGAAGAAGAACGAAAGAAGCATTATCTTTGGAGATAATGTCACTTCAAAGATAGTTGGAAAGGGCACTCTTAGTCTTGACAATGCAAGGGATAAGGTAGAAAAGGTTTTGTGTCTTGAGGACTTGAAGCACAATCTTATTAGTGTAAGCCAGATGTGTGATCAAGGACACCCTCTTACTTTTGACTCCCAAGAATGTAAGATAAGAAAATCAAATTCATGCAAGCTAGTTGCAAAAGTAATCAGAACCCCAAACAATGTGTATATTCTTGATGAGATTAATGGAGAAAAATGCTTCATGGGGAAGACATATGAGATCTCGCTATGGCATAAAATAATGGGCCATATTATATTTGAAAACCTGGTAAAAATCAACACCAAACAAGCAGTAAGGGATATGCCCAAGATCACAAAACCCTTAAACATTGTTTGTGAGCAGTGTTAGCATGAAAAACAATCAAGGGTGAGCTTCAAAACAAAGGGATATGCAACATCCTATTGAGAACACACTTATACTGAGAGGGGGGGGTGGGGTGGGGTGAATCATTATAAGGCTATTGCTTATTTTTTAACATTCATAAACCATGATGAAACAATCACATAAATATAAAAACTAGAAGACACAATATTTTACGTGGAAACCCTTTCGGGAGAAAACTATGAAAACTTCTTTTTATAGATTTGTAGGCACTGACCTACTATTACAAATGTTTGTAAGCACCAACCTACTGGAGACACCAATCCTATCTGCTATTCATAACCACCGACCTACTAGAGACACCAATCCCCTTTGTTGTTTTTAGGCACCGAACTATAGGAGACATCGATCCCCCCTGATGTTTGTAGGAACTGACCTACTAGAGACACCAATCCCCACATATGTTTGTTTTGTAGGCACTAACCTACTTACAAGTTTACATTTTCTTCATATTTCCTTCACTAGTCTGCATGTTTCTTATGTCTTCACCAAATCTGCTCTATGCTTGTTAGCAAAATATCTGAGAGTGGTATTCTATGAGCATAACAAAGGAGGAGAGATTTTGTAGCAGCCATTCAAGCCATAGTTCAAAGGAAGCTCCACATAGAGTGCCTCTTTCTTTGTACTTGCATCATTTCTATACTAGAGAAAAGAGAGTAGAGTAGCCTCACCTTCTAGATGGGTTTTCTCCCGTATTGAGTTTTCCGAGGAATATCTTGTGTTATTTGTGAATGGTGTGAACGTGTTTTGTTGTTCTCTATTTTTTGCATTTTATCTATTTTATCAGTAACTAAATATTTTGGATATCTAAGGGAAATTAACCTTAATAATAAAGATTTCATTATTTTATTAGATCTGTTGTGACAAACTGTTCTAGTGGAATATCCATGATAGTTTACAGATAATTTCCTTTGAATATTTATATGTGAATACTTACTTACCTTTGACATCAATGAAAAAAATTTACTCAACAATCTCCCCCTTTGTCATTGATGACAACCATGTACTAAAAAACACGTAATCCTCTAGAAATATAAATAATTCTCCCTTGTTTACAGCTCTCCCTCTATCTATAATTATCCCTCCCCTATCCGCAACTCCCCCTTGTCTATAGTTATCCCCCTTTGACATTAATGAAAAATGTATGCTTCTCATGAGCTATGCTTATTTACTGATGAGATGAGAGGGATATCACTCCCAACTTCTGTCAGAGATATTCAAATGTTTCTCTGGGAAGGGGTTTAATAAAAATATCTGCAACTTGTTCCTTGGTGGAAATGTATTCCAACTTGACACTTAGTTCGGCTACCTGTTCTCTTAGGAAGTGGTACTTGATGGGAATATGCTTCATCTTCGAGTGCTTAACAAGATTCTTTGAAATGTTGATTGCACTTTCGTTGTCACAGATGCTTGAGATTGGCTAATCATATTCTACCTTGATATCCTGCAGTGTTTGCTTCATCCAGAGAACTTGTGTGCAACATGTTGCTACTGAAATATACTCGGCTTCTGTTGTGGATAGAGAGACCAAAGACTGTTTCTTACTCAACCGAGACACTAGACTATTGCCCAAAAATAATGCTCCTCAACTTGTACTTTTTCTGCATCAACACTGCCTGCCTAATCTGCATCTATATATGATTTTAGAGTAAAATATTCACCTCTTCAGTACCATAAGCCAAAGTCCAAGGTGCTCTTTATATATTTGAAAATCCTTTTTACTTTTTGCACATGAGTTTCTTTTGGTGCAGCTTGAAATCGTGCAACCAATCCTAGTGCTTGCATAATGTCTGGCCTTGATGTCGTCACATATAGTAGGATTCCAATCATTGACCTATACAATGTTTGATTTTCTTCTGGAGATTCATCTTTTTTTCTCAATTTACAACCTATGACCATAGGTGTGTTGGCTAGAGTACAATATTCCATTATGAATTTATTCAACATTTCCTTGACATACTTGGTTTGTGAAATGAATATGCCTTTGTCATATTGAGAAATTTGTAATCCAAGAAAGAATGAGAGTTCACCAAGCATAGACATCTCAAATTCCTTTTACATTTCTATTGAAAAATCTTGGCTCATTTCTTTCATACTGCCTCCAAAAATAATGTCATCTACATAAAGCACAACAATCAACTAATTTTTTGCTACTGTCTTGATGTAGAGATTATTGTCAACAATTCCTATTTTGAAGCCTTGTTGTTGTAGATATTTAACAAGTCTTGAATACCAGGCTCTGGGAGCTTATTTTACCCCATAAAATGTTTTCTTCAATTTGCACACATGATCCTTATTTACTGATAATAAGAATCTTTCTAGCTGTTCAATATATACTTCTTCCTCTAAATTACCATTGAGAAAGGCAGACTTGACATCCATTTGATAGAATTTGAAGTTCTTGAAACATGCAAATTCCAAAAACATTATGATAACTTCTAGTCTAGAAACCGGGGCAAAGGTTTCTTCAAAATCAATACCTTCAACTTGAGCATAGCCTTTACAAACCAATCTTGATTTATTTCTCATTACTTTCCCATCTTCATTCAACTTGTTCCTAAAAACCCACTTGGTGCCAATCACATTTTTATCTATAGGCCTTGGAAAAAGTTCCCATGTTTCATTCTTTTCAATTTGATTAAGCTCTTCTTCCATAACATCAATCCAATGCTTGTCTTCACTGTCTTCTATAAAATTCTTAGGCTCTATTTTAGATAGCAAGGATAAGTTTGCATATTCTGGTGCACTTTGGATTTTAAAAGGAACTTTGGATTTTGGATTATGGTATCCCAAAGGTACATATTTCACACTGACAACTTACACATATGTAGATTGGGCAGGAAGTGTGGATGATAGAAAGAGAACCAGTGGTGGAGCATTCTTTCTCGACCACATTCTAGTATCTTGGTTCAATGAGAAGCAATTCTCAATATCTTTATCCATAGTATAAGTAGAATACATTGGAGTAGTAGCATGTTGCACACAAGTGCTCTGGATGAAACAAACATTATGGGACATTAACGTTGAATATAATCAACCAATGTCAATACTGTGTGACAATACCATTGCCCATAAACATTTCAAAGAATCCATTCATGCATTCTAAGACAAAACAAATCCCAATCAAATACCACTTCTTAAGAGAGAAAGTCATAGAACAAAGTGTCAAGATGGAATATATTGGTACAAAGAAACACGTTGCTGATATCTTTACAAAACCCGTCCCCCCAAAAAAATTCGATTATTGAGTCGACCAAATAATAACCCGTCGACCACCCACTAGTTGAGTCAGCCCAATATATGACTAGTCGAATGCTTTGATGGCCGGGTCGAACAAATGAAATCCCGGTCAAATACTTTGATGGTTGGGTCAACCAAGTGAAAGCCCAGTCAAATCCTTGATGGCTGCACCGACCAACTGAAAGCCTGGTCAAATGATTTGATGGTTGGGTCGACCAAATGAAAGCTCTATTGAATGATTTAATTGTCAGGTAGACCAAATGAAAGCCTGGTCGAATGAGTCGAGCTATAGTTGAAAAAAATAGCTAGAGGGTGGATTTGATCTTCAACAACAAAGGAAAAATGTTTGCAAGGTGATTTTGGTAACCCACATCAAATAAAAAGGTCACAGGGCGATTTTGGTCACCATAACAAATAAAAAAATGCAAGGATGAATTCAGATGCTCAACAATGAACAAAAATTCCCAAAGATCTATAAACTCGCCCAACAATTAATTCTTGGTGTGTGCAGATTGTGTGCAGCCTATATGGCTTCCGTACAACCTGTGGGTGAAAGGGAAATTCCCAGGTAGTAGTGAACTCGCCCATGCATAGATAAAATGCCTCAGACAAACAAGAAATCGCTTATGCAAAGAGGAAATTGACCAACAAGAAAATTAAACACCCAACAAGGAATGGATTATGTGGATGGGTGCTACAGGCTCACAATATACTTCAAAAGAGTGTGAATAGATCACTATAACTCATAACAAAGATACCCAAGAACATAATGCATTACTCTCATATATCATCATTTAAATGGGATTATTTTATTATGCTTGGGAGAAAATTATGAATGGATGATATATACACCAAATCTAAGTATTGTTACTCACGACAAGGAACAAAATTACAGATGCCATGGATCAGAGACATGTTTTCTTAGAGTGAACATGTACATTAACTCCTTCATCCACTCAACCTCAAGTAGGCTGCCCTCTTCGAGCTTCAATTTCTGTTACCGTCCTTTCCTATTTCTCCTTGCATAACCCTTCCTTGTCCTCTTCACTACAACTCTCATTATTTTTAATGGGATGATTTTGGAAGGCCATCCGTCACAGTAATTCATTTCACCTTCCCATTATGCCAGAAGACCAAATAAAATGAAATAAAACAAAACATGTTTATTTACAACATTTACGAACATTTTCCAAGATCCCATTTGGATCACACCTCCCCATTTGAAGGTATTTTGTCCCCAAAAGCTGGACCATTAAGGAGACATAAGCACAAGGCTTCCATTTGCCTCTGCATATCCACCATTCCATTGCTCACAAAGGTGCCTTATTTCCTGCTTGTCTACCATTGTTTCACTGCTAGAGGAGTTGTGCTCTCTCTCTCTTGATGTGATTTGACGAGGTATGCCTTGCCACCCTTGACCAAGTAGTACTTGTTTTCTCTTCTGTAGAAGGTAGCATCCCTATCCCACAAGTAGGGTCTACCCAACGTCACTCCGCAGGCGTCCAATGGTGCAACTTCACATTCTAACTCATCAACATAACTGGAACTAATGGAAAACTTGATTTTGCATCTTTGAGTGATTCTCATAACAATTTTCCCTTGCAAACATACTAGTGAATTTGGCTGCACTAGATCGTAGGTTTCTAGACCAAGCTTATAAACTAATGTTTTGGAAACCAAGTTACATTGAGAGCCATTATTGAATAAGGCATTTACCTTCTAGTTCTTCACTTGAACTTTGATTTGAAATAATGCATGTTTATCTACACTCGCCCTTGGCCGTTACAATGTGGTGCAAACTACGACTTTGTCCAGATCAGAGGTGTTCTCTATTGCTTATTCTCTTGTCTCAGTAGATACCTTTTCTCCCCCCTTGGACTTTATCCACTTTGGACACAATTTTAGATGAAGTTTCTAACACTACTCTTCCGTGTCCCATCCACATCGCAATGTTTGCAATGCCTATTAAGATCCCTCCTTTTCTCGGCTATGGATGCTATATTTTTTTTTCTTTTCTTGTTGGTTTCTTCTTGGCCCATGTGCTGCTGTCTTTTCCTGGAGTCCAACTCAAAGTAGAGAGCTTTCTTGCTCACCTCATCTATTTTTTTCACACCATGAAGCTGCATCTATCTTCAGATATGGTTGAAAATTCCTCCAAGTTACTTCATCACCACCTCTATTTCTTCGAGAGAAATCCCAACTTGATGACCTATCTCCCAAACTTAGAAGTGTATTCTTTCACTCCTTATCCTTGTTCTTGCCGAAGGTACTGCCACTTCATGAGTTTTTCTTCTTTGTAGCCTATGGGATAGAATTGTGACTTGAGTAATGCCTTGAAGTCCTCCCATTTCATCACCATGGGATTCTTACCTATCCTTAGTGCATCCACATATCTCTCCCACCACAACAGAGCATGTTTGATCATCTTCAAGTGAGAAAATGAGATCTGTTGCGTTTCTTGGATTTGATAAAGAACAAAGTTGTTAAGCCCTAAATAGTGGCACATTACCCCTTAATTGGGGAATATTACATTAGTAATGTTATTTTATTTATGTTGGCTTGGGTCCATTAGTTGTAATTGTACCTCCTGGTCTCCTATATATACCAAGGAGACCTTTTCATTTGGAATCATCTTGTATTGGGAAATTTGTGTGGTGTATAAGGAGGTTTCCCGCTCGAAGAGGCTTATTATCTGAAATTATATCTTTTTCAAGGCATTGAGTACTTATTCTGAGGCTTTTTTATTCTATTTTTATATTTGGTTATTAACATTTGGTATCAGAGCTCAAGGTCTTGGGGTTTCGTTGCTACCTCTGAGACACCTTGGAATTTTCACTATGAATTTTTTTCTACAGAGTTTCAGAAGGAACCCCTTGGATGATATTTAACAGATGGCTCAAGGTACGTGGGGTTAAAATTTCAGCTCCCGAGGCCTTATAATTTTGGAGATATAGCTTGTGTAAGATAGGGTTATGGAATCATCCTGAATTTAGTCATCGCATAATTTTTGCTATAATTTTTTTTTTGAAAGATTTCAGACCCTGAAATATGTAGGCCATTCATAGAAATTATCAAGGTAGTTGTGATACAAATTTCATCTTTTGGGTCATCCTACTTTTGTAGATACACCCTGTGCAAGATAGGGTATCTGAATAGTCATATTACTAGTCTCAAACATGTCTTCCGGGTAAAACAATGATATCTTCTTCAGTGAATATCCAAATTAAGTGAGACTAGTTGCATTGGACATTGAACAATTTGTAGTATTTATGGTACAAGTTTCAAAATCAAATATCAGATATTGTGATCTTGGCATGCTTTACAAGTACGCTCTCCTGGAAGGGAAAAAAATCAACAAGGTGTGGGGAAGTTACCATAACTTCCACTTGGAACATACAATTTTGATCAGACCTGTGGCATTGCAGAGAAGACCTATAAGAGAACTACAAAAATAATTTTTTAGACCCAAAAGGGTCGAAATTTTTGAGATATAATAGAAGAAATATCATCTAGTAGAACCACTTAGAAATCAAGCTTTAAAAATGATACTTGGCCAACATGCCACCAAAAAAGGGAACTTCTACACCAGTTAAGCCTCCAGACAGTCCTACTTGGAATCTTGATGAAGGTGAAGAAATGTGTAGGGACATAAATGATTTACGAAAGAAGATAATAACAAAAGATGAACTACAAGGGATGATGGATTCAATTGAAGCTAAGTTGGAGGCAATAAATACTAAGATTGAAGGTTTAAAAAGGGAGATAATGGAACGATTGAAAAATTTCCTAATAGAGAGGACACCTGAAAGTGAAAATGTATCCCATGAAATTCATGATGAGGACACAAGGAAGATGAATCAAGAATGGATAAAATCCAACTTTGGATTGAAGACCAACCACTTTCCTAATATTGATATGAGGAAGTTTGATGGCAAGGATCCAATCACATGGATACTTCAGATGGAGCAATTCTTTGATCTACATGATGTGCCACATACAAAAAAGGTACAAATTGCTTCTTTATATTTAGAACCCAATCAATTTGTGTGGCATCGATGACTTTTTTCTCGCAAATCACTCGTCACTTGGACAATTTTCACGGATGAAATGATAACACACTATGAGGATACAAGGAGTAATACCTTCTTTATCCAATTGATAAATCTCAAGCAAAAGGGTTCAATTGCAGAGCACATTCAGAACTTGCAAAGATTGAATATAAAGGTAATGGATATTCCATATGAGCACTTGATTGATGTGTTCATATGAACTTTAAAGGATAACATTCAACATGAGGTTCGCCTTTGGGATCCCAAATCATTGGAGAATGCATTCAGGGTGGCGAGAAATGTTGAAAGTAAAAATATGTCTATGGATACTAGAAGGACCACTCCTAACATCTATCGAGAGAATAATGTTCCTTCTTCTAAAACACCTCAACCTACAAGGTTGACACTTCAACAATTGGAGGAAAGAAAAACAAAAGGTTTATGCTTTAATTGTGACAAAAAGTACAGTAAGGGACATAAGCGTGGTGAGAAGAAATTATTCTACATAGATTGTGAAGAGGAACAAGAACAAGAACAAGAACAAGAACAAGAACCATCTCAAGATGAAAACGTAGAAGAGATTTCTTCTGAAGAGTTGACTCCCACGATATCATGTCATGCATTGGCTGGAGTTAACACTCCTCAAACCCTCAAGATCAAAGGATATATCAAAAAGAAAAAGGTAATAGTCCTAATTGATTCTGGTAGTACTCATAATTTCCTTCACTATAAATTATCCAAAGCTCTCAATTGCTTTATATATCCAGCGCTAGAGGTTCAAGCAATGATTGCAGATGGAGAAAGTATCAATTGCTTAGGAAAATGCAATAAGATCAATCTTACTATGGGGGAATATGTAATGAATAGTCCAATGATTGCTATACCCATGGGTGGTATTGATGTCGTACTAGGAGTCCAATGGCTACAATCATTAGGAACAATGGCCTTTAATTTTCATGAAATTTTCATGAAATTTTCATTAGAAGGAAAAAGAAATGAGTTAAGGGGTATCACAGGGAAACCCAGTAAGGTGAAAATCTCTAATGGCATGAAAAAATTATTAAAAAAGGGACATCAAGGTGTAATTGTACAACTATGCTCACTATATGTTCAAACAACTAAGCCATCTATTCCYCTAGATCTCCAAGGGATCATTAATAAGCATTATTACTCTACACTGGTGGTAATGGTACTCAAGAAAGAGGGCTCATGGCGTATGTGTCCAGATTATAGAGAGCTCAACAAGATCACTATTAAAGATAAGTTTCCCATTCCCGTCATTGATGAATTGTTAGATGAACTACATGGAGCAATCTATTTCACAAAGTTGGATCTCCATTCAAGGTATCATTATATTAGAATGAAGGAAGAAGATATCCCAAAAACAACATTTTGAACTCATGAAGGACATTATGAATTTTTGGTCATGCCTTTTGGCCTTACGAATGCACCTTCCGCATTCCAAGGGTTGATGAATTCCATTTTCAAGCCCTTCCTTCAAAAATTTGTGTTATTATTTTTTGATGATATACTCTATAGCAAGTCTTGAAAGGATCATGTGCGACATGTTGACAAGGTGATACAACTACTAAAGGAGCAACAACTATATGCCAAACCATCCAAATGTTTCTTTGGGATGAAGGAGGTAGAGTATTTGGGTCATATTGTATCCGATGAAGGTGTCAAGGTAGACCCTAACAATATTAAGGCCATGATGGACTGGTCGAATCCCAAAACATTGAATAATCTTAGAGGATTTTCGGGTTTGACAGGTTACTACCGCAAGTTTGTTCGGAACTATGGAAGAATATAAGCACCTTTAATGACATTAACTAAGAATGATGCATTTTCATGGACTCTAGAGGCAACTCAAGATTTTGAACAAATTAAAGAGGCGATGTGCAAATCTCATGTCTTGACCACACCAGACTTCACAAAAACATTTATTGTAGAATGTGATGCCTCGGGAAATGGCATTGGTACTGTTCTAATGCAATAAGGAAGGCCCCTTGCTTTTGAAAGTCAACCACTCAAGGGAAAGGAATTACAAAAACCCATTTATGAGAAGGAAATTATGGGAATACTACATGCATTGAAGAAATGGCGCCCTTACCTAATAGGTAGGCACTTCAAGGTCAAAACAGATCATGATAGTCTTATATACTTCTTGGAACAAAGACTATCTTCAGAAGAACAAACAAAATGGGTGACCAAGATGTTGAGTTATGATTTTGAAATCATCTATAAAAAAGGGAAGCAAAATATTGTGGCAGATGCACTCTCAAGAAAGGATGAAGATGTTGAGGCCTTTCTATGTGTTATCTCGATCATCCAACCCGATTGGATAATAGAAGAGAGGGATGAATGGAATAATGATGAAAACGTGTGGAATCTCATTCAAAGTTTGCAGCAGGATTCCAGTGCATCAGATAAATTTACATGAAAAAATGATTCACTATGGTACAAAGATCACTTATATTTATGTAAGAACTCCCAACTCAAACAAAAGGTTCTATTGGAATTGCACACCTCTCTGGTAGGAGGGCACTAAGGATTTTTGAAAACCTACTATAGGGTCAAGAAGGATTTTTTTTGGGATGGCCTTAAAACTAATGTTCAAATGTTTGTGGCAGAATGTTTTGTTTTTCAACAAAATAAGGTGGAAATAATTAAGACCCCAGGTCTTTTACAACCATTAGCCATCCCATGTCAGCGTTGGGAGGAGGTTTCCATGGATTTCATCACATGGTTACCAAATTTTGAAGGAAAGAGTGTCATCATGGTGATTGTTGATAGAATGACCAAGTACACACACGTTTGTGCACTCTCTCATCCTTTCAAAGTCGGTACAGTTTCCACCGCATTCATGGAGACAGTTCAAAAGCTACATGGAAGCCCAAATATTATTGTAAGTGATATAGATCCCATCTTCACTGGACATTTTTGGACATAGTTATTTTCTTTGTTTGGGTACTCAATTGGCTCATAGCTCATCCTATCATCCTCAATCTGATGGACAAAGCGAGATAGTGAGCAAATGTTTGGAAGGATACCTTCATTGCTTTGTCTTTGATAAACAAACACAATGGTTCAAATGGTTACCCTTGGCAGAATGATGGTATAACACTTCCTTTCATACTGCAACAAAAATGACACCATTTATGGCACGCTTGGATACCACCCACCTTCCATCACTTCTTCTCTAAAAGAAAAATCTAAGGTTCAAGCAGTGGAAGATCACATCAAGCATCAACAACAAGTTATCCAACTCTTAAAGGGAAACCTGACCATGGCACATAATCACATGAAACAACAAGCAAATCAACATCGCAGTGAAATAAGTTTTGAAGTAGGGGATTGGGTATTTTTAAGACTACAACCATACAAACAGAGGTCCCTCAAGCAAGCTAAGAAGGAAAATAAATTATCACCAAAGTACTATGTCCCTTATAAGGTGTTGCAAAATATTGGTACTATGGCATACAAATTGGATTTGCCTGCATCTTCACGAGTACACCTAGTTTTCCATTTTTCATGCTTAAAGAAGGTTATAGGTGACAAAATCCCAGTTCAAACTATATTGCCAGAACTTGATGAGGAAGGAAAAATCATATTGGAGCCTGAAGCTATCACTGACACAAGAATTCGTTAGCTGAGGAATAGATCCATTTCAGAGTATCTCATTAAGTGGAGGAAACTACCTATTGAAGATTCCACTTGGGAAGATGAGTCTTTTATACAGAAGCATCCAAAATTACTCAAGCGTTGTGGACAACACTTGTCTGAAGGGGAGGGGCATGTTAAGCCTTAAATATTGGCATATTACCCCTTAATTGGGGCATATTACATTAGTAATGTTATTTTATTTATGTCGGCTTGGGTCCATTAGTTGTAATTGTACCGCCTAGTCTCCTATATATACCAAGGAGACCTTTTCATTTGGAATCATCTTTTATTGGGAAATTTATGTGGTGTATAAGGAGGTTTCCCCCTCAAAGAGGCTTATTATATGAAATTCTATCTTTTTCAAGGCGTTGAGTACTTATTCTGAGGTTTTTTTATGCTATTTTGATATTTGGTTCTCAAAAAAAGTAAACTTCCAACTGTTTCAACCAACTATCCAAGGCTTCAGTATTAGTTTGTCCATTAAACATGGGTATTTCTAGCTTCACTTCAACTTTGAAAGGAATGATGGAAGATGAAGAAAAGTTGTTTTCATTACCTGAGTTTCCAAGCATCTCGCCTTTGGAACCTTCTGGGCTAGCCTTGTGTTCTTCATGCTCAGTTTGTACTAAGTGTGCTTCCTCACCCTTCATTACTAACAATTATGTCACCAACTCTGTTAATGTAGAAATGCTTTGCTCCAACTAAGCCAATCTTACCTCTGGGTATTCCCTCTCACCTTCTTCACGATGATGCCCTGCCATTGAAGGTTCTTCATTTTTCTGTAGGCGTAGAAGTAATGCTTGTCCACTTTTTGGTACTAGATGCATGTGTTTACCATGCATGTGTTATCCAAGATTTCAGAACCTGCTCTAATATCATCTGAGCCGTAAATGGTAGAACTATGGCCCGCCCATCTCACTAGCACATATGCTTCTGCAGAACAAACTTAAATATTTTGTCTTTATCTTCTTCAACTGATTGCAAGTCATGCAATATACAAGTCAACAATCGAGTCGAACAAATAATAAACCCGTTGACCACCCACTAGTTGAGCCGGCCCAATTGATGACTAGTTGAATGCTTTGATGGTCGGGTCGATTAAATGAAAGATCGATCAAATGATTTAATGGTTAGGTTGACCAAGTGAAAACCCGGTCGAATGCTTGATGGTCAAGTCGACCAAATGAAATCCTGTTCGAATGCTTTGATGGTTTGGTCGACCAAATGAAACCTCAGTCGAATGTTTTGATGCTCAGGTCGACCAAATGAAATCACGATCGAATGAGTCGACCAACAGTTGAAAAAAATAGATAGAAGGCAGATTCGATCTTCAATAGTAAAGGAAAAACATTTTCAAGGCGATTTTGGTAACCCACAAAAAAAAAATGCAAGGACGAATTTAGATGCTCAACAATGAACAAAAATGCCCAGAGATCTATAAATTCTCCCAACAATTAATTCTTGGCGTGTGTACCCTATGTGCAACCCGTATGAATTCCTTACAATCTATGGGTGAAAGGGAAATTCCTAGATAGTAGTGAACTCACCCATGCATAGAGAAAATGCCCCAGACAAACAAGAAATCCCCCAAGTAAAGAGGAAATCTGCCAACAGGAAAATTAAACACCAACAAGGAATAGATTATGTGGATGGGTGCTATAAGCTCAAAATATACTTCAAAAGAGTGTGAATGGATCACTATAATTCATAAAAAAGATACCTAATAAAAAAATGCATTACTCTCACATATCATCATTTAATTGAGATTATTTTATTATGCTTGGGAGAAAATTACAAATGGATGAGCTATACATTGAATCTGTGTATTGTTACTTACGATAAGGAAAAAAATTACAGATGCCATGGCTTAGAGACACCTTCTCTTAGAGTGAACATGAACATTAAATCCTTCGTCCACTCAACCTCAAGTGGGATGCCCTCTTCGAGCTTGAATTTCTGCTATTGTCCTTCCCTCTTTCTCCTTGCATCTCCCTTCCTTGTCCTCTTCACTGCAACTCTCATTATTTTTAATGGGTTTCTTTTGGAAAGCCAACTATCACTATTGTTCGTTTCATCTTCCCATTTTTCCAGAAGATCAAATAAAATGAAATAAAACAAAACATGTCTATTTACGTCATTTGCAAACATATACCCATATCCAATTCAGATCATCGAGAGATTGGAGTGAAAGCACAACGTTGAAGTCTTGAGTTCCTGGTGGGACGATAGGCTGATCACCCATGGGGCCTGTCATACTAGAGATTGGAATACGAGAGTGAAAGTTTGAAATAATGGGTGTTAAAGCCTCAATGGGACGATTTTCTGATGGCTCGGTGCCCTGATGAGTGGTGGGCCGATAGCCCAGTATACTAGATCAGAAGATCAAAAGGAATGTTGACACAATGTTGAAGTTTCAGGGGCCCATTGGGTTGATTTCCTGGCGGATGGAACACATCATGACAGGGTTCCATACTCGATTAGGAAGAATAGTGAAGGTGTATTGTTGAAGGGATGGTCACCCGATAGTCTAGTGATGAGGTGATACATCTGGCGCAAGGTGATTGGGTCCATTAAAACAAGGTTCTGTAGACAATTTTCCATAACTAGATTGGGGTAGATGAGTGAAAGTGCAGTGTTGAAGTCCCAAGCACCCGGTGTCTAGTGGAAATGCCACGTTAGTGCCACGACATAGGTCATGTCAAAACCATGAAAGCAACCATGTACTAGTGCCGAGTCATCATGGTGTCCTAATAGGGTCGAAGGACGTGATGATATCAATGCTATGTCATCTAGTACACTCAAAGGTGTCTACATGGAGACCACGTCAACATATCATAAATCATAATATCAAAGGAGTTGGTTGATGGTATTGAGGGCTCAGTGGGATGGTGGGTGAGTGAGCTTGGTGGGCCAACATACCAGATCGAAATAAAGGCTAAGGGTACAACATTGGAGGGTTGGTGGCCTAGTGATCCGATAGGTCCGGTGGGTTGGTGAAAGTTATTTGGACTGGGATAAAAATTAAAAGGCACATGGTTGAAGGCCCAAAGGTCGAGTAGCCCGGTAATCCTGGTAATGAGGTTGTGATGACCAATGAACAATCGACATACAAGATTGGATCAGGGACCAAATCAAATGACTGCTTACTGTGGAGGCTTGTGATGTGTGCGTGAGAGCCCAGTGGCATGATTAACATTTTGATGTGAAGAGAACATATCGACATTCAATATTTAATAAAGGACCTAATCTTAAGGTTGTCGAGCATTGAATTTTGAGCTGCAACCAATGGACAAATCAAATGCGATGGAACATATTGAGACTAGTTTCAAAGCACTTTTACAACCTGATTTAATGGAGAATCGAGGGATTTGGAGTTGACCTGTTGAGCATGATTTTTTTGTGGACAAACCCTTGGGTATATGGGATTGGTATAAGTAATGATGCCCTGATCGTTCTTGTTGTGTGTATGTGTGTGTAAGGAAGAGTATACGAGAGTGAGAGGGATGAGGTTCATAGGTTTTCGAGTGGTAGAAAATGAAAGGAAGAAGAATATAATTTTATAAGGGTGGTTGGGAGGTGCAAGGTCTAAGGAACATCTGAAGTCATGCAAATTGTGAACTGGTGAAGAGTGTTGTGATAACAAAGACAGAGCAATAGATTTGTGCAAGTGAAGGCTTGAAGTAAAGAGATGATTTGGTATTGTTGATAGTTTGAGGAGATTGGTGTCTATTACAGGTTGGTGCTTGCAAATATTGCAGCTGTAGGTTGGTGACTACATGAATTACTGAGTTGGTGCTCAATTGAGGAGATTGGTGTCTCCTATAGGTTGGTTCCTGCAAATATTGCACCTATAGGTTAGTGCCTAAAAGAATTGTTGAGTTGGTGCTTAGCTGAGGAGATTGGTGTCTCCTGCAGGTTGGTGCTTGCAAATATTGTAACAATAGGTTGGTGCCTACATGATTTTATAAAGATAAGTTTTGTGGTTTTATCCCAATTGGGTTTCCACATTAAATTTCTATGTAATGTGGATTGTATGTTTGTATATACATTTATCATTTATTGCTTATGACTAGTGAATTAATGAATTGATAAATATTGTAAGAAAAGAAAAATCAATCCTATACTGATTCACCCCCCCTCTTAGTATAAGTAAGTGTGCCAACACATGCAATTAGATTAATATTTCTTTTCTGTAGCTAGATTATTTTCTTTCTTAGCCAAGTGTGACTTTTTATTTATGCAACTAGATTAATATTTCTTTTCTACAGTTAGATTAATTCCTTTTCAACTCAGTGTGACTTTCATTTATGCAACTAGATTAGTTTTCATTTATGCAAGCAAATTGGTTTTCCTTCAACAAGTTGTAATCGAGATTTATGCTCATTTGATTTAATTCCCTTGATCAAACACAAACCTATAATTTCATCAGTCCTAACCATTAGCTAGACATTCAGTGCATTCTGCATATACTTTGCACAATGACTCTAAAGTTTCTACGAGTCTCAAGTTGATAATTAAAGTATCAAGCTGAGAAAGTGGTAACATTATTGTTGATATTCCAAGGCCCATCACTTTTTTGCGCCGTTTCTATGGATGTGCTAAATATTGCACATCATCTTCATTTTCTTTTTCATAAGAATGCATTTTAGAGATATATAAGAAAAGAAAAAAATTAGTTTCATTTCATTTGTTGTTAATTTTCTATATGAATGGCTCGACCTAGAGATAACATAGGAAATTTTTAACCCAAAATCCCCACCACAGAAATAGGTCCAAGCAATCCAGAAGTTGGTTCTATAACACTTTTTCCATAAACAATAGAAAATATTGAAGATTTATTAGAAAGAGAAGAAAGAGAATTTGAAAATCTCTCAGAGGAAAGCCTATCTCCATCCCATCATACAATGGTTGGTGAGGAATATTAGACATAAATTTTTGAGTTTCCTATATGGGAAACTAATGGAGAAACTAAAATGAAAAACATCTATCCTTTTTCCTTAACTCACTTCCATGGTCTTGTTTAAGAAGATCCTATAAGCTTTTTGTTCGAATTTGCAATTTTGTGTAGAACTTATGATTATATTGCAGATGAACAAAAGGTCAAGCTATTTCCATCTACTCCAAAGGATTAAGCTCTAAGATGGTTCATGAGCCTAGAAGGAAACACCATTACAAGATGGGACCAAATGAAGAAGATATTCAATGAAAAGTACATGGATTATTGCAAAGTAAGGGATACAAGAGATGAAATCTTCAGGATGACCGAAGGAGTCCATGAATCTTTAGAAGGCTTCAAAGAGAGATTCCAACTAAGCTAAAAGAGAGTCCACAACTCCACTCTGGATGAATATTCACTAAAACTTGTCTCACTCAAAGGAGTAAGGGAATAACTCATGGAAACACTAAATCTATTATCAAATGGAGATATTTTCCAGATGGATTATGAGAACATTAAGAAAATCTTCATGAATCACTCCAAATCCTCTAGAAAGAAAGGTGGAAATGGTAAAGGAATGGTAACACAATCTTCTAACCCTGAAACTCTTATAAAAATGAGATAGGATGATAATTAGAAGATATGAAGACTTCCATTTTTCATTCATTAGCTATGCAAATGGATACCTTGCAGATAACAAAGAAGCAGGAGGAAGCAAAAAATCATTAGCTATATTTTTCGATAAATGTACCAAAAGACATCATAGGATGAATTCCCACTTAACATTGTAGAGGTTTGTGCCATTTGTGAAGAATATCATGCAAATGAGAAATTCCCTTCTTTGCTAGGAATAAAATCTACATTCCAAGGAGAAGAAGAAAATGTGGAGTCAATATGATTCATTAATCAAAGACAACTAGGACCACCAAGACCCTTCCAATAAAGTATGGGCGACAATCCTTCTCAATATTTTGGTGGATATAATGCACAAATGCCTTCTCAACCTTTGTATAATCCTAACTAATCACCTTGGGAAAATCCAAATCAATGGAAATACCAAGGCCAACCTATTCCTTCTCCATACCAACCATTTCCTAGTTTACCACAAGTCCAAAACCCTCAGTGGACTCATCCTCCACAAGGATGGAGGCCCCAAAATTTTCAACAGCAAGCATTGATGCCACCTCCTCTTTAGGAAAATAATAGTATTCAGAATAGTGTTCCTTCCAAACAACCACAATCACCTTCTCAATCTGCCCTCCATCCAAATAATAAGTAGATTCATCCTATGTATAATAATGAGGCAACATATCAAACCTACTCCCTAGATGTTTAGGAAATGAACCTTAGATTAGGGAAAGCATTGTAGGGACCTCCAAATCCCATAAAATATTTAGAGCCCAAAAAAGATGACACCTTCATACCACAACCTTAAGCCCCACCTTACCCTGAAAGGTTGAATGTTAAGAAAACATATACACAAGAAGAAAATGAACTCTTATGAGAACTCAAAAGCTTATGTTTTAGGATACCTCTCCTACAAGCTATCAAATATGTACCTATTTATAACAAATTCATCAAAGAAGAATGCAACAAGAGACCAGGGAGAAAGAAAAAGGACACACCTACAAGCAATGTCATAGGCCGATTAGTAGATCTCATGCTTGGAAGGATAATTGTTCCTAGATATTTGGATCTTGGTAGTCCTCTAGTAAATGTGCACATCAACAACAATTTGATCCAAAACACTCTCATATATTTAGGGGATGCAATAAATGTTTTGACCAAGGATATCATGTTAATATTAAACCTTCAGGAATCCCTAAGACATACATCCACTATGCTTCGACTTGCAAATAGATCTACAGTGAAACTTGAGGGAATGTTGGAAGATATAATGATCTCCATTGAATCTTGGGAATATCCCACTGATTTTTTAGTCCTCCAACCCAAGTATAGATTCAATAGGTATCCTCTTATCTTGGGAAGGCCTTGGCTGGCCACAACAGATTCATACATCAGATGTAGGGTAGGGAACATGACCATTACTAATGGGAAATCTTAAAAACAACTTGTCCTTTACCCCCATGCTTAGCCATTAAAGACAATTTTTTTTCAAATATGGGTAGATGAAGAGGAAGAGGACTTGGTATAGACCTCTATTTACCCCATATGCACTATTAGTACAACCTTGGATATCAACAAAATTGATGAGGACACCTTTGTTTTGAATTTCCTACAAAACCAATACCATGCTGATGTAAGAATATAAGCCATAAGTAATGAAAATGAATATGAAGAATATGTTGATAAGGAAAGAGAATCATGGGCTTAAATTTTCACAGCTAAACATGATAATTCCATTGTCAAAACTATAGAAATCAGCCCCTCAAAAACACTGAAAATCAACACAATTCTTATTGACAAATAAGAGTAT
Source organism: Picea mariana (assembly GCA_032191745.1). Taxonomy (NCBI): domain Eukaryota; kingdom Viridiplantae; phylum Streptophyta; class Pinopsida; order Pinales; family Pinaceae; genus Picea; species Picea mariana. Next base: position 310,488 of record JASDQU010736613.1, read on the forward strand.
AAATTATTCGCCGTGTTAAAAAGAAATGTTGCAGCCTTTGAATGGGACTATAATATATGAAGGGAACCCACCCCTCTATCTATACTCATCATATATACATTAAATAAGACTTCAAACCTATCAGGCAACCTCAAAGGAGGATGAACCCTGCACTAAAATACATGTCAAACAAGAATTAAAAAAACCGTTAGATGCTGGTTTCATTTACCCAATTTCAGATAGTGAATGGGTTTCACATTTGGTTATTGTTCCTAAAAATAATGGGAAATGGAGAATATGTGTGGATTACATGTAATTAAACAAAGATACCAGGAAGGATCATTTCCCTTTACCTTTCATTGACCAAGTTCTATATGTTTTAGTTGGGAGGGAATATTTTTTCAGTTTTAGATGGATTCAATAGATATAATCATATACAAATAAGCCTTGAATACCATGATAAAACAACCTTCACCTTCCCATGGGGTACTTTTTCTTATAAAATCCTTCCATTTGGCCTATGTAATACCCCAACCACATTTCAAAGAGTTGTACTTAACATATTTTCATACCTTATCCATGACAAAGTAGAAATCTACATGGATGACTTCACTCATGGAAATTCATTTGATGAAGCATTATATAATCTCGATAAAGTTCTCCAAAGGTGTGAAGAAATGAACCTCTCTCTTAGTCATGAAAAATGCAACATGCTTATGAATGAGCGGATTATGTTAGGACACCATTTGTCCTCTAGAGGGATTGAAGTAGATCAAAATAAAACAAATATGATCAAACATCTACCTACCCCTCTGAAACAAAAATATGTTAGAAGTTTTCTTGGACATGTAGGATATTACAAAAGATTCATAAAAGACTTTATTAAAATGGCCTCTCTTATGTTTTCCTTGCTTTCCAAGGATATAGACTTCTGTTGGACTATACAATGTCAACAAGCATCTTAAATTATTAAGGAAATAATCACAACAACTCTTGTTCTACAAGGTCCCAATTTGACTCTTCCTTTTCACATTCATATCAATGCCTCAGATAAAAAAAAGAGAGTAGTTTTGGGACATAATAAAGATAAGAAACCTTATGCCATCTATTTCATAAGAAAAAACTTGTCTGGTGCATAGATGAATTACACAATCACTAAAAAAGAATTTCTAGCAGTAGTTCATGCTCTTAACAGATTTAGAGATTATGTTATATGGTATCAAGTTTTTGTGCACACTGATCATTCTGCTATCAAATATTTAATGAACAAACCTAGCATTAATGGTAGAAAAATCAAGTGGCTATTGTTACTACAACAATTTGATCCAACAATTCTTGACAAACTAGGAAATCAGAATGTTGTTGCAGATTTCTTATCAAGGTGAACAATTCTTGCAGAAGGAGACATGATAATTGATCATTTTCTAGACAAACACCTCCTTGCAATCTCGATACAAACCTTCTGGTTTGCTGATATAGCCAACTAATTGACAACATGGAGGTTTCCTCAATATATTTCCTACAGGAAAAGATGCAAAATTGTTAGAAACAATACAACATATACTTGGATTGCAGGATATTTTTTCAAGCTTGGGCTAGATCAGATTTTGAGAAGATGCATAAGCGAAGATGAAGTTAGTGATATCCTCCATGTCTTCCATGATGAACCATGTGGATGACACTATGCAACAAAGAGGACAACCTATAAAATCTTACAAGATGGTTACTAACAATACACATAGATGCTCGACAATATACCTGTCAATGCGATGAGTGTCAAAGGATGGGGAAAGATGAAAAATTGTTAGAAAGAGTACAACATATACTTGGATTGCAGGATATTTGTTCAATATTGGGCCATATCAGATTATGAGAATATGCACAAGTGAAGATGAAGTTCATGATATCGTCCATGCGTGCCATGATGAACCATGTGGAGGAGACTATGCAACAAAGAGGACAACCTACAAAATCTTACAAGCTAGTTACTATTGGAAAAAATTACATAGAGATGCTCAACAATATACCTCTCACTGTGATGAGTGTCAAAGGATGGAGAAACCCCCCAAAATAAATGAAGTGCCCCTGCAGCCCTAGATCTCACTAGAACCTTTTGACAAGTGGGGTTTGGATTTTGTAGGGCCAATTGACCCACCTTCAAGACATAAAAAGTACATACTAGTGTGTATTGATTACTTAACCAAGTGGGCTAAAGTGAAAGCAATGAAAGTCGATATAGAGCACAAAGTGCTTGAATTCCTACAAGAGAGAATATTTTCAAGATTTGGTTACCGTAGGAAGATAGTCACAGACCAAGGAGCTCAATTTACCTCAAATATCATAGAACAAATAGTGCAACAACATCATATCTACCAAAAAAATTCAAATCCTTATCAACCACAAACAAATAGACAAGCTGAAGTCACCAAAAGAGAATTGGAAAATATCATCACCAAGATAGTAAGCATGAATAAGAAGGTATGGGAAAGAAAATTGATAGAGACAATATGGGAATATAATATAACATGGAAGACTACAATAGGTTTTACACCCTATGAACTAGTCTATAGTAAGAAGGACATATTACCCGTTGAGTTTGAATTCCTCACTTAAGAAGAACATAAGAATTAAACATGGATATCTCATCAGCACAAAAAGAAATACTGAAGCAATTGAATGCCCTAGATGAATATAGGATGAAAGCACTCTTCAACACTGAAGTAATATAGTTGCAAAGAAATAATTGGCATGATAAGACCATCAATCACAGTGAATTCAAAGAAGGAGACCATACCCTATTATTTGACTCAAGATTCAATGAATTTAAAGGAAAAATGATGACCAGATAGTTGGGACCATACATCATTGAGAAATGTCATGTCAATGGTTCAATTCAAATCAAAACTATAGATGAAGAAATGATTCCCTTATTAATGAATGGATTTAGGCTCAAGATATACAATAATCCCTTGACAAGAGAAGAATTTACAAACATAGTGAAAGCACAAAATTTGGATGTGATTGACAACATAGATGCTCTTAACCCATCTAAATAACAAAGAGAGAGACAATAAAAGAAAAGGAAAATAAAAAGAGAAAAAATAATAAAAGACTTAGATGAAAAAATCACTAAGGAATCTATGACAGGTCTCTGATTGAAAACTTCCATGGATGCGATCTTAGACTTGAGAAATAAAAATCCCTCAACATGAAAACCTTCGAAGTCATGATGAGTCAAGGCACTAGTGAAAACCAACAATGGCACCATTCCTTGAAGAAAAAAAAGAAAACAACAAAAATCATATAATGATATTTTTGTTTTGTAGGCACCAAAGCACCCCAAATCAACAAGGATTTCATTCCCTACACAAAAAGAAAAGATCAGTAGAATCAGAAAACAACGGGTGCCTACAACAATTCAAAGCCATATTCAATAAAAAAGAAATGAGTAATAAATCCAAAAAGTTTTTTTCATTTCCAAATCATCATTTTCGATACTATCACTTTCTATATCATATTATCATGCATTTTCATCATAAGGATAGACGACAATCAATATTTACTCCCCTCCATTGATAATTTTTTTTCATATTCCCAAATTCATTTTTACAATTCTCCGTCCTCGTTCCCAAATATTTTCCCCTCATCCGAGATAACAAAAACAAACAACTACATGGAAAATTACATGAAGACCTACAAGAAACAAAGTTTTTCTACAGAATCATCTTCAGAAAATTAAAAAGTTATAGCATCAACTTTCTTTTGAGCATAATAATTTTTTTTTTATTAGATCAACATTGTTTTAATCTGAACCAAAGAAAAACCTATCTTTTGCATTATTTTCAAACATCCTACATGATCCTTTGTCTACTACAGGAATATACACAAAAAATAAATAAGAGTTACAACAGATGATTTCCTCCAAAGAATAGACTTTCTACTATCTCAGGGAGTATCAAAATCCTCGTGCCAATATGAAAAATCAAAGTTTTTTTTTATCATTTTTCTCTTTCTACAGGAAACTTTGTTCCTATAGGATGACTTAACATCCTGCAAAGTGATTTACACTAGCAATTGAAGTATACACAACACAATGGTCATCAACAAACAAGTCCTAGAAAGCAATTATATATCCTAAGGTACTCTACGAATCCACTCTGATTACTTTTCATTTCATAAATTGAAAAATAACCAGCCCATATTTATTATACATGGTCAATTATTTGAATTAAACATCAAAAGGTGAAAAAAATGAGGAGGGCCTCGTACTTGATGTCATGGGGGGGAGTATAACTCGTAAAAAAATATGGCAAATCAAAGTATAACTTGTGAAAATCAGTCAAGAGTTTGTTGGATCATGTTGTCATTGATGCCAATGGTTTGATTGATTGATGTCATTGATTGATGTCAAGTGATTGATTGATGTCAAAGGATTGATTGATTGATGATTGATGTAATATAATATGTATTGTCCTTGATGAGAATGCATAGATGAAGATGGATCAATGAGTTGTCATTGA